>JAWPHD010001265.1:207500-340044 GCA_037043455.1 Cyrtodaria siliqua | reverse complement strand
ACACATAAACGTTTTTATAAAACGGCAACCACTGTGTATGCTACTAGTACTAGTATGTACTAGTAAAACATAGCTGTGTCTAAATCACTTATTGCTCAGCAAATATGTCTGATCCTAGTAGCATTTGCCGAATATTTTAAAGAATCAAATACAAATATACTTAATACAAGTAGAATTCGTCAGGCACCCTGAGATACGTTAAATAGCAATGAAATAATGCGCTGTTTTATTAACACTAATAAGCGAAACAAAGTTGTCTTTACACCGAAATATTCCATTCAAACCCATTCAATATTAGTTAGTTAAAATCTCGTAAATCATCGTCTCATTAATTATTAATGTGTTATTCAAATATTAAAACATTTGTCAAATGTAATAAAGGTTCAACAAATCCTGAAAATGGCCGTTGTCATTATTGCAATTTATTTCACTCAGCCATACGCATTTGCAATTCCAAGATGTTAACTGGGAAGGGTTTAATCTAATGTTGGTAGAACTTGTTACCCGACCCATTTGTCGTAATAATATATGTAGATAAAATTCTGTATGTAACACATTATTGGCAATAAAATATGTTTAAATCAACGAACCGAAACAAGAACGAAAAGAAGACTCGGTTGTATTACGTCTGTTCATGAGAGATATGACTCATTGTCTCAATGCAAAGGTCTATGCAAGAAATGTCGGATAGCAAGAGTAAACAGGAAGATCGATTGAAGATAAGCAAAGACAAATGTGAGCGGTTAGAAGGTCAATCTCGACGAGAAAATTTAAAAATATTTGTTATCCGTGAAAATGTAAATGAATCATGGGACGACAAAGAAGTTAAAGTTCGAAGCTTTATTGAGCAAGATTTAGATCTAAATTAAACAGAAATAAAGATCGAAAGAGCTCATCGTTTACCAGGCAGAGAATCACCCAGACCAATTATCGTAAATTTCTCGTTTTATAAAGACAAAGACAAAGTGCTGCAACAATACAGGTTTAAACGAAGAGAATTAAACGAACAATTACGCAAACAGAATGATGAACAGAACAGCCCCATTGCGGACGATGACATAAGGTGCGAATGGTAACTGAGTGTACGCTTAAAAAAGATATTCATGTAGCTGAAGATTTCCCTAGTCGAGTTTTTAAGGCTAGAAATGATTTGAGACCGTTTCTGTCTAGCGAGATTGCCAAGGGCAATCGTGCTTTCTTTCGATATGACAAGAGTCGCGGTCAAGGTCCGTATATATACAAAGAGTACACATATGATGAAAAGTGTATGCATATTAAAGTACTATCGTGCAATATCGAAGGTCTTTTGAAATACGAGTTTAATAATGAATTCTTAAATTTCTTAAAATCGTTTAGTGTTTGTGCTATAAAGTTCTCCGGCCATGTTTTGTTTCATGAACATGTTTATGTTTATTTAAATCGAAATCAATACACAACAATAGATATTTACAAATCTCGCATTGGTATTGGTAAATTAATCCACAGGTAAATGTATTTATCAACTATCTGGCAATAGTTTTGCAACTATCTGGCAATAGTTGTGCAGCTATACAGTTCAGATTTAACTCATTTCCCCGTGCAGTCACGCAGTGGTAAAAGTAGTACCTACGTCATGCAAATAATACTTCTTTTAACATACAACTTTGTAGCGTTTTCAATACATGTATCTCTCCGAGACTATCAAGAAATGTTCATATGATGTTTAAGAGTTAAATTTGTTAATTAATAATACTACAAAAAGGGTGGCCATTCATCTTTAAATGAAACATGGCCGAGAAGTGAAGATGAATTCAAAGATTTTCTTAACATTGATCATTGTTTTAATTCGATAAGAAAAAAAGAGATCTTACAAAGGGCGTTTTTCAGGTGGCGTCAGTGTTTTTGTTAAATCAGACCTTATAGAAAATGGTATGATTGAACGTATATTTGACAAATTACTTCTTCATTGTGTATTTCTAAGAATTAATCGAAAATGCTAAATATTGATAATAGTATAGTTCGAAGAAAATTTATTGGAAGCTATATCAGAATTGTCAGATGACGAGCTTATTTTAGTTGGTGATTTGAATGCAAGTTGTGGTTTATTGCAAGATGAAGTTGAGGATGATACGGTTGATTAAATTATCCATGATGAAAATGTGTTATAGAAAACAATTTGTTCATGATGTATAGGAATTAATAATGCATTTGACAACTCTCTCATTGAGTTGTGTAAACCTTTCGGTATACATATGCTTAACGGTAATTTTACAACCACTGCAAATGATGGTCACAGTCTAGTAGATTATGTTACTGCATCTTCAAATTTATTTCCATATTTCTCAGATTTTGATATTGGTGATGGAAGTGAATCTGATCATTTTCAATAATCCTTTGGAAACAAAACTACCGAAAATAATAACACCAACAATGAAAATGAAACCTCACCTTTCTTCAAACGATTCAAGTGGAAAGATAATAAAAAGAACGATTTTGTTAATACGTTTAGAAATATTGTTAGAGATATGAAATATGACATTTTAGATATTATACCTAATGAGATTGAACTTGCTGTAAATAATATTGTTGAAATGTTTCATAAGGCAATTGTTTTAATTGTATTAAACCAGGCACTGTAATCAACAGGCTAACCCAACCAGTGTGGTGGAATGCTACATGTGATAACTTGAAACAAGAAAAATATAGAAGTCTGCGAATTTATAGATCAGATAGAACCCGGGAAATTTAGATCTTCATAAAAATTGTAAAAACAGATTTAAATACACATGCATACAAAAACAAAACTAACGTCATGCGAAGTACAGACAAGAGCTCATTGAATCGAAATCGAACACGATTTTATTTTGGAAGACCGTGAAAAAATGCAGGTTTAAAGAAACACAATCGACAACAGTTAAGATAATAGATGATATATATATCGACCCATTCTCAACAGCAGAACTGATAAAAGTGTGGATGCTTTAAAAGTAGCTAAATCTACAGGACCTAGCGGTTTATTAACAGAAATGATAAAATGTACTTTAAAGGGAATATAGCGACACAGCCAAACAAGCTCTATTATTAAGAGTTCTGAAAAACTTGGTAAAAGGTGATAGAAGTATCAAAATTGGATGATAAACAAAAAAGATGTGACCATTTAGACTTTGAAGGTTGTTCTAAAATGAATATGAGAGCCGCCATTTTCAGAACTATGATATCATATTTCAATATTACCATATATGGAATATTGATAAATATCATTTAAAACGAAGTAAATCAATGCAAATGAATGCATTTTTTTTACTGGTCATATAAAGCATTATTACCATTAAGTATTACATATTTTTAATTCAGTTGCTGTCATTTTCCCCTATAATCAGTAACTTTTCATATTTGTAAATATTCAATATATGGTCATTTAGAACCGTGATGTCATAGCTCTCAAAATGGCCGCTTCCATATCCATTTTAACAGAAACTTCAAATGATCATATCGTTTTTATTTATCATCCGATTTTGATAATTCGTTCACCCCTATGCAAGTTTTTCAGAACTCGCAATAATAAATATGGTTTGGCTGTGTCGCTACATTCCCTTTAACTGATATATATCACCGATTCTCATACCGTTATATAATAGAATTCTTGAAATGGGTACTTTTCCGTCCGTTTGCGGACGGAGCATTTTATGTCCGTTTCACAAATCGTAATAGCAAAGCGATCCTAGTAATGACCGTGGAATCTCATTAATCGATACCTAACATAAAGTTCTAACTGGTATGATGTTCAGTAGATTAATATCTTGGAAAGAAAATTATGATAACATTGATCAGGCACAATCAGGGTTCAGGCTATTCTACAATTGATAGTTTATTTACCCTTCAGTCCATTATTCAGAAGTATATTAGTAAAAAAGGAGATCGTTTTTATTGTTTATTTGATAAGAAAATCATACCGAACTGTTCAATAGCCTTATAAGAAAAGGAGTAGGTGGAACATTTCTAAAACTATGCAATGTATAGCAGTCTTGCGTCAAGCGTTCGTACTGAAAGAACTTGTTATACACATTTTTTTAAATGCAATATAGGATGTAGACCAGGCTGTTGCAATATAGGATGTAGACCAGGCTGTACATTGAGCACGATCCTGTTTAACCTTTTCATAAACGACTTAATAGATGAACTTCTTGCGATAATGGTATTCATGATTCTGATGAAGTTGATGATATCTTTGCACTTCTTTATGTTGACGACATGGCCAACTGTGAAGATGTGTATTGCTCCATACTCAGCTTATGTCATACTCAAGGTCATGTATGTATTGACTAATTGACATATTGAGCAAGTGTGTATTTATATTTCGGGAGTAGCAAAGTCTAGAAAAATGTGTGAACATACACAAACAAGAAAATAAAGCAGTAGACTGTTTTATGGAATGTTCTTCGGATAAACAAACATTGCATTACGTGGTCCCGCCTTGATTCTATTAAGCGGTTATAAAACATATTAGCAGGATTAAATAACGGATATTTCGACAGTAAAACAATTGTATAAAAACAATGTTACTGAAAAAAAAAATGCGATAACCTGTTTGAAGTTGCCTATTAAAAGTTTTACTTTTATAATATGCAAACGTTTTAAAAGAATATGACAGTGTGCCTTTGGAAACGGCCGAACACGATAAATACGAAATATTGCAGTCTCGGTTTGATTGAGACTGTTCATGAGCGGTAATACAAGGACTACGTAATGTGTTTAAATTATACATAGTGCAGGTGGTGAGTTCCGCGTGAGTACTTTAGCGCCAGACAACGTGACTCCTGCATGAGGAAGTCTCGACTAGATGGAATGTTGGCGGCAGAATTTGCCGAAACTATGAAGTTCGGCAGATGTGATGGTTCTCGGTTCACTTTCTTCTTTGCGTGGTTGAAGTGTTTTTGGAATGTGCCTTCTTGTTGGCGCCATATAGCCCTGTTTGGCTGGTGCCAAAACAAAAATAAGTAATCAGTTCGTTTTAAGATGCATTATAAATTGTGGTTGTTTGCGTCAAATACGTATCTACATATTTATTTCGATAATCATTGATTTGTAATTTTTGAATATTAAATATTTTCAGTTAATTATCTTTTCTTTTAAACTGTTGAAAAACATGCTTTTCTAAATATATACTGAAAGGAAAAAGAAACGCGACAGGGGAATTTCCGCTATATATTGTACATACTGAAAACTTAATTCCATATATATTTCAAGGAAATTCATGATGTTTTGTGAAAAAAGAAAGAGTTGCAGTTAGTTAGAGAAAGGACACAACTGTGATTGTGTGGACGTTTTAATCATACTACACGTTGTAACAAGAAATACCTCTTTGAAAACTTGATCCAGTTCAGTACTGTATTTAACGTAAAGAGTTTGCAAAATTGTGCATCCTAAGTTTGCTCACATGCTTGAGTCAAACGCGTACATAGTTAATAATGAAACTTTGAAGGAATACTATTTGCTGTGTTACGTGTTGTTTTAGTCCTTTATCCGAAAGGAAAGATCTTACGTAGCCATGTACCATTCGATTAACAGCAGCATATTTAACATACAATATATCTTTTTCCTTTCAGTATATATATATATATTTTATAAATAATCATATTAGTTGTATTACCCATATGGTATATGCTTGAAAACTTGAAGTGAATATATTGGAATGTCACAGTCCCGATAACGACTCAACAAAGGATTTGATCGTTAACTAGCTTTAATAAACATGGTATTCAATCTAATTTCTGTATACAAGTGACACACACTATGTTTATTGCCTGCTGATAGTTATAATACTGTATCATATCTTTCTTTTAATCCCTGTTCAATCCATGAAACATGACACCTCAATTAATTATAATTACAATAAGATCCGTAAGCCTATCGATATGACTGGGTGCTGCATTCATATTCACACTCGAAATGTATGTCATAAACCTTGTATGGTATAGTATTGGTATTGTTTAGTATGAAATGACTAGTGTCACATTAATAATACAGTATGGTTATTTTCTGTACAATATTCCAAGAACGCCTACAAGTTCACCCCTCGTTGTTTTGGACCAATTTATAGCTCACATCTGTCCATTGTTTTCTCATGAAAGTGTATCTAATGGAGGACTTGATTAGTGCGGCCCATAACATATATAGTCGAGGTTGTTTGGTTGCATTACACGCCTTGTAAACATTCGCTCCATAACCAAAAGGAGAACAATGAAAATTGAGCGAAAGCCACTTCCGAGAAGGAGCGAAAGCGAGTTTTCATCAACAAACGTGAGTATGATCTACTTTAATTGCTTTTAACAAGAACAACAGAGATTTTTTCAAAATTCGGGGAATGTGTTTCCGTGTAGGCATATTTATACTTCATGTAGAATACAATTTCGCCTTTTAAAAGTGTAAATTATAGCGGCTAGAACTTTTCTCCTGTCGATAGAACATATGTTTTTTGTAGATTGTATTACCTTTTCTTTACCCAAAACAAAATTAGCAGTGGATTAGATGTCACCGTATGTGCTTGCGGCACCAACTGACTTTGGAAAAGCTCCTTCACATCGTTCAAAGTTAGGTTATTTATGTTTGATGATCGAATAAACGATACATTGATGACACATACACGTCTCCGATATTCATTTAAGGTCCATTTTTGCATCAGACCTGAACAAAAATTATCAGTGCTCAAAGAAAATTATTTTAAGAGACAGGCCCAGGGCTTGTTGCTTCTGAAAATGGACAGGCCCCGATTTGAAATGGACAGGCCCTGATTTGAAATGGACAGGCCCTGATTTAAAAGGTCCAATATTTTTTTCTTATTATATACTTTTATAGCACACATTAATTTTGTTACGTATGTATTAATCAAGCTCAGTACCTCCTCTGACTATATTTTTCTTTTTGCTACCACTTTATGCTCCCTGGTCAGCGGACTTATTTACCATTTCGTTTAAAACATGTTAGAATAGAATATTACATAGTAATTTATAACCAATGCAAAGGAGAGTACTAGCACTTGCCAAACGATAATAATCAGAGCCAACTTGGTGAAACTGGAGCTAAACTTGGAGCCAAATTTTTAATCAGGTTTTATGAGACTATCAGAGCCTCCTCTGGCTATATTTTTTCTTTTTGTCACCACTTTCTCCCAGTAAAGAATTAGGAGCATAGACTAGAATTCATTTAAAAGTAGGATTCCAGGAACTCCTTACCCCTTAAATAATGAATAGAAATATACTTTATATCTGTATTTATACATATACAGTATATATATTTTTCTTTCCACCAACATGTATTTGTAAAGGACAGTTTTTCTTATTTGATTATGTAAAAAAAAAAAAAAAAAAAAAAATAATAATAATAATATATCCGAAATTATGTACCATCCGAACTACTATGACACCGCACTTTCACGGCCCGAACATTTCACAAACATTCAATCGAAATACCATCAATAATGATATTTTTTTCATGCATTAGTGTGTTTTTAATGACAAAAACGGTATTTCTTATCATAAAGGAAAGAAAACACAACCCTAATAGCAGAATAATGAGTTTTATGTCAACAATTGTCGACCTCAATGTTGTGACAAACTGCCGACACGAAGCCAGGCAAAATATTCAAATTTCTTATTGTCTCAATGTGTGTATAACACATTTTAATTACTTTATTGCAAGTGTTTTCACAGTTCACAATACACATGGGAGTATTTTGTCTTGAGGAAATTGAGCTTGAGATCCAGTAAAACTGATGTTTTTGGGGATTTTTTTTTTTTTTTTTTTTTTTAGACAGGCCCGACGGGCTCCTCGTCTGCAAAATGAGACAGGCCCGGAATGGATTTCGAGGAGCCCCGGGCGTCGGGCTATCCTATTTCTTGAGCACTGATTATCATAGATTTTGTTTTCCTAATATATTTCCCTTTCTTAGAGATGCCTTTTAAGAGTGGGTTGAATTTAAATAGATAGGTAGAATGGTCAGTGACAACATTGCCGCTGGGGTGTGGGTGGGTGGGGTGGGGGTGGGGGAGTTTAAGGGCTACATCTTAAATAACATTTTATTTAATCATTAACTGTTAAAAATGAACTCAAGGTCAGTATATCCATATTGCATTACAACAGTACGACTTCGCCATACAATAGTAATAATGTAATATTGCTGTATTCTGCCGAGATATTGATAATGCACAACATCGCCATCTACATTTCAAGTTTACGACTCGAGTGGAGCCGACTTTTATACCTACTTTTACCAGTCATTGCATAAGTACACAACCATATAAATAAACCAGTCAGGTATTAGAATAGAAATAGAACATCGTTTACGGTGTAATATCTTCTAATATATCACGGTTTGTCGTTCAATTGTAAACAATAATTTCACTCGCCCTTCGGGCTCGTGAAATTATTGTTTACAATTGAACTCCCAACCGTGATATATTACACGTTAATTCACCGTAAATGATGTTCTATTTTTTAAATATATGAATTGTAAGGGAGAAAACTATGTTTCAGTCTTGACTTTAACCAAAACTGCGACTTTTCTCAATGCTAACTTATTTTTATCAACATTGCAGAAATCCTTGTTGTGAATTCTTATTATTTGATATTACTTATGATATTGCCGGTAACCATGGCAACAGTAGTTTAAATGTTTTTTTCACCAAATATTCCTTTTTCTTCAAGATTTTCTTTTCTTTTTTTGTTTAGAAGCAATGGTTTTATTTCAGATATGTTTAGAGTTGTCCTCTTAGTTGATATCGTTTAAGAAGTTAACAACCTTTTTTAATAGTTTCGAACAACTGATTCTCTGTTAAGAAATATTTATCTACATACGCGTTAGGTGATATTAATTTTCACTGCTGTTTATAAAATAAGAGTATGCGTATCCATGGCAACAATACGCATTCACAATCTGCAATGCTGTTTTTGAAAATTGTAATATATTATTTAAAGGGACACAAGGCAATCTTGAATCAATTATCAAACATTGAAATTAGTGTCTCGATTTATTTAACCAGTATCATTTTGACATGAACCCTGTTTGGATATAATTAAATAAAACGATGAGTTGTCGTCTTATCCTACCGTATGTTTAAATATATTACCGGTGCAATATATTCAACAGTTAATAATATGCAAAATAAAATCGCTTTAGACTATTCTTCTAATTAATATTAATGATTGACAAATGCAAGTTGCGTAGAAAAACTAATGGGACGCCGCGAGTTTTTCAAAAATCAAGATTGCCGTGTGTCCCTTTAAAACATGATTGTGATTAAAAAAAAAAAAAGGTCCATAAAACAGTGTAACGTATATACTGAAACATTTGTGACTACGTGGTCAAAGGTTTAAACCTCACTTCTCACCGCTGCGAGTTCGAATCCCACTGGGATCTCGACATTTGAAAAGGTGTCGATTCTTAAGGTACTTGTTCTACACAGTAACAGCGGGGTGGTCTGCCTCTACCATACAAACAAATCGACTGTCATAATGGGCCTAAAATGGCCTTAAATGTGCTAAAGAAGATGTAAAACACCATTCAAACAAACAAATCAAACATTTAAAAAAATATCTTTATGTTACTTAGATATGCATATTTCTTCAATTTTTTCTTTTAAACGTATCTGTCCCATTACGAACAAGGTAAAACATCATAAAATATCAATAGGGATCATCAGACAACGCCATGTATAATATACTCAGTTGCAAAAGAAAGTCGACTTTAAGTTTTGTTTAGATTAAATTATATAAAGTTTTTTTAGAATTAAATTGACAATATCGTGTTGTCATTTGTTTTTCAATAGGTTGAATCATTAAAGGGAATGTAGCGACACAGCCAAATAAGCTCTGTTATTGAGAGTACTGAAAAACTTGGAAAAAGGTAAAAGAATGATCAAAATCGGATGACAAACAAAAAAGGTATGACCATTTAAAGGTTGTTCTAAAACGAACATGGGAGCCACCATTTTTAGAACTATGACATCATAGTTCCATATTACCATATATGGAATATTGATAAATATCATTTAAAATGAAGAAAACCACTGCAAATGAATGGTGTTTTTTTACTGGTCATATAAAGCATTATTGCCATTACGTATTACATATTTTTCATACAGTTGCTGTCATTATCCCCTATAAATCAGTAAATTTTCATATTTATAAATATTCCATATATGGTCATTTAGAACCGTGATGTCATTGCTCTCAAAATGGCCGCCTCCATATTCGTTTCAACAGGATCTTCAAAAGATCGTATCTTCTTTGTTTATCATCCGATTTTGATAATTCTTTCACCTTTTTCCAAGTTTTTCAGAACTCTCAGTAAAAGAGTTTGTTTGGCTGTGCCGCTACATTCCCTTTAAGGGACTGTCGCTTGATAAAGAGGATAGGGTATAACGTAAAATGTTCAAAGTGTCCAGTTTCTTTTGCAACTGAGTATACTTCCCATTTCATGGACATATAATAATTATACAGGGGAATAGTACATATGTGACCAAAAATATAGGTCAAGGTCGGTCATTATAACTTTTTTTATATTTATGTTCAGCACTCATCTAGATGTATGTGTATGAAGTTTTAAGGGTCAAGGTCTTATGATTACTATGAAACATATTGAAGTTCACCAAGACCTTCACCTTTGATCTTCTGGTCATAGCATTAATCGGCATCTGAGAAACCTCGAAGGTAACACACCTACAAAGCTGCATGCACATACATTATGAAGGACTTTTCAAAACAAGGAGAAACCATTTTAAAGGGACTGGACGCAATCTGGAATAGTTATTGGTGTTAATGCAAATGTTTTGTCTGGAAAACTCAATGACTGCAGGTTTTTGTTCCTAAATCATAAATATTACTTTGAATAGGGTTAAATTGTTTATATTTGTAACAGTTGTACATATAATTCAAACAAAACGTATTTTGATCACAAAATAAGAAATTACAAGAGTTTTATAGCATCCTATGAATTTACATCAATGAAATCCGCCGTATCGGCTAGTTTTCCTGACCAGACCATTTCATTAACAATAATATGTGTATGGATCATTGGGCTTAGTTTAGAGTATTCAAATCGAATAGGAAACTGAAACATTGTTTTATTTGTATTTGGACTGACAACCATAGTTCTCCCAGATCACCACCAGTCCCACTAAAGTCAGTTTAGTTGTTACTTCTGACTAAACACTTGTTACTTCTGACCAAACTCGCATGAGTCATACTATAAACTAAAAGTTTCATAAACATAGGTACTTGTACTATGAACTTGAGATATTTAGCCAAACACATTCAAGTATATGCCAATAATAAAAATCTTTATGCCTGACATTATATGAAACAATAATTAATATGTTGATTACAAAAGTCTCCCTAACATAAAACCATGTTGCATAGGCTATTAGGTAACAGGTTTATACTTCTAGTCTTACCTATGATTTATACTTGACCATTTACAATATATCCAAAAGGAATACATGTCGCCTGATATCATGGAGAAAAACAACAAATAAGACAATGTGGTTCAGCTAATACACATTTTTTTTACCGATTTTATTATTTTTAAATTAATATAACTATGGGGATATACTTCACCAAAAAAGGTATGTATTATATCACAATTAGCTTTCAAATTGCCCTTGTTGAGTTCATACATTTAGGTTCATAGTCAATAGTTGTACTGTGCCTTTGCTTATTTCTGACATGGCTTGTAGAATTCTGTCCAAAAGGAGGCCTGTAGTTCACTGGACTGGTCCTCCATTGGAATATTCTGCAATATGATTCATGATGTTTCCTGTTGGAAATGTATAAAAAAAATGTGCTGCATATAAAACATAAAATGCAATCAAAGCACCAAGAGAACTTCGCCATTTTATGGAGAGCATATACAAATATTTCAGCTGTGAACAATACCATAACACAATATTTCATGAATACAAAAAAAAGAGTATGATAATGGACCTTTGGAAACGGCCGAGCACGACACATACGAAATATTGCAGTCTCGGTTTGATTGAGACTGTTCATGAATGGTAGTGAAATATGCTAGCTACCGCTCACGCCCTCTAGCCCCGGGTTGAGCAGAACTCAATATTAATAAAATCAACAGCACAACATTTTAACCATCCCGAAGATGGCATGAATATGGCGGTGGACATGGAGTTATCCTTCTTTAACGTATTCCCCATGTGTTCATATTCAAAGGTGTTATAAATGACAACACTTGGAGGTTGTTGAAAACAATATCAATTTTAAAAGTAATCTGATTAAAAGGCCATCACATGCCAAAATGGATTAGAAATCATTAGAATATGACTATGTTGGCCTATTATTCATGTTCATGGTCACCTCTTTATATTTAACCATTTTAATACATTAGAAAAAAAAATGTATGCATTAAAAGCTAAACTGCATACCGAGTGTTCATCAAAGCAGACGATATCATGTCACCATGATACTTCCAAGACAATGTCAACTTCCAATACCATGTCACAATTCTTACAGCTTACACATGCTCACACACTGAAAAAAACCCACAACATTGTCATAACATCCTTATTTACGGTTAGATAAAAACAATGTATATAAAGCAAATATTATTTTTTTGAATATGAATTGAATTTGGGACACTATATCATGAACAATGTGAGTGTGATACATATCAACGTATCACTTGAAATGATGTGTTTGAGTTATTCCTAAAAAAGGAGTAAATAGCTATATTCCAATTACCAAATCAGACACCTCATGTTTTATTACTTAACACTGGATAGTGTAACAGTTAAATATACAAACATGAATTGAATTATTTCTAAAAGCTCATCAACAAATTGTCTTGGGATATTTAGGGCTGAACCAGAGAGATGGGTTGATATGAATTTAGGGAGTTGGGAACGGTGCCCCAACTATTACTATCAGATAGATTCATATATATGTTTATGTGTTTAGAGGATACATAGGATTGACAATTTATTTATATTTCCCATTTTAACTGATTCTGATAATGGAATTGTCATGCCCTTAGGCACATAGATTGATACCCACTGGCAACGTTTAGATTGGAACCACTGATTGCTGGGTTATTCAAATTATACACCTGCGCTACCCGCCACTACCCCTGCGCACCGTAGAAAAACAACCTCTGGCAAGCACAGTTTAAACTACCCGTATACTTGCAGGAATTTAAGGATTGGTCACTTGGTGTGAGGAGAGAAGTTAGGGTCAAATATGGCTTATCCATGATAAGCGCATCTGTGGTCGAGAGGGTTAAGACGTTGAGTTTGAAAACTTCTTGGCTCTCACCACTGTGGGTTCAGATTAGACACGGATGCGAGTATCATTGATGTAAACAAATATGAATGCCTGACAGACAGGGTTTTTGATTTGTACAAGTGTTCAATAAAGTTGGTGAGTATATAAATATCCCTTTGATACTGTTCCACGTTATGATTGAAAAGTACTATTCAGTTTCTGCATATTCTATCAAACCACCATCCAAAGATTATAAACCCCTGCTGGTGATCTAACAAGTGTGACGGTACTCTCGCGAAATCACATGACACAACACTTAAATACATGCTTTCGTAGGAATTTAACTCTACGTTATCACACAACATTACTAATAACGAATTAATTTCGTCCATGTTTGAACCAGGAAATAAATGGCGCCAACTATATAAGTACGATAACTCTCCATAGGTACGGTCTTGTTTTGTTACGAACGATAACTCTTCATAGCAATATAGCGCGAAAAATTACCGCTTTTTTAAACGCTAAATCCTCTGTAGGAAAATAAACCAAAACGGCATCCCAGAGATATTTATAGGCATGGTTTGGATTACCATTATGCACGAATTCTGGAAATATCTCATTTTTTCTAAGTATTACAGAAGCTCAAATTTTCACAAATCCTAGGGCAAAATACGACTCTTATCGTACGTGGCTCTTTAAAGATGAATAAATGGCCAAATAAGACATCACAAACATGAAAGGGTCAACAAACCCTTTTAAGACGAGTGGCAATAAGAATGAAAAGTGTATTGGAATTACAGCATCATGTTTGGTTTGTTTGTGTAAAATCAATAGTGAGTTCTATTTGGTGTAGCAATGGCAGAGAACAAAATGGAATAGTGAAATAAAGATGAAATGTTTTTATTTGAAACTATACGTGCTATTTAAGTGTTTTGCTATAACCAAGAAAGTGCTATATTTGTTAAATTTATATTAAGCAAATTCTTGAGGAGCTGGAAGGCGAAACGAAAAAAAACTTCGCTAAAGCCGACAATTCGCTATAGCTGAGTTCCGGTTATATGACATTGTATTCCGGCGATATGTATTCTAAAACATCTGACTTTTGATTATAAATAATGTTTCAATGCACAATTATATAAAAAATACACTCTGAATATGTATGAATAATTACAATTTACAAACGGTAATCATATGATGAATGAATACCAAATTTACATATATTAAGTTCATGCTGTACAAAAACAACATTATTGATATGAAAAAAAAAATGTATGAAGAACTCAGAAAGTTTGTCAGGTCCTTGCCAAGACTTGAACCTGGATCTTTTTTCAAGAAAGAAAAACGTGTTTCTTTACACTACAGAGATCGCCCAGACATCAAAAGAGTGTACAAAACTAGACAACATTAATAAACATTTAGATTAAAACTTTTTCCAACTAAAACTACCATTGAAGTCAAGGTTATTAATACCCCTGCAAACGCATACCCATGACTACATATATATGTGCATTTCCACTTCATACTGATGCTTCTCACAAAGTTTGGGGGGAAATCCGTATTGAAAATAGCATACAAAATATTCTTTCTGAGTAAAATATTCAAGGGGACTGAACTCACATCAAAAACCACTGAACCAAAACAGAACAATGATATTGTATCTCCATATGATGCAGATGCTTCTCACACAGTTTGTTAAAACCTCATCAGATGGTTATAGAAAATAGCGCATGCAAAATATCCAATTCATACTGACGCTTTTAACAATATTTTTTGTGAAAACCCATCAAAAGGTTATGGAGAAATAGCGCGTAAATGATGTGTGTGAAAATATTCAAAGGGAAATAACTCTGCCATAAATCATCGCGCCGGAGCGAGATGCATGTTATGCGTATCACTTCATACTGACACTTCTCACAAAGTTTGATTTTATTCAAAATATTTGAAAATATTCAAAGGACCATAACTCGTCAAAATCATTGAACCGTAACAACATGATGTTCGACTTCATACTTATGCAGAGATAGTGTGTCGAAAACAACTGAACCGGAACGAGACGATGTAATACACATCTCAACTTCATGCTGTCTTATGATTCTCATAGTTTCGTGAAAGTCCATCATGGAGTTATGGAGGAATAGCGTGGACAAGATTTGTGTATGAATATAATCAAAGGGCGATAATTGCCTCAGAAATCATTGAACCGGTGTTTACCAAGTTATGAACATCTCCACTTTATACTGATGCTTCTTATCACGTTTCTGAACTTCCATCAAGCGGTTATGGATAAATAGCGCGGACAAGATTCTGAACAGACTGCCCTCCCAAACGATAGTCTACGGTAGATCATCTGTGACGCTTGTCTAGATTTGTTCTTCTGAAAACATTTTTATGCGGCAGCCATTTTACCGAGATTCTGGTATCATTTCTGATAGGCTGATACAGACGCACCTTCTATCGAAGATAAACAGCATGGAACAGAGATACTGAACTAATCAACAAAGAGGGAAATTTCATCATTATTTCGGCGAACTAAATGTGGATGGTGAAACATACTTAATTAAAAAAAATAAAGGCACATGTTTCCGGTTTAAGTTTTTTCCTGCACAAAGTGTCAAGACGTTTTTATTTACAATCAAGCGTCGAATGATCAAGACTACCCGAATGACCGTGACTCCGCCCTTCGTTTGCAGGGGTTTACATAATTATAATAACCCTCCATTCTTGGTGTTGGACTCAGCTCGAAAAGCATGGACTCCTTTCATAAAAACTTATACTGATACAGAAGTTATACTCATTTTTTCTAAGTATTAAAGAAGCCATATTTATTTTAATATAAAAGTATGATATCTATTGATTCCCAGAGCTGTAGATAAGCAATTTACTATTAGACTTTTTTTACACTTCATGTTTTATATTTAGGTTTAAAGGGACGATATCTGTAACTTTATAAAACATAAAATAATAACTTTACCAAACATAATGCATCAAACATTATTGCATATTTACTAAATAAAACCAAGATTATTTGACGGAATTCAATAGCGGTACAAAAACAGATGGACCACTTCGTGGGTTTAAACTCGTAACCCACACTAACATTGCACTCGCGGGTAGTAGTAATAGTTGAACTTCGCAATAGCCGAGATCGTTCCCATCTGAGCAAAACGAGCCAGATGCAGTACGTGAGACATACTATTTAGAAAACTTATTGCGCTAATTGACGTCACTTTATCAGCGCACACTGTAAATATTGCGGATCCCACATTGTTTATAAATAATAAATCAAACTTTATTTCAAGCTCACGAATGTATTACTACCGACTTATCTGGGTCTATGCTCATGTTTTCATGCATACCTTTCATTGAATAAGAATCAGACCGTTATTTGGTTATGCTTAATATCTGTTTACTTTAGTGTCCCTTTAAACATGTTAACCCACCAATTTTTTCTTATCAATATGTTTACTCTTCATTTTTTTTTACCTCAATTACTCTGACGTGTATATGTTTTTCGTGTTTTTGTTTTTTTACTTGACATCACTTTGATCACTTAAACTTAATGTAGCGAAACATGTTACACTAAAACGAACGAAAAGATTTAACTCGTAATTTTATTTACGTTGTGATTGACTGATGTTTATACTTTTCCCTCCCGAAAACGCGTTTACCTGAAAATATGCTTTCGTATTGTTACTAAGATATAAATACAGTCTAGATGACACTACCTAATACTTATGCATCATTTCAACACGTTTTAGGTCTAAGCAAGACCTATCCTTTCGGAAAAAATACTGAACAACACATAACACAGCAAATAGCATTCTTTCAAAGTTTTATTATTCACAGAGTACGCGTTTGGCTCAAGCATGTGAACAAACTTAGGATGAAAAAATTCGCGAAATCTTTCCGTTAAACATGTTAAATACAGTACTGAAATGGCCCAATTGCTCAAAGAGGAATTTCAACATTTATAAATTTCTTGTTACAAAGTGTACTATGATAAAATGTCTACAACATCACAGTTGTTTCCTTTCTCTAAATAACTGCAACTTTTTTTTTACCAAACATATTGGGATTTCTTTGGAATATTTTGTGGAATTAAGTGTGCAATATATACAATATATAGCGGAAATTCCTAAGTTGCGATACTTTTTCGCTTCAGTATATTTATGTTTCGCAACGCATTGAAATAAATATTTTGCGTTTTTCTTATCTTTTTGTTTACGTTTTTAATATGCATAGAACAAAATCGTTTTCTCATTTATTTGTATATATTAAGCACATGCGCAGCTTAACTAGAGCTCTAGATGCCACAGACACCTTTGAAGTTTCAATCTGTTATGTAAGCAGTTTCTGAGATATAAGCGTTGATACAAATGTTAACCAACTTTTTTATGGGACTGGAGGAGATCAAGAGGAATAATATGTGTTAATCCAAACCCAATTTAAACCTTCATAATGCATTCCAGCTGCATATGTAATCTATATATACACCAAACTAGGCCCAATACTGTTATTGAAAGGTTTGATCGAGAAAACTCGACAACTCAAAACTAGCATACTCTATGTATTTAAAGAAGCTGAACCTAAGCCCTTTGTAGGCCCTAATACATTTTGCTTTATCAGGCTGTGGTGGATAAAATGAAATGTTAAGATCCAGGTTAAACCTTTTTTTCAAAGTGAAATACTTTAAAAATATGAATTTATGGCGTGATAGCCATAGACATGGATTAATAGTCCATGGTTACGCGTGTGAACTGCTGCTAGTTATTTAGTATAGTGAAACGGTGTATTACACAGGGCTTTATTTTATCTGATATGTAACATCTATAGGCCTGTAATATGTCCCTTCCCAACTGAAAACCTGTAATGGACCCCTTACCAACTGAAAAATTGACCCTGTCGATAGACGTTTCTGAAGAAAGCAATGCAATGCCTGCATAAACAACCGCCGTATTTAAATATACTAAAACTTAACTACAATGCATGCATAAAACTTACCAAAGAGAAGAATACATATTTTTTTTGAATGTTTGCCTGTCGACATATCGTGTGCTGTTCCGTTCCGTATTAGGAAAATTAAACCCACCCACAACTGACACAAATTAACAACGTCAACCAGAAATTATCAGGTGTGTGAGAAGGGAAGGGTTCTTTCTTTCTACTGATACTGGACATAATCTGAATCAATTTAGATTATCGCGGCCAGGGCTGTAACGATACGCCTAGCTCACGATATGATATGTATCGCGATAAAAGGCTCACGATACGATAAGTATCGCGATACATTTACCAACTGTCAAATATAAACAGTTAACAAACCCATTCAACAAATGATGTATTTCTTTATAATTCAAATTGAACTAATAAACTATGTGCTCAGAAAACTACTTTTTTTGATACAATGTGAATTGAATTGAATGTTGTTTAACGGCTCATCAACACAGTATAGGTTATTTAGAGTCGCCCCAGAGAGAGAGGGAAAGGATACATAGGAATCCGGGAACCTGTCCTACTCTTATTATCGAATAGATTCCTATGATTCTTTAACGTGCTCGGAGGATAGACCGATACACGGGACCGCCCGGTTTACGTCCCCATCCGACGGACAGGGCTAAGGGAAAGTGTCTTTTCCAAGAACACACCGACGGAACTCAGTGGCACCACGGAGGATTGAACCCGGGGCCTCCGGTTACAAATCTGCCGCGCTACCTGATACAATGTGCAAACTTTCGAAGATTCATATCCTTTTTTAAAGAATGTCCATTTTATATATAGGGCAGTTCTCCTTCCAGTAATTTTGTATAATTGCCATCAAATCATAAATATCAACAACACTTGTTACATTTGTTTACATGTCCACATGGTATTTTGTTTCTTATCAACTTAAGTAATAGATAGAGTCTGGTCTCAGCGAGTTGGCTTATTTAAACACCGAGATGGGCTACTACTTTTACCACTGCGTGACTGCACGAGAAAATGAGTTAAATCTGAATTGTATAGCTGCACAACTATTGCCAGATAGTTGCACAACTATTGCCAGATATTTGATCAATACATTTACCTGTGGATTTATTTACCTGTTCAAAGTTTTCTACGTCATAAAATAAAATCTTATTCTCGCTTTTCACAGATATTGCAATGCGAGAATTGTAAATATCTACTGTTGTGTATTGATTTCGATTTCAGTTAACATAAACATGTTCATGAAGCAAAACATGGACGGAGAACTTTATAGCACAAACACTAAACGATTTTAAGAAATTTAAGAATTCATTATTACACTCGTATTTTAAAAGACCTTGCATATTGCACGATTGTACATTAATATGCATACACGTTTTATCATATGTGTACTCTTTGTATATATACGGACCTTAACTGTGAGTGACTCTTATCATATCGAAAGAAAGCACAATTGACCTTGGCACTCTCTCTAGACGGAAACGGTCTCAAATGACTCGACTATCTTCAGCAACATGAATATCTTTTCTAAGCGTACACTCAGTTACAATTTCGCACCTTATGTCATCGTCTGCAATGGGGTTGTTCTGTTCATCATTCTGTTTAAACCTGTATTGTTGCAGCACTTTGTCTTTATAAAACGAGAATTTTACGATAATTGGTCTGGGTGATTCTCTGCCTGGTAAACGATGAGCTCTTTCAATCTTTATTTCTGTTTCATTTAGATCTAAATCTTTCTCATTAACGTTTCGAACTGCTGTGTCGTCCCATGATTCATTAACATTTTCACGGATACGAAATGTTTTTAAATTTTCACGTCGAGATTGACCTTCTAACCGCTCACATTTGTCTTTGCTTATCTTTAATCGATCTTCCTGTTTACTCATACTATCCGACATTTCTTGCATAGACCTTTGCATTGAGACAATGAGTCATACCTCTCATGACGTAATACAACCGAGTCTTCGTTTCGTTCTTGTTTGTGTTCGTTGCTTCGAAGCGATCTCATTTTCATGATTTGTTGAACCTTTATTACATTTGAAAAATGTTTTAATATTCGAATAACATATCAATTATTAATGAGACGATGATTTACGCGATTTTAACAAACTAATATTGAAAATGTGCCCATTTTTAAATGGGTTGGAATGGACTATTTCGGTGCAAAGACAACTTTGTTTCGCTGATTAGTGTCAATAGAACAGCGCATTATTCCATTGCTATTTAACGTATCACAGGGTGACTGACGAACTGTACTTGAATTACGTATATTTGTATTTGTGTAGGATTCTTTGAAATATTCGACAAATGCTACTAGTATCGTTTCAGACTTGTGCTGAGGAATAAGTGATTTAGACTCAGCTATGTTTTACTAGTACAATAGTAGCATACACAGTGGTTGCCGTTTCGTAAACACGTTGGTGTGTGTATCCCTGCACTATAATTTGTAGGTAATAGTGTAAAGTTAAACATGCTCAAGAGACCCCTTGTATTAAACGTAGCTATCCCGCAAAAAGCAGGCAACGTTTACAACATATGTAAATCGTTTCTAAACCTACTGATGACGAGGTATATATGTACCTTACATATTGTTAGAATCCAAACTCTATAGACACAATAAACGACTTTAACCAGCCAAGCCAAACCCCAAAAACGGAGCTTTTCATTTCACGCATATTCAATCGCGGGTATTTTAAGAACCCCTGAAAAACTATCGGCATATATATATTATTATATGACCTGAATACATGGATAGAGTTTTGATAAACGTTTATTTTGTAGCTTTTTTCTCGTTATTTGGCGGGTTTATTTTTTAAGAAACCATCTGATTTAATAGTCGTACAAGTAAGTATAAAAGTCCAACAGGAAATATAGTTTTCGCAGAAACAGTCAACCAAAAATACGCATTAAAACAAACAACAATTCCATTCTTAATAAGAAACAAAGCATGCGACATCGCAAACATAAACGATTTGACAATATGGATACCGCCTTGAAACGGTCAGTGGCAAAACGGGCGCTGGTGGTGGGGGGGGGGGGGGGGGGGGGGAGGTTAAACCAGGTTCTATGGTGCACCAAACCTCGCTCTTGACCTATTGTCATCCTTCTAAAACGGGATAGTGTAAATACAGAAATCCCCGCCAAGCTATATTCTCTAACACACAAGACAGCATTATATCTTCATTTTAGAATATTCAACCTCACAGGAAAAGAAGTGATACTGATCATTGTATGAAACGTCGGCAGTTTTAAAAGACGACATATAAAGAAGTAGCTAAGAAAATGAATATATACGTGTTAATGATCAACTACCCACAGCAATGGAGGCATAAGAGCATACGCAGAGAGTGTCAGTTTAAATATGATAGATATAAGATAGATCAGACAGGGTGTTAAGTGTAATTTATAAAGAACCGTAACTGATTAGGCCCAATAAATAAAGCGTCTGCGTAAAATGAATTGCTGATCTCAGTGGACCCATTAATGGTAGACTTTTACATATTGGTAAATATACTAAGGCATTTTCTTAAGATGCAATATTTATATCTGTGAACAAAACTGTTAGACTTAAACATATTGAATGAAACAAAGCCTTTAATCTATCTGTCCTGATACATCCAGTCCATTGCAGCATAATTGACAGGGGTATTAATAGTGATAGCTTAGCATTTGCGTCTTGTTTTATAATCGAGGCTCTAAATATCTTAACAGTTAATATAGATATTAATATGATCTCTTTTTATAAAAACCTAATGTTGTTTGGGAAGTGCAAATGGGGTTTTAAACAAAGTAATATGAAGGAACATGACAAACACCAACATAAAAATGGACAAGATGGTCTTATAGAAACCACAGCACACAAACTCAATGCCACCGTTTGCCACACACCCCTGGGCAGACGTCTGAGATTAAAATAATAAAATCGTTTGATATGTTGTTTATCATAGCCGAGTACTGATATATACCAAGTGCGTGGAAAAAAAATGGAACAATTAATGTTTAGTGTATTTGACCTTTTGACACCCCTTACCCTGCGCCCCACGGGTTGGCATTTTATATTTAAAATGTATAGTAAAACTGTTTAAAATTCAGATATACGTGATCAATGAACAATCATGATTTTATGTTAAATGTATATGACGGTATGAGGTTGACTTCCGAAGCTTTCGAACAATATTTACAAGTTTCCGGGTCGTGAGATGCTAAAATAGTTCATTTAAAAATGCAAAGTTTCTAATTTGCGTGTGTTTTTCCCAAGATTTTTTTTTATTTCATATTTAAATCTAACCGGATGTTAAAGTGTTATGTCTGTTGTCATGAATAGTAAATATTTTTCTGCGTTTGTCAGGACTATATCTTTGGAGAGTATGAGTACAGAGGGTAGGTAGAGATGTGGTTGTGACATGCGTTTATTTCAAAATAAGCATAGTGTGAATGAATGATGCGAAATGACTGAATGGTGTTTTTCCACATATGGGACCGTGTGTGTAACTCACAGAATTAAAGTGTATTTAAGTGAACGAATGTTGTGGAACTAGTGACTGATCTCTAAAAATAGCTTATTTTGCATTGTGTAGTTTTAGAAATTGTCCACCTACTCCCTTTCTTATAAGGCTATTGAACAGTTCGGTATGATTTATCTTATCAAATGCCTTTGAAAAGTCCACAAACAAACAATAAAAACGACCACCTTTTTTACTTATATACTTTTGAATAATGGCCTGAAGGGTAAATAAACTAGCACTTGTATAATAGCCTTACCTGAACCCTAATTGTGCCTCATCAATTGTATTATAATTGTCTGCCCAACAGATTAATCTATTGAACATCATTCCAGTTATAACTTTATTGAAGGTATCGATTAATGAGATTCCACGGTAATTATTAAGATCGCTTTGCTATCCCGATTTGTGAAATGGACATAAAATGCTCCGTCCCCACGGACGGAAAAGTACCAATTTCAAGAATAATATTATATAACGGTAAGAGTATCGGTGATATATCAGTTAAATTACATGTTATCATTTCTGCTAATAAACCGCTAGGTCCTGTAGATTTACCTAATTTCAAATCATCCACACTTTTTCAGTTCTGCTGTTGAGAATGGGTCGTTATATATATCATCTTTTATCTCCTTTTCTCGTAATAAGTTAGTTACTTGCTCAGCATTTTCGACATTATTACAATATATTATACCTCATTTGCATATTCCTCTCTTTGTTTAATGTGACGCCATCCGGTCCATAAAGTTGCATATTGACCGGGCGCCCGGTCCGATAGCTATATTAACGGACGTGTGAAAAAAACGAAGTCAAAATAAATCATAAAACGTATTGATTTAATTTGTTGGTCAGATTCGGTATAATATAACAAATAATGTATGGTGCTTCGGTCCATATGAAGTTTATGGACTGGGTAGTCAGACCATAAACTTGCATATGGACCGAAGCACCATACATAATCTGTGAAATAATAAGTTTTTAAAATGATCGAACCATACATGTGTTTCTACCTTATCTGTTGTCGATTGTGTTTCTTTAAACCTGATTTTTTTCACGGTTTTCCAAAATAAATTAGTGTTCGTTCTCGATTCAATAAGCTCTTGTCTGTACTTTGCATGACGTTCGTTTTGTTTTTGTGTGCATGTGTATTTAAATCTGTTTTTACAATTTTATAAAGATCTAAATTTTCCCGGGTACTATCTGATCTATAAATTCGCAGACTTATATATTTTTCTTGTTTCAAGTTATCCCATGTAGCATTCCACCACGATGGTTGGGTTAGCCTGTTGATTACAGTGCCTGGTTTAATACGCATACACTTTGCTGCTTTATGAAACATTTCAACAATATAATTTACAGCAAGTTCAATATAATTAGGTATAATATTTAAAATGTCATCTTTCATATATATATAACAACATTTCTAACTGTATCAACAAAATCGTCCTTTTTATTATCTTTCCATTTGAATCGTTTGAAGAAAGGTGAGGTTTCATTTTCATAGTTAGTGTTATTATTTTCGATAGTTTTGTTTCCAAAGGATAATTGAAACAGAAAAGGAAAATGATCAGATTCACTTCTATCACCAATATCAAAATCTGAGAAATATTGAAATAAATTTGAAGATGCAATAACATAATCTACCACACTGTTACCATCATTTGCAGTGGATGTATCATTATCATTATATAATCGTCCGTTATGCATATGTATACCGAAAGTTTTACACAACTCAATGAGAGAGTTGCCAAATGCGTTATTAATTCCTATACATCATGAGTAAATCGTTTTCATATAACACATCTTCATCATGGAAAATTTAATTAACCGTATCATCCTCAACTTTATCTTGCAATAAAACACATCTTGCATTAAAATCACCAACTATAATAAGCTCGTCATCTGGAAATTCTGCTATAACTTCCAATTATTTTCTTCGAACAGTTCCACACCATTAGATTCACCATTGGCATCATCAATAGATGACCCTTCAGGCGATATATAAACAAATCACACTATAATACTATTATCAATATTTAGCATTTTACCATTAATTCTTAGAAATGACAATTAAGGAGTAATTTGTCAAATATAGGTTCAATCATACCATTTTTTATAAGGTTCGATTTAACAAAAACACTGACGCCACCTGAAAAACACTATTTTTTCTTATCAAATTAAAACAATGATAACCGTTTAGAAAATCTTTGAATTCATCTTCACTTTTCGACCATGTTTCATTTAAATTTTAATGGCCACCCTTTTTGTAGTATTATTAATTTAACTCTTAAACATCATATGAACATTTCTTGATAGTCTCGGAGAGAAACATGTATTTAAAACCGCTACTAAGTTGTATGTAAAAATAAATATTATTTTCATGGCGTAGATACTACTTTTAAAACTGAGTGACTGCATGGGGGAATGAGGTAAATCTGAATTGTATAGCTGTACAACTATTGCCAGATAGTTGCACAACTATTGCCAGATAGTTGATAAATACATTTACCTGTGAATTAATTTACCTGTTCAAAGTTGTCCACGTCATCAAAAAAGATCTTATTCTCGCTTTTCACAGATATTGTAATGCGGTAATTGCAAAACATGGCAGGAGAACTTTAAAGCACAACTACTAAACGATTTTAAGAAATTTAAGAATTCATTATTACAATCGTATTTTAAAAGACCTTAAATATTGCACGATAGTACATTAATATGCATACACTTTTCATCATATGTGACTCTTATCATATCAAAAGAAATCACGATTGCCCTTGGCAATCTCTCTAGACAGAAACGGTTTCAAATCATTCCTAGCCTTAAAAACTCGACTAGGGAATATTCAGCACCATGAATATATTTTCTAAGTGTACACTCAGTCACCATTTCGCACCTTATGTCATCGTCTGCAATGGGGTTGTTCTGTTCATCATTCTGTTAGCGTAATTGTTCGTTTAATTCTCTTCGTTTAAACCTGTATTGTTGCAGCACTTTGTCTTTGTCTTTATGAAACGAGAATTTGGCGATAATTGGTCTGGGTGATTCTCTACCTGGTAAACGATGAGCTCTTTCGATCTTTATTTCTGTTTCATTTAGACCGAAATATTGCTCAATAAAGCTTCGAACTTTAACTTATGTGTCGTCTCATGATTCATTTACATTTTTACGGATATCAAATATTTTTAAATTTGACCTTCTAACCGCTCACATTTGTCTTTGCCTTTGCCTATCTTCAATCGATCCACCTGTTTACTCATGCTATCCGACATTTCTTGCATAGACTTTTGCATTGAGACAATGAGTCATACCTCTCATGAAGAGACGTAATACAACCGAGTCTTCTTGTCTTTCTTGTTTGTGTTCGTTGCTTCCAAGGGATCCCATTTTCAGGATTTTTTGAACCTTTATTACATTTGAAAAATGTTCAAATATTCGAATAACATATTAATACATAATGAGACGATGATTTACGAGATTTTAACAAACTAATATTGAAAATATTATTTCGGTGCAAAGACAACTTTGTTTCGCTTGTTAATGTCAATAAAACAGCGTATTATTCCATTGCTATTTAACGTATCTCAGGGTGCCTGACGAACTCTACTTGAATTACGTATATTTGTATTTGTGTAGGATTCTTTAAAATATTCGGCAAATGCTACTAGTATCATTTCAGACATATTTGCTAAGCAATAAGTGAATTAGACTCAGCTATGTTTTACTAGTACAATAGTAGCATGCACAGTGGTTGCCGTTTCATAAACACTTTTATGTGTGTATCCTATAACTATAATTTGCAACCCAGTGGAATAAGGAGGTAATAATGTATAGTTAAACATTCTCAAGATACCCCTTGTATTAAACGTTGCTATCCCGCTATAAACAGTCAAATTTTACAACATATGTAAATCGTTTCTTAACCTACTGATGACGAGGTATATATGAACCCTACATATTGTCCAAACTCTATAGACACAATAAACGACTTTAACCAGTCAAGCCAAACCCCAAAAACGGAATGTTTCATTTCACGCATATTCAATCGCGGGTATTTTAAGAACCCCCTGAAAAACTATCGGCATATATACATTATTATATGACCTGAACACATAGATAGAGTTTTGATAAACGCTTTTTTGTAGTGTTTTTCCCGTTTTCTGGCGGTTCTATTTTCTAAGAAACCATCTGACAAGTATAAAAGTCGAACAGGAAATGTAGCCTTCACAGAAACAGTCAACTAAAAGTACATTAAAACAAACAACAATGCCATTGTTAATAAGAAACAAGGCATGTGACATAACATGACATAAACGGTTTGACAATATAGCTAGAGCCTTGAAACGGTCAGTGGCAAAACGGCCGCTGGGGCTGAGGGGTGGTTAAACTAGGTTCTATGGTGCACCAAACCTCGCTCTTGCCCTGTTGTCATCCTTCTAAAACGGGACAGTGTAAATAAAGATATCCCCGCCAAGCTATATTCTTAACAAACAAGACAGCATTATAACTTCATTTTAAAATATTCAACATCACAGGAAAAGAAGTGATATTGCTAATTGTATGAAACGTAGGCAGTTTTTTAAAAAACGGCGTATAAAGAAGTAGCTAAGAAAGTGAATATATATGTGTTAATGATCAACTGCCCACAGCAATGGAGGCGTAAGAGCATACGCAAAGAGTGTCAGTTTAAATATGATAGATATAAGATAGACCAGACAGGGAGTTAAGTGTAATTTATAAAGAACCGTAACTGATTAGGTCCAATAAATAAAGTTCTGCGTAAAATGCATTACTGATCTCAGTGGACACATTAATGGTAGACTTTTACATACTGGTAAATATACTGAGGCATTTTCTTAAGATGCAATATTTATATCTGTGAACAAAACTGGTAGACTTAAACATATTGATAGATATGCTTTAAACGAAGCTTTTAATCTATCTGTCCTGATACATCCAGTTCATTGCAACATATTTAGTAGGTGTATTAAGAGTGACAGCATAGCATTTGCGTTTTATTTTATAATCGAGGCTCTAAATGTCTTAACAGTTAATATTGATATTAATATGATCTCTTTTTATAAAAACCTAATGTTGTTTGGGAAGTGCAAATGGGGTTTTAAACAAAGTAATATGAAGGAACATGACAAACACCAACATCAAAATGGACAGAATGGTCTTATAACAAGAAAAGCTATAATACATGGGGAGTACGGACATATTTGAAAGGCAGTGAAAGGATGATATTGTTAGCATGACATATGAGCAAGAATTTGATATGTATTGATTTTAAAGTTGTGATTATCCCAGAACTAAGTTTGTACAGCTCAGTAAGTGTGCCAGGTTCCCCGCCAGGACTTGAACCTGGATCTCTTTTCTCGAAAGAAAAGCATGCTTCCTTCCACTACAGAGATGTTCCCAACAGCACAGAGCGTACAAAAAATTAATCAGCCAACTTAAATTTAGATTAAACATGTTTTACTTCAAATTATGTATAATTACATAATACATTCTAGGCACTGATCTTAACTCTTAAAGTATGTCCTTTGTATGTGCCACATGAAGCTGCAGGTTATGCTTATAAATTAATTCCAACACTTCATTAAAAAGAAACCCTGTGAAAACAAGCAAATTCAGCGAAGTACAAGTCCACTATATGTGAAACCACCCATCGTAAAATAATGGATTCTCCTCAAAAATGAGAAAGTTATAACCAACGTCAAGTTTTCGTGAAGAAAACTCGAGTATTTAACCCATATAATGACCTTCAGTGTGACCTTGACCTTTATATTTTAGTATTGTAATGTGTTGACATGATGAGTATATATTGAAAGTTTTCATGACGGACTCCAGATAAGCAATTTCTGTGAGACTTAAAATTGAAGAAATCAGCAAAAAAAAAGGGGGAGTGAAAACAGCATTGCAAATTAACAATTGCTAGTTTAATAAAGTCATATTTTGAAGTAAAAAGCAAAAACATAACATTTACTCTTTAAAGTAATCTGAATCAGCACTGCAGATTTATTTAGGAGGAAAAATATCATTTGACATGGAAGTTTGTCTGGAGCTCTGTAATTACAATAACAAGTCTTCACGAAAAACATTTTGAGCTACTAGCCCACAGGGCATATGACTTACAAAAATTGACTAGCCGAACACATTTCTACTGACCCGAATTTTTTAACTGTAATTTGAGTGTTATTTTTAGACAAAATTAATACGTATATTGTCACAGAAAGTTACATGTTCTCTAGAATAATATAAATAATAAAATAAAATAAAGAACTCGATTGTTTTGACACTTTATTCTCAGTCACTGGGTATAAAAATTATGCGTTAGGTTTAATAAGTGTTGTTTTTTTGAGTCCCTAACGTCTGCATAATTTTTTTCTGCCGGGTTACGCTCTTTCGAAATAATGAAGAAAGCTCATCGTACATGGAGGTTACAAGATAGACCGGAAAAGATCTTCAGTTCATTATCAGTCGGGTTTACATTGCGATATTGATTCATACTAAATATTGCTCATTCGTCCTCAACGTCGTTCGTAAATACAGTTGAGGCCACGCGGATTACGACTAATAACACTCAACGCGGGGATTTGAACTCACCGCGGACACACTGATTTTGTCCTCGCGATCGGCGGACAGTCCTCTCAACGCGGGGACAATAACTTTTGACCACCGCGACACAATCACCAAAAAACATGTGTTATTAAATGCATTAAAAGTTGGAAATATGTATTGCTTTCGAAATTTATTCATCGTATTTATCAGTTTTATTACGTTTTTTATTGATTCAAATGCCAAGACTATCTAATTCCTGAAAGACCTAAACTTTCAGTTACTTTCAAGCTAATAACATTATAGACAATCAGATGCTAAATAATTCAAAGTGTTTCAAAAGAATACAGTGCAAGAATGAAAAATATAAAAACTCATTCTTTCCAAAGACAATTATTGATTGGAACCATCTTGGAGACAGTTTCGTTTGCATGCCATCATTGGAGAGCTTCAAATCACCTCTCGTAAAGTGCTACCAACAGCAACAGCCTCTCATTCGATGAGTTTATGCCGTAGAAGGCTCTACATTGTACAGATTCAGATCCCTGCTCTAATTTCCACCGCGTTCCCCCGTGAAACTATCACAGAGAATCCCGGCAATTGCTTTCTTTTGATACTGGATTTTGCAATCGCGGTGATTTTTACGGTCACGGAGAATCCCCGCGATATTTCGGGTGACAATCCGCGGTACGATCGCAGGGACTTGTGACTTCGATGGAAAAACGGCCGCGGGGATACTGCGAAGAAGTCGTAATCCGCGTGGCAGCAACTGTAGCAAATAAAATTGAAAACCAGTCTGTTCTGAAACCGAGAGTTGTTTTCGGCGATGTATATGTATAAACAAAATAAAAAGCACTTTTAAATTAGTTTACAAGCTGTCGTTAATTTTTGTGTCTGATTTTATTTCGATTTATTTTGGCATTTTCGTCTTGTTTTTAACATGCCCGCTTGTAAAATTTACATGCCTGACATGATTTTTACTGACTGCGGGCTTCAGGCTACCGGCTGATTTCAAAGACTGACAAACTCATATGTTGTTTTTAATTGTCTTACAATAGCGAATAATACACTCGTTTGTTTTCAAAACATGAATATTTACTAACTCTGTCGGCCATTTTAAAGATAATGTAACAGTGGTCAAGCCAGACTCAAACAAGAGGTCAATGACCTTGAAGCTCTACTGATAGGTTTTTGATAGCTAGATCAGCATTTCTGTGAAGTTTCATGAAAATCCGTCAAGTAGTTTCAGAGCAGTAGTCGCTACAAGTTTTTACTAAATAACTCTATGTAAACAAAGATGGACGCAAAGAATGCATAATCCAATAAACCAGAATAAACTTAGAACTACTCAAAACTGAAAACTGAAAACAATATCAAACATGTGCTTTATAATTATTATAAATACCATCCATGCCTAACAGCACCTTTTTAAGACTGAAATGCCTGTTTAACAGCTTTTTTGCAATATTTTTTTTTTAGGTCTGTTTTTTTTCCATAGCATGAATAAGGTCTGAAATGTGCAATCAGAAGTCATTTCCACTCTAAAGCCGATATATTATGCTTTTTTTTATTTTAACGCGACAACATAATGACGTCATGTGACATGTCACATGACGTCACGCCACACGCCACATGCTATTCTATGTTTGACGTATCTTACTATGACATCAAAATACCATAGCAACCAGTACTTAAACGGGACATTACCGATAGCAAACTCTCAATATAATGAAACAGTGCTAAGGCAAACCCAAGAATTACATCAATGGATAGTTTTTAAATGGCATAAAGCCCACCTCAAACTGAGAAAATCCTACTAAAATTGCATATACCGACCGCAAGACACATGGGATCTCGAGATATCGCAAGTTAGATATCTCACGATAAGTTGCGATACATCTTGAGGAATTGTAAGATATATCTCAATATATTTTGAGATATCAATGACTCAAGACACATTGAGATATCTCAAAACAACTTAAGACATCTCAAGACAGTGATCTCAAGATAAATTGAGATATACATTGAGATTTATGGGGATTAATTGAGATATCTCAATACAAATATCTTAATATAAAATGTGATATCTCAACATGGAGTATCTCAAGATAAATTAGACATACTGAGATATCTCGAGATACGATACGGTGCATCGTGGAGTATTACAATATACATATTTTACTGAGTTGTTCATAATCTGAGTTTCGTAGCAATGCGTGTTTGCCTTATCGACAAATTACATTCTAACCGAAGTAGTTCCCTTCGCAAACAAATCGAAAGGTAACAAACTTTGAAAATATGTTGAAATACAGACAAAAAATACTTCATTTGACTGTTTTAGTAAACAAAGGTTGGACCCTTAAGGGGGCACTCCACAGTTTAATGTACAGTTTTCAATAATCAAACCCATGACAAGCCCTTAGCCTGAATTCTTGAGCAAAAATAAATCACATCAGCATTGTGTCATACATTTCTTAGAAGACAATAAAATTACCCATGTTTCCATACCAAATAAAAGTATCAAAAAGCATTTTCTGTACAACTTTAGTCCCATTTCTTTAAGATTACCCCACCCCTCAAAACATGCTTAAAAAGCAATTTTAGCAATATTTCAAATGTCAATAAATAAAAAAAAAAGAAATTTCCTAAGCATATCAGTGTCATGTCTGCACCCATAATGCTCTTCCATATCAGGAAATGCTAAGTTTTACATACCTTCACCGGAGTTTTAAAAAGTTATTCAATGCTGATCTCCCCATGAGTGAAAATCAGCCATTTTACCTACTTTTTGGAAGTTTTTGCTAGTTGATCATTTTTCAAATTATAGCCTCCAAAAAAACCAAAGAATGCATATTCCAATACACCAAAATAAACTTGTAAGTACTCAAAACTGAGAACAACATCAAACATGTGCTTCATAATTATTCTAAATACCATCCATGGACCTAAAAGATGCTTAGTTGATGTCTTTCTGATTTACACCATGGACATTCGTGCGAAATTAAGGAGTGCCCCCTCAGGACAAACGTTTGTATTTACAATCAAGCGTTCAAGATGATCAAGACTAGCTCTGATAAACAATAATCAGAGTTTGTGTCCATTTAGTTAAAATTTACGGATTACGATGTCGCATGCATATTTGTCACAAATTGAATTGTTTTCTACGTTTGTATGCGCGATCAGCGTGCATTAGGTTAACAAAAAAGCACAATCTCATAGAAAATGGTGCGGATCCCGCGTCCTAAAATGGACAGTGCATGTTGATCGAATGCAATATTATTCTGGTCTTCGTTTCATATTTTGTGAAAAATACTAATTATTCGATAATTACATAGACACGTTATTAATGTCTATGACTAATCGTAGGATACATACATTTCTGTTGATTTCTCTCGTCAGTAAAACAATCACAATTTAAACAGACTTGAGCTTTATACCAAACACATTCCTTTATTTTATAAACTGAAAATGCGATTTAAAAAAAAGAAATTCCATGGCAACCACATCAATCCATGGACTTCCACAAACGTCGATGGAAATCTGCGGAAATTCATGGAGTATTGGAATTGCTTTCCATGGACATAAATCCATGGCATCTACTGTATTTTTCCATGGAAATACATTGGCATCTTGAGAATTTCCATGGAATTACATGGCATCTTCAGTGTTTCCATGGAAATGCATGGCATCTTCATCATTTCCATGGAAATCCCCAAAATTAATAACTACACTATAATATTCTATTTTTGGTTAACATATTACAATTTTATTATCAAATGTGTAATAACAAACTCAAAAACTGGTTAAAAATTAAAAAAATGCAGAAGGAGCCTAAAAAAATGCTATAAGGCCTAAAAATATGTGTGTTTCTGGTTTCACCCTGTCAAAAAGTTAGGGTAGGTAGGTAGGAAAAAGTTGTTTTTTTATATATTTTTTTATATATATTGTTCGCATATATTATGCCATTTTTGTACTAAGGCAACTTCTTGATAACCTTTGCAAACAGTTTAGATCCAGATTAGATGTTTAACTACTCTGGCTAATAAAATTATCATTTGAATAAAAATATTTGTTGTTTGATTGTAATTTTTTATTTTAATATTTATTTTTTTTTTTTTTTTTTTTTTTTACCTGCAATGCAGATTTTCAAAATTAAAAGTAATTTCTTATCTCTATAAATTATACGTAATTGCACAATCTGTGTTACTATGCTCATTCATCTCATTCATCTATAATAAATTATTAAATGTATGACAAGTTTAAAAGAAATCACCTGTAGTTTTGGAAAATTTAACAGAATCTGATAGATATAATTTACATGTTTTTTGGTGTGTTTTTTTTAATAATTAATTTATAATGTTCAGTAGAGTTTTATATATAGTCTGTAAAAAAAGAGTATGATAATGGACCTTAAGTATCAACATTATTTGTTTATCTATCTGTTAAATAAACAGTTTCGCATCCATGTTAAATCCGGCCATTTTCACTGAATCCATTCTTTCATTCAACTTGAACTTGAAGACTGTTCTCTAGATCTCAAACCCTGAAAGTTATAATGTAAATATTATTATGTTAAATAATTTGTTTTATTAATTTATAATTTTTTGTTACTACTTAGGTATTCAACGTGTTTATACTATACAACTTAAAAGTATTATTTTTAGTTAACTCTCATGCTATAACACTTTTGGCATAATTATTTGAGTTCTAATAATGTATTATAAGCTTGGTATAGATTATCCATAGTAACACATATTATGACTATAATACCCCTGTCATAAAACAGTAAATTTAATTTATCATACATGCTATTAAAATGTTATGTTAACAACACCTCAAGTTTACATATCTTGTCATAAAAGTGTTTAATATACAATACAAAAGATTATTTAAACAATATCATACTTACCATTATGTGATAAGAATTCAAATTATCCATGGTCCTGATGCAAACTGCAATTGTGTACAACTGTCTGTGATTCACATAATCAGCAGGAGTTATCCTTAATTTGATCAACTGAAAGAAAATCAAATTAAGCATTAGACATACAGATGAAGATATATGCATGAAACAAATAAAACATTAACTTCAATCATTGTTGAATTTAGCTCATAAAACAAGTAAACACTTATTTTCAGAGCTTTCTCAATTTGTGCATTACTTCTTAAGTATTTACTCATTATTTACTCATTATCAGTAATGTATACAACCATAAACATAAAGGAAGATAATTGTCTTTCCAAAATATAATATATAATTAGTAGTAGAGGTTTAAAGTAACTTACCTGAATAATCACAAACTATTGTTCTTTAATTCCTGCCTGTGTTTCGTGGTTCAGTTTAAAATCCATCATTCATTCCTGAATCATGATGACATCCATCAAATTGAATGCATTAACTGTTTTATTACAGTTTTTATGTTCCACCATTTGTTATTCATTGTAACTAAAAATCCTAAAGTTAAAATCTCTATACACAATTGCTTCTTCACAACTCTTGTATACATGTTCAATTTTTCAAATCTGAACTGCTCAATGTGTATACTAGAGAGTTAGAGGCAAATTGAAGGGTTAGCAGGTTTTTATTCTGAGCTACCATATACAACATATAATGCCAGATGGATAATGGGTGGTCAGATTCCCCCCAAAGCTCCCCAACATCTGTTTAATGTTATCTAGTCCATTTTGTGGGATAGGCCAGGGAGAATGGCTACAATTCTAAAGGGATCAGGTTTCAACATAAACAAGTGGTTGCTGAAAGTTTTATTTCTAAAGTGATAGAGGCTTTTCTGTACTAATCTTGGTGTATTATTGTTTGGACAGTGCTAGAAATAATCATAATGACTTTGCATATTGCCAGCCAATTAAAAAAGGTGATTAATATTACTGGTAATTTTAACTAATTGCTATATGTGACCAAAGAACTTTAAATTGGTAATACTTATTTGCAGCATGGTCACTTGAATTCCCTTTGTATTTGCACAGGTGTAAATCATTTAATTGAAAATAACAGTTAGAATATGGCAGATAACTGAAATGGATTTCCTACAAACAAATAGTGTATTGTCTTATCCTATTGGTTGATTCAAACACCCAGATGTACCATACTATATCTATTACTTATCCATGACTGAATTAGTATATTCTTTTAATATTGGCAAAGATAATTCTTGCAACTTTAAACATGACTCATGCAATTGATGAATCAAACTGTGCCCTACAGTAAGTAAAGTGGTACTGTGGCAAGTTTATATTCCTTAATGATCAGCTCCAAGTTAATGAGAACCCTCTGTAATCAGGATGATTATTTAATTTAAATATTAAACTGCATCTCACAATTGTAATGTCATAAACAGCAACACAAGTATGTGACAATCAAATAAGTTTTATATCATTTAAACTTGGCAGTAAAATAAATCGCAATGTATTGCAAAGTGAGCGTCATGTATAGATATCGCCGATTTGCTCTGCCTGACATCGTTTCAAAATAGGAGAGGAAATGCAGAGTGCAAGAAGAGTAACTGTCATCGTTCAAATTAGAGTTATTGCCCTTTCTAATTTTGTACTTAGAAGTTTTGTCCGGAACATATCTTCAAAACTACTGATGGACTGCAATGAAACTTCACACAGTAATAGAGGGTCATGTCACACAGTATTATTATAGAAGGCAGTGAGAGAAAGTACAGAGTGCAAGAACTGTAACTCTGTCATCATTCAAATTAAAGTTATTGCCCTTTGTAATTCTATATTTTTTATCGGGAGCATATTAAACTACTAATGGAACTGCAAATTGAAAACTGCTGGGTGATACAAGACCGTATGATAAGTTGAGGATACATTTCGGGGAGCATCCATTAATACATTAGAAAAACATATTTACAAATAACCTGTTTGGCACAAAAAAACTAAGTCCGCAAATTCCGCTCTGCAAATGTCGAAGTCCGATTATTACGTCTCTTCACATTTTCTAAGTTCATTTTTGCCTTAATTTAGTTAGTGTTAAAGTATGAAAAATACGTGCTGAATATAATCCGCAATTAGCAGTGGATTATGTGTCCTTGTATGTGGCACAAACTTTCATTGCAAATGAGCTCCTTCAGATCTTTAAAAGTTACGCTAGTAACCTGTTTGACTGGCTGGCTTTTCTCGGCAGATAAAGGTTATTATATGCTGAAAATCACTATTCTTACTTCAATTTTCGATTTAGGTTTGAAACTGTTCAAAGACATTTCCCCTGCGTATCTGTTATGCAGTTGTTTCCCTTTAAAAAGAACTCCGTTTGCATGTACGCGATCAACGAATACACGTGTATTCACTGTTCACTAACTGCTATGTTTTAAAACAGGTGAGTTTAGTCAGTTTTCACTGTTATACATAAATTACACGCAGATAAGCATGTTTTTCTGTTACATGTTTAAGGTTACATACATACTATGAGTGCACGTATAGGCCTAAAATGTGAAAATAACGCACACACATTTGAAATCTTTCGTATTGCTTTGCTTACTCTCCTAAAGTTGCAAATGTTACAGTGATATTTATGCCCCCGAACATTTTTCGGGGGCATATAGTAATCGCACCGTCCGTCTGTCCGGATTCTGTCTGTCTATCTGTCTGTCCGGATTCTGTCCGTCATTCCGAAGTTCGTGTCCGGACCGTAACTTCACAACCCCTGAACGGATTTTTAAATAACTTGGCACAAATGATCACCATAACAAGACGATGTGTCGCGCGCAAAAGCCAGATCCGTACCTCAAAGGTCAAATTCACACTTGAAGTTCATAGGTCAAAAACAGGTACGCAATTTTGTGTCCGGACCGTAACGTCACAACCCCTGCACGGATTTTTAAATAACTTGGCACAAGTGATCACCATAACAAGACAATGTGTCGCGTGTTAAACCAAGGTCCGTACCTCAAAGGTCAAGGTCACACTTGAAGCTCATAGGTAAAAAACAGGTACGCAATTTCGTGTCCGGACCGTAACGTCACAAACCCTGCAGGGATTTTTAAATAACTTGGCACAAGTGATCACCATAACAAGATGATGTGTCGCACGCAAAACTCAGAGCCGTACCACAAAGGTCAAGGTTACACTTGAAGTTTATAGGTAAAAAACAGGTACGTAATTTCGTGTCCGGACCGTAACGTCGCAACCCCTGCAGGGATTTTTAAATTTCTTGGCACAAGTGATCACCATAACAAGACGATGTGTCGCGCGCAAAACCCAGGTATTCAAGGTCAAGGTCACACTTGGAGGTCAAAAGTTAAATTGTGTCCGGTCAATAACTTTTGCATTCATGGACGAATTTTCAAATAACTTGCACAAGTGCTCACCACAACAAGACAATTTGTCGCGTATAAAATTCAAATCTGTGGCCCCAAGGTCAAGGTCACATTTAGAGGTCAAAGGTCAAATCATTTCCGGTCAATAACTTTTGCATGCCTGGACGGATTTTCAAATAACTTAGCACAAATGCTCACCACGAACAAACGAGGTGTCGTGCACAAATCCAGGTCCATGGCTCCAAGGTCAAGGTCATACTTAGAGGTCAAAGGCCACTTCGGGGGCATTTATCACTTACAGTGATATTTCTTGTTTCGTATTGCCTTGCCTATTCTCCTAACATTGCAAACGTTACAGTGATATATCGTTGAATATAACGAGATATTTTAAACTAGGCTATATAGTGCGGGTGTATTAGAATGTGTTTTAATATGGTAAAACTTGATAGTGTAATTATTTATAATTTATTATCAAACACTTTTAAAGTGCAAATATTATTAAAAACAACAATGAGAGCAAGATTGCTTGCATTCTACTTCCTATACTCGCTATTTTACAAAACTTATATATATCTAGATCTTCAATTACCAAAATTAGAATGTTCAAATAAATGTCACTTTCTCACTTTATTTAAAGTCCCAGTTAACGTTTTGTAATAATTCGATGTTTTGAAGTTCCCTCTAATATGAAGTTTTCTAAGCCGAAAATAATGCCTAAAGATCAAGAATATCTCTGAGTGTAAACACAAGCTCCTTACAAGGAAGAGAATCTTCCCCAACAAACCATATGTTAACCCCAGTTTGACCTTCCATTGTTTAAAGGACTACACAGTCTCCCCAATTAAGCCCTGTGTAAACACCATGTAAGAACTACACAAAACACCTCTTTGTGACCAGTAAAAATACACTACACATACTATCAGATCACACATTATGTCGGCTTGTGTTACACTCTGTATGCAAGGTTATATGGAACTTTAAACACTCTCACACCAAACATTGCATAAACAGCATATTTATATAATACAGCACAAGTCATACAAAGTTCCATAGACGAGATACAGAACTGTGTATGTTCAGGGTCAATGATAGAGTGACAGATAAAACAATTAATAATGCTGCAATGTCATTTGTAAACAATGTCGGTGATAAAAAACACATACTTATATAGGTTATCGAAAATCGTTCTCATTTCAATTAAAAGTGAGGTAATTTAAAATTACGAAATTTGGAATGTTTTTTTTTTGTTTTTTTTGGGAATACCAATGTTTCGTGAACACATTTTAGCGGTTTTCAAAAAAAATTGAATGGGTAATTCTTGTCAATGCCAAACATTACATTTGTTTAAAGCAATACGTTTGTATAACGAAATAAGTTTTTTTTATTATATGGGAGGTAATTCTGATACTTCGCTAAGAAAATAAGAAAATAGCTTTTATTTTATGTATTTATTTATTTATTTATTTTTGTTTGGAAAATCACATTCTTATCTAGTATTTCTAAACACTTCAACCAAAAATGTCATTGCTCATATGTTAAAACTATGTTCCTAAAATGTCGTGCCAAACTTTATTTGTTCAATATATATAACTGATAATGGATCAACCTATTTTAAGGACATACCTAGACGTGAATTCTGTACCGTTTATATCTGTTTTGGTTCTGAAAACATCAACTCTTGATGGCGTTGTAGAACGTGTTTGAAGAGCCATTCGCTCATTCCATTCGTGACGAACAATCATATTTTACGAAATTCAAAGCACTTTCCGCACCGCTTCGTTTTAAGTTACAAAACCGACAGTGAGCATAAATGCTGCTATTATTGGCATGGTGCGCACGGCGATTACATTTGTAGTAGACTGGAATGAGATATATTGTTTGTTAGCAAATTGCCTTATATGTTGTACTACTTACTCTAACATTAGAAACAAATGCATTCCTAAATATTACACAACTAGACCAAGCATGTTTAAATTTGTGGAATTGTTGCAGTCATTAAACAAAAAGAGTATTCTTAGTTTAAGTAAATTCATCTCCGATTCACTTCTACATCCATTTTAACAGACTAAAAACACACTAGATATATTATTTTAGAACATCCTCGTTTATCATTGACATACCATAATATGTGTATGTTTTTGATTGTTTAAATATGTATGAAACAAACAAAATACGTAATGATTATTTTGCTGTATTTGCAATGTTAATATCTGTCACGTGTGTGTATATTAAAATTATCATATATTTGTAATGATGAAAAACTGTAATAGTTTAAGTCAATAAAAGTATCTATCTATATATATCTATGTTAATTACATCTAAATTGTTTGTAAATGTTTCTTTTGTATAGGTGTAATGTCAGGTAAAATGCTTTGTTTATGTATAGTTTAGTTACCGACAGTATACCAGTGTTGCGAAGTTGTATACGAGTCATGATAACTTATCTCAGGTATATTCAAGTATATGGTAATTGTAGCCATGTAGATTTTTGTAATATATTGTATTGGGAAGGGCCGTAACTAATGTTGTTAGAACTTGTGGCCAAACCCGTTTGCATGTTATATGTTTAAATCATTTATCATGTTCATGATCGTCAATATGATCATTATCAAGAGAGCTGGCTAAGTACAGATTTAGCAGTAAAGTGTACATACCAGAAAGAAAGAGTCGTTAATTATCTTATGAACAATAGTTTATTTGATGAAGTGTAAAGGAAATGAATAATAATCATAACTGATTTGAAATAAGATATTAAACTACGATATATCTTTTGTTTGTTTGGAGTGAGGCGTTTTTAAATTCTCCGACTGTGCATGTGAACTGGTGTAGAATACACTGAACAGAATTTATTATTGGTAACCTGTGTGTTATGGATATGATTTGAAAAAAACACGAGACATGAATGCAATTTAATCATCTGTCGTATGAAATAATTCAATTCATATATTTGCGGAAAATGTTGTTGCAAAATCCCGAATAGTTCAAACATAACGCGGATATGAAATTCAACACCCTCAAAACAAAAAGTACCAATTTCCAAATGGCGTTCACTATCTGGTGTGGCCTCCATAAGCAATAATTTCAGCTCGGCACCGGGCTTTCATTGGCACAATGTAGCGCTGCAGTTATCGTTGTGGAATGGGATTCCATGTTTGAGTGACACTTGGGCCCATTTTGCGGAGATTTTGTTGTTGTGGAAGTACTCTCACGCGACGTTTCAATACGTCATATACGTATTCAATTGGATTAAAATCTGGGCTTGTAGCAGGCTATGGCAAAGAACTCTGACATGGTTGTCTTCATGCATTGGTCTAGCATCATTCCATGTAAACTATCTTCATCCAAGGGCATCCCTCTATTTACTATGATATGTGGTCCAACGACTGGCTGGAAAATGTCATCTTGGTACCGCCTAGCATAACGATTAGCATTGATGTGGACAATAGACGCCATTTCTAAATTGTGACTTTCGGTTTTGAGATTGTTGCATTTTATACATTTGTTATGTTTGAACTATTAGGTTTTTTGCAATGATTAGCAAAAATGTGAATGAATTGTTTAGAAGATAGAATATTAAATTACATTCATGTGTTGTTTTTTTCCCAAATTATATCCATAAAACCCAGGTTACCAATTATAACGTTTATTTAGTGTATTTGAAGGTACTACATGGATTGCATTTTAAGTTCCGAGCATGTATAGCGTTTGTAAGTATATAACTAAATAGTATTTGATTTACAGATTACTAATTTTTTTTATTAAAACATCATAATTATTTAAACTGAACGTTTCAAATAAAGAAATGAAAATAAATTTTAAGATAACTTACATAAACGAAAAAATAAAAACGCTTACAATTTAAAACTTCTACATCAAGTCTAAACTGGTAGGAACTTTAGTGATAATAATTTTTACAAAATTAAAATAGTAAGAATATTTTGCACAGCCTTGATATACGACTGTTTAATTCAAGCCCTATAATTAGTCCTGTCTTTCTGGAATGTTTTGTACAGCCCTGGTATATAACTGCCGCATCTACAATGGAGCGGTTGATTACTGCTGAAATGCTATTTACAATATAAAAAGGGTTACTAAGCATAAACTTAAACTGGATAAAATAAAATAAATGAAACTGATTATTTTGTTCGTCGATCGTCGTGGGAGTGAAATAGTATTTCGAGCCTTCTATACTTCGTATTTTGTCTTGCTAGTCTGCTAACAGCCGGAAATTACCTCCGACAATATTGTGATGGGAAAATTAATATACGATCCATGATACGTCATATAATATGTCGGGAAAGCACTAGAAACCAGGTTTGTCAGATTATGAATTAAACTATTTTAAGAAAATAACAAACACAATAACGGTTGATATCCTCGATACAATATTGTGTAAATTGAAAAACAGTTTTCTCTTCTCCAGTTCTTATGAGGGAATGCATTTTTTTCTCGCTCTAGAGGTATAAAGGAGCACACTCGTATTTATTTTATCATTTTAGGGTCAAAATCACGTGTTTGTGGTATTATATACATCTACGAGTGCTGTAGTGTTCAAGCCTTGAAATAAAAGGATCCCGATGTTTGATTCCATACAGAGGAAAGTTAATATAATAAGGAGGTAACAATGACGCCTAATGTGGGGTCGGAGATCGGAAGCACTGAGCTAATAGAAAGACACGCTGCTAATGTATGTCAGGTCGTTTATGTTTAATGACTATATTTATAAGATATTCGTATGTATTTGGAAGTGTTGAATACAATTCAATACGCACTCGCCTTATTAGCGCGTCTAAGTTTCCATTATTATTTCAAGTATTGACATACGTTATATGCGCTTTTTCGTTCACTGATACCACACAAGTACTCATTTCACATTAAAGATACCCACTGTTAAAAGCAATTTAATACCTTTTAGCGGCTACATAGAGATTAAAAACAAAGAAAGAACTAACAGAGTTATCAGTGATTTTATAATTTATATGATAAATGTCAAACAAACCGGTGATATTTTAAACAAGCAAATTTGTTAAGTGGTTGTTTCCTGGAAATGTTCAATAACATAATTGACATTCCATGATCTGCTGGTATAAATTAACATGTATCGTGATAAGGAGATATAAAATAAAACGATATAATAAATAGAACTGCATGGGTTAACAATGACGTAGATGAACTAGAACATTGCCATTCTGGATTAACAAGCACAATTCAGAGTAGAAGGTGCATGAGCAAAATTGAGCTGGGGGCGTTTGTAATGTTGCAGTAATAATTGCCACGCGTGAATACGTTTTTTTTTCAATCCAGTAAAACTCCAGAAGTTTTTTTTAAAAGAATATATTTACCTAAGTATACGGTTCATATTTAGTTGTTTATTTGAACAGTAACCTACTCTAATTATACGGGTCATTTTTAGTTGTTTATTTGAAGAGTATCCTACTCTAATTATACGGTTAAGTTTTAGTTCTTTACTTTAAACATATTTTATTGCTTTTTACATAATACAGCAAAAGGGTTGGGCCACAAGTTATACCAACGTTAGATTCGGCCCTCCCCAACAACAAATAATATACATATAATGGATAAGATGGCAATAAGTTTGTTCAAAGCATAAGTCATGCTATTTATCTGAATTCATTGTTTGACAACACAGATCCCTGGTCCCCCTCCTGTCCGGAATCAAAAGAAATACATATAGATCTAGTTCCTATCAAAACGTTTCGTATCCTTCATAAAAGTTTGAACGTGCTTAAAAATAAAAATGTTCTCTTCGTCTGAATGACTATCTTTCCCTTGTAACAACGTATTTTAATTACATACCGAATATGTTTTAGTTGTTTATTTGAAGAGTAACCTACTCTAATTATACGGTTAATTTTTCGCTGTTTATTTGAAGAGTAACCTACTCTAATTATACGGTTAATTTTTAGTTGTTTATTTGAACAGTAACCTACTAGTATCCATGATAAATGCTTATTGCTTTTTACAACTACCTCCCCACTACTTGTTTTAATAAACACTTACAAGTATTGTTTTAACGATATATGCCACACCCTGTTTAAGTCATCATTTGTACTGACGTAGAGATCGCAATGTGCAGTGTATTTGGTTACTTTCACTTTTAACTCAAGAGCCTTCTTAAACCTCAAATTCTGAAACTGAAAAATACATCGAAAATCATGATTGTAAAATAGCTATTGCAACCGTTTTTGCCGATTTTTAAATGGCAAAAGTGTTCGAAATACAAGACATACCCATGGTTGACGTGTCGAAAATGTCAAAAAGTCCAAAAATTAGGTTTTGAACTACATTCTTGCTGAACATAATTATATTTATTATTTACTTTACAGTGAAATAGTGGATTTTATGATTAAAATAAAACCTTATATTTTCATTGTTTATATTTCAAATGTGAAATACCGAAAATGAGGTCATGCCGCTGTTGACGTTGTTGACGTTTTTGGCGTCATTGTTTTGGCGCATTATGTTTTTTCTGCATAAGTTTTAAGGTTGTGAATATATACTATATAGAATATTTGTTGGTTTGGAGTGAATATAGGATTTATTTTCATCGAAGTGTGAAAACTTATAAAGCACGAGTAAAAATATTTGAGTTTTCTCACTTCGAGACAATGAAAATATAAGGTTTTATGTTAATCATGAATAAATACTGGAAGCAACAAACACAAACAAGAGATAAAAGTAGCGAAGAAAATACTCGATTTTATTGAGTCTGTTCATGAGAGGTAATGTAAAGTGCAACACGTCTCACGTCTCCTAGCACCGGCTTAAGCGATATTCTACTTTAAAGCAACAAAGATCGGGCTCGATGATCCCAAAGGACCAGTAAGTAATAACTCTACTGATTTGTAGTCGAGGCAACTTTTTACGGCTGCCACACAGCACTAAAAAACAAATAACAGTAAGGTTTGGCAGAGGTTATGTATGTACATTAATATTCGGCTGGTCATGCGTGTAATTATATCAAACATGGTATAAAAAGTGTAAATTTATTCAACTTGAAATTGAAGGTAAACAAATAAGCTGTAAATAAGAGGTTTATTTTATATTCGGTATGTCATTTAAATACCACATCAGGGTTCATGGTATAAAAAGTGTAAATGTATTCAACTTGAAATTGAAGGTAAACAAATAAGCTATAAGTAAAAGGTTTATTTCATATTCGGTATGTAATTTAAATACCACATCAGGGTTCATGGTATACAAAGTGTAAATGTATTCAACTTGAAATTGAATGTAAACAAATAAGCTATAAATAAGAGGTTTATTTTATATTCGGTATGCCATTTAAATACCACATCAGGGTTCATCAACATTCAAGTCAATGGTTAAACAGCTTGGCAACTTGCATTTCATGCATTTGAAGTTAATGTATCGTATATAATAAAACTAGATAAAAAAGTCGAAAATGAAATGTAGCACTCAAGAATCACAGTCAACAAAAATACTCACAGAGCCAAACAACAACTATAAAGACAAAAACAAAGGCAAGGTATATGACATCACATAATTATAAAAAATAAATAAAACGGATCAATGTAAATAAATTCCCGCCAAGCTATATCCTCTAACAAACTAGGCAGCATTAATAAGCAATACACATATAAAAGTAGATATAAAAGTCGCGCAGGAAAAAAGCATTGAAGGACCAGAGTTCACCAAAAAGAAACAAAAATTGACAACAGGGCTACCGGCTTTGTACGGTCAGTGGCAGAACAGGTTTAACCAGGTTCTAGGGTGCATCAAACCCCTCTATTACCTTATTGTCATCCCAATAAAACGGGACAGTGTAAAAAAAGATATCTCCGCCAGATTATATCCTCTAACAATCAACGCAGCATTAATAGGCAGTATAAGTATAACACATAAATGACCACAAACAAGGATAACACAAAGATGATCATGTTTATATGAATATAAACAAAACAGTTCAAGGAAAGTTCTGGCATCAGTATCGTGACAAGATCATTTTAAAATATCCCATTAAACCATAAAAGGAATACAAGTTGAACAGGAAATCTAGCAGTCACAAGGCAGTCAACCAAAACAAAAACCCAAAACACGCAATTAAGCAATAATTTCAAGGATAAATACAAGCAAAGTAGACGACACCACAAACATTAAAGAGTTGCCAATAGGGGTAACGACTTGGAAAAGTCGAAGAGGAAATGTAACATTCACAGAGCAGTCAACTAAAACACGCAATTAAAAGAAACACTAATTACATGGATAAATAAAAGCAAAATAGACGACACCAAAAACATAAAAGGGTTGAAAATAGGATTACCCTCTTGGAATAATATAACATAAAACAGAACACAATATAACAGCAAACAATTATAGGTTCATTTTATTCGAAATGTCTACTTTATTTTACCGTGTCAAATATCTGTTAGTAGATATCTTATACTGGTTCGTGCGCTTGTTATTTACCTTAAGTTACCTTTTTGATCTGTGTTTCATCATTTAACTAAAGGATTCTGCGCCACGTGTTTCACCGGCAATCACGACAAAGGTCAAACGACATTATTCTTCAGATTGTTCTGTTCATGAGAAGTAATGTAAAAATGCAAAACTTCTCTGGAACTCTAGCACCGGCTTAAGTGATATTCTACTTTAAAGCCACATTGATTGGGCTTTATGATTCCAAGGACCAGTAAGTAATAACACTACTGATTTTGTTTAAACATATTTTATTTCACAAGCTTTTTACAACATTATATTTGTACACAATAGAAGAAAAAGGATTAGAACGAAAGTAAGCTACTTATGATTGATGTTCTTCTCCTACTGATTTTTAGTCAGGACGACATTTTACAGTCGCCACACAGCATCAAGCAAACTCTAGTGTGACTGTCAAAAATACTGAGAAGGGGATCCGTTGGAAAGAACAAACAAAAAAAAGAGAGAAAGGTAGCAGACTCGGTTTCATTGAGTATGTTCATGTGCGATAATAAAGGGTGCAACACCTTTCGCGATCCCTAGCACCGGCTTAAGCGCTATTATACTTTAACCCACATATATTGCGCTTGATGATTCCAAAAGACCAGTAAGTTATAACAATACTGATTTGTAGTCGGGCGACTTTATACAGCAAATACAGCTCTAAACAAATGCTAGTGTGAATGTCAATAAATACTGAGAAGTGGATCCCTTGGAAGCAACAAACACAAACAAAAGAGAAAAGTAGCAAAAACGGTTTTTACTGAGTCGCCTGCTGTTGAGGGGTAATATAAGGTGCAACACCTCTCACGCTCCCGGCACCGGCTTAAACAGTAGTCAGCTTTAAAGCCAAACGAATGGGCTTGGTAATCCCAAAGCTGGGCTTGGTAATCCCAAAGCTGGGCTTGGTAATCCCAAAGCTGGGCTTGGTAATCCCAAAGCACTTATAAGTATAACACTACTGAGATCTGTAGTCGTGGCGACATTTTATAGCCGCACGCAGCACTAAACAAAAGGTCAGTGTAAATGTCAATAAATACTGAGAAAGGTTTCCACTGGAAGCAACAAACACAAACATGCGATAAAGGTAGCAGACTCTGTTTTACTTAGTCTGTTGGTGACAGATAATATGGTGCAACACTTCTTACGCCCTGTAGCGCTGGCTTAAGTGGAATTCTACTTTGAAGCCGCAAAAGATTAAGCTTGATGATCCCAAAGGATCGTAAGTAATAACACTAATGATTTGTAGTAAGGGTGACGTTTTACAGCCTCCACACACCACTAAACAAACATTAGTTTAAATGTCCGCAGTTCCGCAATCGACATGGTTGAAACATTGTTAATGTCATGTTTTGTCTATACACGGCACTTATTAATGTTTTACCTATATGCCGTGATGTTTAAAAATTGTGTACCGACTTGATGCAATAACCGTTTATTGTTCACCGATTTGGAAAATGTTATCCTAATGAAAAGAATGACACTGGAAATTAATGCCTATCTGCAAATGACGAGCAGTCACTCAAGAACGCATTAAAAAATAGTACCTCTTTATAATTCAAATGAAGAGAGATCTATAGAAAGCTGATTTAATTGAAGAAATGTTCCGTGGAATTAAATTACTCCCATTTGACAACTGAGAGGTTAAATAACTCTGTAACAATTTTTGCATTTATTTTTGCAGAACGATTCACATTTTTTTTATAATCATAACAGTCTTTTAGACTAAATACAGTATTATCGGAATATATATATACACTAAATTATGTTTAAGAAGTCGGAGTTCTGCTGCATGCAAAATTGGGAAAATATTTGATTTTAGAATTTGTATTAAAAAATTGTTGGATATTCGTAAATTAAGACTGAAAGTTTTATATAAAAATATGAATGATACCTGAAGTTATATGTTCTTTTTTTAATTTTTTCTGTTCCACCAACAAGGAATTTACATGGGAAATCCCTCATCAAAAAATCATTTAGTATGTAAAATATAGAGTTTTTATAACCAGTGTTTTTGAGATACTGGAAATATCTCCCGAGGTAGAGAAATGACCCCGATTTAAGAACGAGCGCGGAGAACGAGTTCTTATATCGGGGCCATTTCTCTGCCGAGGGAGATATTTTCAGTATCTCAAAAACAATGGTGATTAAACTATATATTACATAATTTAAAATGATATCTTATTAATATTTCTAATGATTCACGCCTTTTTACACCAGTTTGCACGGAACGCCAATACGAGGTAACGTCATACAAATAAAACAAGTGGAACCGGAACTCTTCGTTATTTTCCGTAATCGGTATTTCCTAATGGCGGAATCTGAGAAGACGTCCGTAAACAATCGGAACGTCAGTTGGCGTTCCCGCCACTGACGGAAAAGGTCGAGCAATGTTCCGTACTAGGTGGAGATATTTCACAGTAGAGCAAATGAGTAGATATAGGTTTTCTATTCCCAGTATTTCCTACACAAATCACAGACAAATATGTAATATATAGAGATTATTTAACTGCTGGGATCGATTATAGGGAAATCTTTTACGAGATGGAAGACGTGTGGTTCTTTTCACGAACGAGCGTATGCGAGTGAATAAAAAAACAAAACACGTCTACCATCGAGTGAAGGATTTCCCTATAATCGAACACAGCAGTTAAATAATCTGTTTATTACATTTTAAATCAGTTTGTGCATGTTTTTAACCGAAATTATTCGTTTTATCGAACGTTATCGGCGGATGACGTCGACATCAGCACCACTTTATTGACGTCATAACTCAACGTCACAGTTAGTTATTTTTGTGTTAGTTAATAATATTTAGTGATTATGAATATTCTTTCACTGAGAAATCCCAATCTTTCACCGATAAAAATGTAATAAATTGATTTATCAACCGATTTTCAAAACTAAGATATTTTTTTTAACACTAAGATGTTTAGTTCTAATGACATATAATTTATGTATGTACTAATTCAATCGCTCATTTTAATGCTGAAAATGTTTGGCTGAAATAAGCGCCCCGAAGAGTAGTGATATGCCAGCCTGTGACAATGAAAACAATTTCGATGCAGTATGTGTTTTAAGCACAAGTCAAGTACTTCCATCATTAATTTAATAGAAAGCATATTTCACTACCGTTCATGAACAGTCTCAATCAAACCGAGACTGCAATATTTTGTATGTGTCGTGTTCGGCCGTTTCCAAAGGTTCATTATCATACTGTTTTATATAGAGAAAGAAGTCAATAGAACAAATGTAATAGTTTATAATTATTTGACATTGAAAATGACCATATTTGTGTATCATCCCAGTAATGCTTAAGTAAACTTCAAAAGTATTATCTAGAACAACTGGAAATCCATTTTCTCATACAACTTTACAAATATTGTACATATGCACGTTCTCAAAAATCAATTTTCGATGAGCATATTTAGGTGAAAATGTAATACACAAAGCTGATTTAATTGCAGAAAGGTTCCTTGGAATAGTAATAAATGTACTGATAATCGCTTTTAAAGGTTTTAAACTTACTAGGAGCAACACGCCAGTAGTTCACCATTCGGAACTCACATCAATACACCATTCATGTAATGCAGAACTTCGTTATACATAGTGCTGTAGTGGTAACTTGAAAACTATTTTACTATAATCAGTGTTCAAGTTTTAGTACCGTCCGTCGTTTTGGCAACCAGAACCTGATTTAAACCCCAGCGGCATTTTTGCCGCTGACCGTTTCAAGGCGGTAGCCCTATTGTCAACCTTTTTTTGAGTTGGTGATGTCTTATTTTGCCTTTATTCTTTATTAACATTGCCATTCATGTTTGTCTTTTTGCGTGTTTTGGGGTTTACTGTGTTCTGTGAAAGCTGTATTTCCTGTTCGACTTTTATATTTATTTTGATAGTATTTGAAGGTAGATATGAATTATTTTTGCAAATGAAAATCCTCTAAACGTTGTTTCTGTCAATAGAAAGCTTAGCGAACAATATTTGGTGTTATTTGTCTTAAATCGATTTTATGTGTACACAACCTCGATATTTGCTTGTCTTCAGAGTTCATATTGGCAAAGCAGAGTTAAAAAGTACATCCCGTGAAAAGAAAATCTCACAAAGACGTATTTGACGAAACCATATTTTATATCATGCGTGGTTAACGACTATATTGCATGGACAGCACTTAAATTCAAAGTAATCTTCATGGGAGAGATTCTTTGACATTAACCAGTGGTATTTAACTAGTAAATGTAAATACTACCATGAATATAGTATGGCATTATATGTCTCATACTATAAAATCTTGTTAACGATCTTTACATAGAAAAAACGTTAAATTTACCGATCACATAATGTATGTGCAAACAACCAAGGGATCCCCTTTTCAGTATTTATTGACATTCACACTAATATTTGTTTAGTGCTGTGTGACGGCTGTTAAAATCATTTGTGTTATTACTTACTGGTCGTTTGGGATCATCAAGCCCACTATGTGTGTTTTTAAAGAATAATACCACTTAAGCCGATGCTAGGAGGCGTGAGAGGTGTTGCTTCTTAGATTACCTCTCATGAACACACTCAATAAATCCGCGTCTGTTACTTTTCTCTCTTGTTTGTACTGTTGCTTCCAAGGGATCCTCTTTCTAGTATCTACTTTACTGCTACAATGTTTGGCTGTGACAATGATAGTGTTCGGCAACGTTTGTTTTCAATAGGAAAGTAGACCTGCTACATTTGTGTCTACATGGTAATCCCTTTATGACCGATTTCGCAAACAGGACTATTTCAGAATTTCAAGATTATCCGCTCTAGCTTTGACATTTCGTTTTTGCTCCTAAACCCAATGAACTTCGGAAATGTCAGTTAAATTGCCTTTTTATATTTTCTAAAAAACAAGTATCATTTTTATTTCGTTATCTTCAAGTACGTAATGTTTGCTTGGCGTGTTTTGGGGTTTACTGTGTTCTGTGGAAGCTGCATTTCCTGTTCGACTTGTATACTTATGTTTGCTAACGATATAAAGTTTTGAAACATATCTATTGGTAAGAAACATTTGTTTCGTCGAAACGCATTTTCACCCCAAACAAATCTGACATTGTGCCGAGGCTCTCTAAGCAGTTAATGTCAAAGTCTACTAGTCATAATTCCGTCGTTTTTGTGTTCATAAATTATGCACGTATACACATTGAGTTTGATTTCAATGGGATTCGATTTGATTTTTTGGTAAATTTCTTGATTTTTTGCATGAATCACGTCCACGATTTATTATTTTATTTTTACTCTCAATCTTTAAAAAATCTGTTCATATGAAATAAATTTTGGAAATGTTATACTAGTAACGATATTCATTTTCCCGCATACAGTTGACATGACGAAATCAACCTAGTATGCGTTTGTGAATGCATAAAACTGTGTAATACGAAATTTTTCATTCAATGAAATGCGCGGAACAACATCCCTGAACGCAACTGAATGCGTTTCAAAAATGCAAAATGAAAGGCATGGGTGTGGGTGTGTGTTGGAAGGACGGCGGGGTGAGGCGGGATGGGGGTGGGCGAGGGGGAAGGTGGTGTGAGATGCGTTTCAGTCCGTGCTTTTAGCGTTTAACAATCGCGACATCTATCTCACGCTTATTACACAATATAGTGTTTACAATTGGATAGAAATTGAGATTATATGAAGTAAAAGGCATGTGGGTTCCTTTTAACATTACATTGCGTACATTTTCGATTACACTCATCGTCCACATTTTCCGTTTATTTATGAAGCATCGCCCTTGTTTCGTTTGTTTTGATGTAAACAAATGATGTCATTATGACACTATTTGTTTATGTCCCCGAAGGGAGGGGGCATATAGTTATAGCACCGTACGTCCGTCCGTCCGTTAGTCCGTCCGTTCGAAACAATCATGTTTCGATCATGTTTCGGGCATAACTTCGAGTACTGCAGGGAATTTCGTGAAACTTTGTACACATTTTAGGTGAGAAGGTGTGCGAATCAGATCCTTACCTCAAAGTTCAAGGTGAAACACTGTGTGTGTGTGTGTGTGCGGGTGGGTGTGGAGAGACATGTGGGGAGTCAAAGGTAACAACAGTAAAATATACTAGCAGTAAACACAACGGGTTCCAATAGGATAAGGTAGAGGGTAAGGTAGAGTGAGGGTTGGTGCACTCTGAAAAATGTTTTTTGTTTTTTAAATAAACGTTTTGGATGGCTTTCTTATTTACTTTTATATACCTCGAAAGTGTGTCGATTTAATCTTAATGTTTAATACATGGTCATAAAAAGTCACTTGATGTTCTAATTATTTTTCTGTGGGTTTTATTACTTTGGAATCTTGAAATCCATTACATCTATTTTACTTCTTCTGCATGCAGCAATTTTACTTAAGTTACAAAGCCATTTTTCCTAATACATATTCCATAGTCTAACGTCGTATTCCAGACTGTCATCAGATGTTTACGATATCGATAAAGTAATCAAATCCGTCGCCAACTCCGAGACCATTAATTAAGCTTCTGATTGATCTCGAATAAGTCTAATGAGGCGCCTTCTTTGTACACGTGATATTTACTATGCCGGACTGGTTCACTAATGACACTGATAAAGTGGCATTATTCACCTTTTATTTCTTAATCTTCTGGCCCAGTCCGCGTGATCAGAATGATAAATGGCAATCACTGAACGACACTTTTTGGTATTTGGTTTATCGAGTAGAGGAGTTCAAGTAATTCTTAGCATTTATTTATTGGAAGGTTTTGTGTAATTATTATATTTCTCCAGATAATTGAATTTCATGGGATGTTTTTTACTCGTCAGCCATTTAGATGAAACTTCACCAGTATTTCTAAGATAATTCAGTTATTTGAAAAGTTCGATGGAATTTGACTGAACAAAAATGCATATGTTTTAATATATTTATTAAATTAATGGAATAATATAGATACATAACACATTTTGTTTAAACAGTTGCATAGTGTAATTACGAATTTAATTTACACTTCTTCAGTTTACGTCATATATGTTTCAAAGGGCAATACTATTACAATTTATGTACCGTTATTATTATTACTGTTTATTGTTGGACTTTCTTATGTGTTGGATTACAACATATATGAATCTTAAATGTTTACGTCAATAAAAGAGCGCGTTATCGAAAAAGTCCACGTATTATTTGAACAGCCCTCATAGAAGAGAACATATACACATTATGTATTTCAAAACATTTCAGGTTGCAATTGTCGGTTGAATACTTCTTCATCAATTGTTTTAAGTATCAATAGATATAAGGTATAAGGATGTGACCAGATTAGCTTGAAAAATGAAAGCACTTAAATTACGTTAAAAGAAAACTTAGGGTTTCTGTCATTGTTTAAAGTCAATTACCTCAGCGTTAATTTCATATTTATGCAAAATAAGTGCCTGTCGACATTGTTCTCTCGGCAAAACCTTTCCATTACCTGGCCAGTCGGTAATTTTCTCTCATAAAACCTTACCCTACATGGTCTGTCGATATCGCTCTCTCGGCAAAACCTTACCTTACCTGGCCTGTCGGCATTATTCTCTGGGCAAAACTTTACACTACATGGCCTTTCGGCACCACTCTCTCGGCAAAACTGTACCATACGTGACCTGGCCTCTCTTACCATACCTTGGCTTGTCGGCATAATTCTCTCGGCAAAACCTTACTATACCTGTACGTATCAAGTATAAGTACGACTAAGAACCATGGGTCCGCAATTGGCTACAATAACTGCAATATCAGCCTCACTAAGAGTCGCTGAAAATACTATGGTTACCATGGGCAGAGCATTTCTCCCGTTAGTGTATGTTTACAACAATTTTTGCAAATATGAAGGCCGTTCAAATATTACGTGGACATTTTTAATAGTTATTACACTTTTATAAATCAAGTAAATTACATTATATAGCAATAAAAGTTTACATTTTCACTTTCATATCAGTAAATATCAGAAAATTATTTGAAACAGATTTCAAGAAATACGAGTTTTTATAACCCCACTGTGGTCGCCACGGAGCACGTCATTTGTGTGCTCTGACTTCGTCGTGAAAACTGAAAAGATCCTAACGTTATAAATTATGAAAATGGCTAAAAATAACAGACATAATTGTTTTTAATTAGATTATTGTAATATGAACAAGGCAAAGCCTCAAGACGGGCGAAGCTAATTATTTTAAAATAGTTCTAAACGATGTGATGCAGGGTTAGCATAATACTTAGTCTCATTTATTTGACGTCTTTGAGTGCTTTTTTACATACGGACGTTTATAGATGCACCCTAGACGGAGGATGGCACATATCAAAAATCGTCCTGCCGTTCGTAGACGTGTGTTTTATGCACTAGTATTATATTGTATCTTTTAATTCGCATTGAGCTAAACGGAAAAGAAAGAACAATACTATTCGGCGTGCATTTCATATTTAGTACACTAGTGCAACATGACAAATATATTTCTCACACAGGAAGTTATGCCATAAATAAAAATACAGATTTCAAGTCTCTGGATCTCAAATTTCAATTAAACTGAACAGAGAGATAGCCAATACTCATTCAAACTGAATGCAATTACCTTAACAATCAATTGAATTGGGGTTTTAAGGCGCACCAACACATGAAAAGGTTATATGGCGTCTAACAGGCATGAACATGCCAGGCTCATCTTCCATGTACATCGAGATAAAATATGGAAAATGGGCCTAGAACCTTCTCACCCTGAACTGCAAATTCTATCGTAGAAACTCCATTTACGCTGGAGCCACGTTATTGTTTTTCTGCCACTGCTCTTGATAGCACCTGAAACAATGCAAGGAATCATGATGAATACCTTTAATGTACAAGAACAAAAAATGATAAAATGAACATGAATTTGGGGGGATTCTACCCCTCTGCCTACCCCTCTGCCTACCCCTCCAAAGGGATCTGCAGTGGCCCTATTATGTGCCCCGTGACCAAACGGGGGCTCCCGGGAACCACACGGGGCCTTAACTTAACAATCAAGCCTATAACATGTGCAAATTGCCATCATGTGTATCGAGGTCCAGCTAGGCTGTCTTTGTTCCAGAATTTTGACATTGTGTAGGATGTTTCATATCTGACTTTGTTATGAAGGATTTTTGATAATGAAAATATTAGTGACTATCATGTCACCCGCCTTGCAATATTAATTTATTTAAAAAAAAAGAAGATTAATATTAATAATAAATAAAGGGTAATTAGCGACTGTGATGTCACCCACCTCCAAATCATTTTCTCATCCCACCATAAAATGAATTTAAGTTAGTACCTTAAGTCCTTAAATTCACTAGATAAAGTAAAGGTTAGCCACTGTTCCACCTCCAAATATGTAATCATATTAATTAGTTTAAATATATTTAGTGTCAATAATAAATGAAAGTTTCGCGACTGTCTTGTCACCCACATCCAAATATGTAATGCTATTAATTTGTGGTAGAACATAACTCAATGCCAGTCACAATTAGTAATCTGACATGCTGGTCCCCATTTCTGCAAAATGTTTTTAAAATCTAAAATTGCCCAAAGATATCACTTGAGACGAACACAAGCTACATACATAAGAATGGTGCAATTGCTTCTACGAGTGTTGAAGAATGTTTGAATGATTAATGCAGAAGGGTAAATCTCAGTGGTATGGCATTGCCACAGATGGCAGTTACGAGTAATGATACATTTGATCTGGGTTTGATTATAATTTCGTTATTATTTTGTTAAGAGTTTGTCTATTTCGGCCAAAAGTACGTAGTTCACGGGGCCAAAGCAAAATCTGCGGGGTAAAATCCTCGAACTTCAATGTTTGTGTTGAATGATTACCCTTTTCCCGTTTTTTTTGATTGAATATTTTTGGTCGCCACATGGGCATGTGAAAGTCGAATTTTGGTAGCCCATCATTTTTTACTGGCGACTGGGCGAGTGCTAATTTGTGCCGCTGTTATTTTGATTAGACACATTGGTAAAATATCATCCGGGAAACATGAGCAACTATTTTTTAAATATTTTGATTAAATAATTGTCTACCAATATAGGATATAATTACACATGAAAAGCAAAGAAGAATCAGCATCTGCTTTTGAAACGCTTGACAGAGTTATGCAAGATAAGGTTCAGGATATATCAATTCATGGGAGAAGTGCATTACATATTCATCTGACAATGCATTTGTAATGAAAGAGAAGCACAGCAGTGTTCAGAGAAAAATTAAGGACAGAAAGCAAGCCAAACATTTCAAACCTCTTACCTAGAATGCTTTCAGTGGAAGCCTAGTCAGAAATAACTACAACATTACGAGCAATTCCCTGAAAGCTTGTCAGGAGGAAAAAGAAATGTAGAAAAAAAGACATGTCTTAAAAACTGACCACAGTTAGTCAAAGTAGCACAGAATATGGGGTATATGGTCCTAGTTAATACTATTACTACGATTACAAGCCAACAATGTTAGATATTACTGGAATGCCTCCGGACACCCCTAGTGTGTCGGGCAACTTTGTGGTCTTTAAATAATTGTGGCCCGCCTTTGTAGCCAAATCCTGAGAAAAATAAATATTGTTGTTCATACATTATTTTGTAAAACATTCCCGTTTAAACACTATTTACCTTTACCTTATATTATATATTAGTAGACATCAAGAGCTTGAACTTGACACAAATATTCAGGACTTAATTACACTATTCCTTTCTTCCAAAATGGAATACATAAATAAAGCATTAAACCATCAGAAACATCAACAAACTTGCCATCCCTTTTCAACCGCAAAATAACCGGGAATCTACCGGGGAATAGTATCACCCGAAGTTTGACGTCATCACTTTATGCGTTTGTGACCACGTGACCCCCCATGCGATCAAATTTTACTTTATTTCGATAACTACTCTCTTTTTTTACGGTAGGTATTTATATAATGTTATATTTCTGAAATTAAACGTTTCACTTACGCTTAAAATTCAATTTAAAGACCAAAAAAAAATTAGAAAAAATTAACGTTCGAAATTGTCTGGTCTTCCACTTTGCCTACCTAAAACTTTGCCCTTCATTTGACGTCTGCTGTCCAGCCTACGGATTGAAAATGGCGGCGCGAAACATGACGAAAAATAAATATCGCATAGTATGTGGGAAAACAAATAAGTTTTCATACTCGCGTTCGCCCGTATTATTCATGGTTTGCATTAAATAAATAATTTACGGGTGATACTATTCCCCGGTCGATTTCCCGGTTACTTCCCGGTTAAAACCCGGTTGAAAAGGGGTGGCAAATGTGATGAGTGTGTTTATGTTTCAGATGTTTTAATGACATATATGTCTTATATATATATTCATTTTTCCATAATCACTAAAAAAATGTTGAGAAAAAACAACAAAGTAGTTTAATTAAGTCTTGAATATTGGTGTTTTTTCACGATAATTTGACTGGTTTTGGCAATTCCCGGTTCAGTTTCGGAGACAGTTAAAGGATAACAATGCCTTAATAGTTCATTATTTATTGTTTTATTTCATAATATATGGTATTATTAACTCATAACAATAATAAAAATGGAAATAAAACAGAAAATAAACGTTTCATTGCTTCATTTCCAACACCCGTATCTAGTGTAAGGAAAGCCGTAGAAATTACAGGTGAAGCGTTATTTCTGCACGTCGTGAGAAACAGTACACTAGAAAACTAGATAGATCTACATAGATATTATCAGTATGTAAAACAACACATATCGAAAATATGAATTGGTTATGTTTTACAGTGACATATAATTTAATTATAGTTTTTTGCAACAAAAATGAATGTTAACATGTGACAGGTCAATGCAATTTTTACATTAAACAATGAAAAAGTACAAACACACAATCATACATACTAAACACTCATACAACTCACCCATTCACTCTGACGCCCGAAATGTCTCACACATTCACTCTGGATCACGTGTTTACCCTGTTATAATGATTTAACTATTCCTTTTACATAGTTTCATGTAAACTTTTAAGTTTTAATAGTTTACATGTCATGTCCAATGAGGATGAACATACATTTTTTACTCATTATACATTGCAGTATTGCGAATAATAAATGCTTCCCTAACAAACCTAGATAATCTAAAAAGCTCTTGCTGGCTTGAAAATTGCATCAGCTGAATACATTTAAAAACACTTGGATGTCTGTAATACTATTGTTTAACATATAGTTTACGTAATTGTTCGTACAAAGGACAAATTAAAATAAAATGATATTCATCTTCTAAGTCTGTACTATTACACAATGTACAATATCTCTGATTTCTATCAGTTCTATTTTGTGAATATCTGCCAGTTTCAATTCTAAGTCTGTGGGAGGATAATCTAATCCTCGACATTGCAGTTCTTAATATCAACGGTAATATATCTAAATACACTTCATATGAGAATGAGGTTTTAAAATGTCTATACAAACATAAAACTCGATTATTTTCAACATCAGTGTTCCATTTTTGAACAAAACAATCTATTAAATTTTGTTTAATCAACAAATGAAAAGATTTCATATCAATACAAGTTGGGTCATTCCAAACATAATTATAGCCACAGTCAGTTATAATGGTTTTAACATTGCTGGCCCAATTCTTCATTCCTCTTTCACAATCTCTCACAGCATCTTTATAAAAAGTTGATATTAAAATGTTTTTTGAATCGACCACCTTACTCCAATATTTAATTTTTTTTACATACCTTAAAATATACAATGGGTATCTACCTAGTTCTCCATAAATACCGGAATTACTAGTAGACGTTTTAACCCTTAACAAGTATTTACAAAATTACAAATGTATTCTTTCGATCTCCTTTGACTTTGTAAAACTCCAAATTTCTGCTCCATAGCAGAGACAAGACGGACAGGTCCAGTATTCTAACTTATTTTGGGAGACACATCTCTGTCTGGAACTGTTTTAAAACTCATGATCCAATGATTTGATCCATTAAAATGTATTTGGCAAGCGGGTGCTATGTGCCGATTAATTATTTTTTGTATGTTCCATTTATTTGCATCGTCAATAAAGAACGGAATGTTAGTTGTAGCTTCTAGGCCATTTATATGAGGAAAATCTTTTTTCAAAATTGAATTAACGGCTGTCATATGCTTATCTTTTAACCACCAGTCGTCGTTTATTTGCGCGGAACTATTATTTGTATTATCAATTGTAATTATTTCTTCGCCGCTATTTTCGGGAGACATTTCAGGTAATACTAACTTCCGTCTCTTATTATTTATTGAAATATTTTCTAAAGGTGACTCTTTTCGTTTTTTAGAGCTAGTATTCTTATTGTACGTTTCTGTTTTTATTGGTGTTGAAGAATCAACCCCAAAATTAAGCGATATTTCTGCATCGTTAATAAGAGTAGTTTTATTTGGAGACTGGTTCTTTTTTACAGTTGAAATGGCAATTTTACGTTTACTTTTGGTCGTTGTGACATTAACTATTTTGGATGAATTATTTGGCGTTGAAGAAACGGATCCAACAAAATTGTCCGTATTTACATTATCGTTTTTTTTATTAAAAAACGTCTGGAACTTCGACAGGAGACTAGTTGCGTCGTCCGCTGGAAAATTGTTGATGCCTGTTTGGACCATAACAGTCTGAAAAGAGATATCATAATGTACATCAGTGTTACTGGGTGTTCAAAGCAAATTGTTTTATTCTTCTTCTTGTGACATTTAAATCTCAGATGGAATAACGAAGTAAATTTGAAAACTTCAATAAGCAAGCAGATTTAAACTACTTTGTTGTTTTTTCTCAACATTTTTTTTAGTGATTATGGAAAAATGAATACATATATAAGACATATATGTCATTAAAACATCTGAAACATAAACACACTCATCACATTACCCACCCCTTTTCAACCGGGTTTTAACCGGGAATTCGACCGGGGAATAGTATCACCATATTTTACAGCATTCTTGAATAATCATGTTTTATAATTATATCACAGCTTCGGAAACAGATCATACGAATTCGATCGAGATTAGCATTAATATTCAAAATATTTAGAAAACATATAGCATAGTCATTCGAAAAGATATGTATATTGAAAATATATCGGTATTCTTAATTTATTAACATAAATATTTTGAAGACAAAATTGTTTGTTTTTGAATTTCATTTTTGTCTTAAACTTTTTGATTTATTAAAATTTTCTATTCTTTAATATTTTATTAACATTTTATTGCTCCGTGATTTTTTCTGACATCGTCAATTTCATCTTAAAAGCAAGGAAGTGTTCGTCTACTTATTTATATTTATCATAGTTCTCCTTGTTCAATATTCATAAAATTTCATAATTGTAATTTTGAAATACCAGTGGCAATGCTACTTTAGTTTTTTGATTTTTACCGACGATTTTGCTTTTATTTAGCAATTTCCGAAATGCAGTTACGAAATACAGACGTCATATTTTGGACTGCTCCGAAGATGGGTTTCTCGCCTTATTATATCATTCATTGCAACGCAACTAGACATGGCATCGATGTTTTGTTTAAATCATTTGATTTCTTATGTGTTGGATTACAACATATATGAATCTTAAATGTTCACGTCAATAAATGAGTGATATATCGAAAAAGTCAACGTATTATTTGAACAGCCCTCGTAGAAGAGAACATATACACATTATGTTTGATGTTATTTAATTTGCAGACTAATAGACTTATAAGATTTTACAAGAAGTTTGTAAAATGTGTAATTAAAGCTATTATATGGATTCGGAAACTTAATTAATACCCGGGTCAATGTTTTGTATAAAATAGTGTAACGGCAGAAAACTATATTTGTAATACACAGTCAGTTGCCTAGAAGGCGATTTGTTATTTTAACATATTTTATACTTCATTTAGAAAATCTGTTTGATTGCACGTAGACAATATATTTAATTCGAAGACGTTTATTACTAAAACTCATTAACTTAAATTACTGACATTTGCAAATTAATACCAGTTATGACGAAATAGTAATGAATATTAAACTTTTCCAAAATTGCTCAGAACTCGAAATTATATTTGCTAACCGTCGAATTCATGTATTACATGTCCCACTGCATATCATGTAAAATAATAAAGTAAGTATAGTTTTCCCTAAATTTCCGTCGTTTCATTGTCTTATCAAGAGTTGTTTACGTTATGTTTGAACCAAAGGCTATTTTAATAGGAAGTCTGTTTTATTTATTAATGTTTATTATGTTAACATAACAATTGCAGATTACGCGAGAATTCACAAAACGCATGTATGTGCCCTACGACCTTCAAGTACTAATTTAAATAGAATGACGGTTCATTTTATTACTCATTTCTGAAACTACATCGACAGTGATGTCGTAGTTGCATTTTCCATCTGTACATTTTCTACCGAATGATTTTATCTTGGATTCAACTCTAGAATGCTTCAGTTTGTCGAGTAATCGCACAATCAAAGAGGAAGGCGTAACGACAAACTGTAAAAACCAAGACTAAACATTCAGTGCGTTGCAAAATGATATGGTCCGTCGCATCTTTTGATAGTTTTCGTACACGTTTCAGAAATAGTGTATGACAATGATAGCATACGTATTAAACAAACTAAACTGTCAATTTTCCCCTTTCAAACGTATTAAAAACAACTTTGTCCAAAAATGTAGAGAAATGTTATGGGCTTTCTTAACTTTTAACACTTTCTTATCTGTAAATTAGATAGCATGGCCACAAGAAGCCGGTACAAGTAGATAGCTGATCCTGTTAACGTTCGAATGAAACATGATTACTTACGATGCATGGCGATTTCGGACGTTAGAACTTTAAATGACCCTGTATATGCATGGTTAGAAAGGTCGGTTTAAATGTCGGATTCTAGATGCATGATTGAAAAGGTCGAATTAAAAGTCAGTTATTGACCGTGTTGTAAGAAAATTCCCAGATGATCATCACAGTTTCATATACCATAACGGTTTTAATATAGATACATATAACTATCTAAGGAACCTCTGTTCTTGTGACAATATTCCTACACGTTTTACTATTGTTTACTTTTGTAACTAACATATACACAGAGGTTATAGCAGGCACTCGATAACGGAAGAAAATACGGGTACCTTGGTTGACAAGTTAAGGGAATGTTGCCACACAGCCAAACAATCTTTATTATTGAGAGTTCTGAAAACCTTGTAAAATTGTGAAATAATTACCAAAATCGAATGATAAACAAAGAAGATGTTGAAACGGATATTGAACCGCCATTTTGAGAGCTATGCCATCATATCTAAATGACCATATGTGGAATATTTATAAATATGAATATTTACTGAGTTATAGGAAGAAATAACAGCAACTGTATGAAAAATATGTATACTTAATAGTATTTGCTTTATATGAGCAGTCAAGGAGTTTGCATTTATTTGCAGTCATTTTCTTTGCTTTAAATGGTATTTATCAATATGCCATATATGGTTATTTAGCACTATGACGTCATAGTTCTCAAAATGTAGGCTTCCATATATATTTCAGAACAACCTTCAAATGGTCATATCATTTTTGTTTATCATTCGCTTTTGATAATTATTTCATATTTTCCTTTTTTTTCTCGGAACTCTCAATAAAAAATAGGGCTGTTTGGCTGTATGTATACGTTCCCTTTAACACTATTTACGTTCGCTTGATACTTTCTGTTGAAAAAACACCCCGTTTTATTTCGAATAAACTTCACTTTTCAAGCAAACTGAACCTTTGCGCACGCTTCTAATGTATCTCGATAGCAAATGGCTAATGAGTTGTCTAAAAATACACTGACGCTATTTGTCTCACTTGCACTCGTTTATCATTATCATTCTCCGAAGGCACGTCATTGTTGGTACAACAGCGATGGCAAAACAATGTAAATATATGAAGTGATTTGCATTTTCCGACATTAATGCGATTTTAAACGCTTGTAGTCAGTAAAGAAATGTGTAAAAATATGCAAATTAATTCTTAGTTTCCGTCATCCGGCCGATATAACTATTGTTAATGAAACAGTTTGGTCTGGAAAACTCGAAGACTCGGCTAGTTAATGTTTTTAAATCATTAATATTAATTCATATAATGCGTTCATAGTCTAATACATTCTTGTTTTGTGCTCGAAGTACATTGTTAATGGATTAGATGCACATCCGATTGCAATTGCAACTCAATATGAATTGATATTTAACAACCAACACATACCAGCCGAATTGTCTAAATTCATCAAGACCAAACTCTTTTATAAACAATAAGTAAACCGAATGTTTCGTGCGGCTATATACAATGCTCACCAATTTCTATTCCAGATCGCTTCCAGTTATCTCTTGCAAAAAACAACAACAACAACAACAACAATATACACTTTATTTCACTCAGGTTACATGGTGGATGTTAACAACATGAGGAAAATATCACTTACATTTTTGCATGCAAACATACGGACGAGGAAGTGACCGAAAACTGTTGGAGGCCATCTGTCTGAAGTCTCATGACGAGTTAATAAACAAACGGGATCACCCTTATCTACAACTACGTTTGAAGTGTTATCCTATTTCTGCGCAATAATTGACAGTACGAATTTGTCATGCCATTTTGAAATGGCTTCTAAATCAGCCTGCTCCCTGACCTAGAGTGTCGCAGTTAGTAAATAGTCGACAAATATATTTAGTATAATCACGATTTGTGTAGATATGAGATAGGAAATAGTTTTAATACACATTGAATAATATAAAATTAATGTAATGACGTTTTAATTAACACTTGATATTAAATGAAATGAAATAAGATTGTGTACCCTCGAAATAAGGGTTTGAACCCTTGAAATGCTATATTTGGACAGCGATGTCATATGTAGATGAAATGTATGATGTATAAATATATATGAATCAAATATGCCACCGACATTTAATAAATATTCCAGATTTAATATATGTTGACTGTGTTTATATTTAATTATAATTTAGCAATGACGAGTACAAACGTAAAAGAACAGTAGTGAGAAAAACGTCAAAATGAAATGGCAACAAAAAGGTTATAAGACATATATTACGGTAAAAGGTAATGGAGATCAAACAAAATGAAATGCAGACGTGGAGGAGTCAGAGAAACAATATTGATGCGTTACATAGTACATCTCATTAACGAGATGAGTACTTATTATTGATCAGCAAGGTTTTCTTTATCACACAAACACATCGATCTTTTTCTAGGTCCTATCACCGCAATTAAAACAGCTGACGAAGTACCAACATAAAAACGTTATGACGATGGGACTAGGAATATCACAGCCAATATATTATGGACATGTGAGCTATAAACGTTGGACGTTAAAGGGACACACGGCAATATTGAGCTTTATTTAAGCATTAACATTAGCACCTCGATTAATTAATCCTGCCTCATTTTCACTTTAAAACTGCTTACATAGAAATAAATAAAACATTGAGATTTCAAATTTCTTCAGTATTCTACCACATTTTTAAATATATTATTGGTGCAATATTATCAAAAGTTAGTAATATATAAAAACAATATGCTTTCAACTGTTCGAATGATTATTAATGATTGCACATGTGTCAGTTATGATGAAAACTAACGGGACGCCGTGAGTTTTAAAACAATCTAGATTGCCGTGTGTCCCTTTAAAGAGTTAAAGGCAGGCACTTTACACAATTAATCAAGCATTGTCGTCAGAAAAGGATACCACCCGTAAATATTGCAGTCCGCTTCATGTTTAGTGACTGACCCGTCTGCAAAGAGTCATTATGCTTCGCTTTTATCGTGTGCGATGACTGACTGAGCAATCTAGTAGGCCTCTATGATTGCACCTGTCGTGAGCCTTAAAAGGCAAGTTAGTGCATGAACTTCCGTCCCTCAGATTTTGTGGTCGTAGCATGAGGTTCTATGGTATCACGGTACTTAAATGGTTTGACGAAAAAATAAAAACTGTAAACAATATATAAAGAGAAAGGAAACTCAAATGCTTTCTGTGACCCTTCTACTAAATTGTTATGATATAAAATGTAATCACTTTTACATAAAAATGTCAGAATACAATTTGAAAAGAAGGGTACCCTCCTTGAGCTTATTGTTTTAAAAGTTCTATGGTATCAAGGTATGCACGTATTGTGTATCCTGTATTTGTTAGTAACTGGTATAAGATTCAATGAGTGACCATTTCTAGAAACAATATTGTACAGCAGACTCATCAGACTAAAAAATAATGAATTTTGTAACCTTCAAGGTAATGAAAACTGCATTTATGGAGACTAGGGGTGATGAATTTTATAACCTTCAAGGTAATGAAAACTGCATTTATGGAGACTAGGGGTGATGAATTTTATAACCTTCAAGGTAATGGAAACTGCAATTATGGAGACTAGGGGTGATGAATTTAAAAGATCATAAGGAAATTGTCAACATTGTTGCATTATTTTGAAATATCCTTTTATCTATGATAATTATACTTATTTTTTTCAATTATTTTATTATACTCGTATATGTACCTAAAGTCATCACATCTATAAAATAAGTATCATATTTTAGCAGAGATGCATACTGTTTTATAGATTGGACACTACCGTGATACCATAGAACTTGATATCATAGGACGCTTGAATACCTTATATTGTTTTTCTCTTTGGTTTCAACTACTGTGGTTGTTCAGTACAATTCTGGATACATCCTGAGGTTTTTCTATACAGTTATTTATTATTAAACGTATCTTTAAAACATCATTTAAATGTATAATTTGCTACATTTTGTTGGATGTTGTCTGTTGATTTCTTTTTGAAGGGACATGCGTTTATTTACACTCTATTGTCAATTTGAGCGATGAAGATAGGAGAATATCGAGATGCTGTACAAATAAAAAAGGGTAAAAATATCGGACAGGGAAAGCAGCAGTCAACCACAAAACACAAAAACAAACACGCAAACAGACAAACGAAAAGACAAAAGTAATAAAAAATACAAACGACATCACAAACACAAAAGGGTTGACAATAAGGCTACCGCCTTGGAACGGTCAGTGGCAAAGTAGGCCACTGGGGGTTTAAACCGGTTCTAGGGTGCACCAAACCTCACACTTACCCTACTTCATCCCATTAAAACAGGACAGTGTAAATAAAGAAATCCCCGCCATGATCTAAACTCTAACCAACAAGGCAGCATCAATAGGCAATATAAGTAAAACACAAATATTCTCGTGTAAATATAATACAAAAAAAACAATAAGTCGATGTAAGTTAACCAGTAGGCCATATCGCCCACTGATCGTTCAAATTCGTTAACCGTGTCTTTACAATCGCTTATGATGTACGATGACTATTTAACTCACAGGCTTTTCTTACGATACGATACTATAAAACAAGAATGATAGAGGTACAAAGACATAGCATTATAGTATATGCACATAATTAATTCTAGACCAGCATCTAATAAAATCGTTCTTTCCGATTATTCTGTTTGCATTTTTTACTACACAATTCGTAATCTTGGCTCAGCGATGGGTCAGGTTTCTGCAACATTGGTTTACCTAAATATGTCCTACCGATTTAGAAATTCTTCATCAAATTCATTAGATGTCTGCACGGTAAACGGGATGTTCACGTGACCAAAACAGGGCGAGTTTCAAGCTATCACAATTTATAATCAACAGTAAGCGATTCACTGTTTGGGTCTCGTGAACATCCGGTATATGTGGGCAGACAAAATGAAAGGGGTAAAAAGACGCAAATAGAATTATTTCATGAAATGTTCTCTTTGTCACTAGTACACATTTATTTGGCTTTGAGCAACAACTCATACCAACGGGTTTTTATGACCACGTTACGCTGAAGTACGGACCAATTCCTCATTCAATAAATAGGTGCATTATCGGTACTTTAATTAGTAAGGCACCTATTGCAGATAGCATTCAGTGTCTCACAAAACTTCTGCTGACCTTGAATTGGACGCAAATGTTTATATGAACAATATTTACTACCAGAAATATGACCTCTGTAAGATTGCTCTTAACTTGAACAGATGTTACAATACATCACTCTTATGATAAGCGCCTTATTATAAAAATCGTCTATTGCCCAGTCGTGCACATTTATCACCAAAACGGCGTTTTGTCAGGAAGCTTAGGTATGTTAATATTTTTGTTAAAAAATCAAATTCTGTAAAGAACTCGCTAAATAATATTGTGGTGAGTAACAGGTATATACTTTTATTTATTCACAAGCTTGTGTTCTAATAGATGAAAGGACGGTACACGTGAAATATATTCACAAGATGGGCGATTATTATTGATGCTTCATTAGTATAACTGCAACTATAGGAATAATTACATCTAAAGATTCTTTTTTAGTATTTTCTCATACATATTTTTGCATTTGAATTTGTTTTTTAAACCGTATTTTGAATACAATCCTTTAAAAAATATTTACATGTGAAACATTTCGCAAACGCTATCTTTATGGAAAGATAATTGCAAATCGATGGCTCGCCATCGCAATTACCGCTTACCCGCACGTACGTACATACGCAAGCGTACGTACATACACAAGGACCCCTGCGAATGGAGTCCTTCAAAACCATGGTTGACCATGGTTCAACTGTGGTTTACCATGGTCAACCATGGTTGCTGAACCATGGTCAACCTTGGTATAACCATGGTCAACCATGAAATACCATGCTTGCTATAAAACATAACCAAGGTCAAAACCATGGTCAACCAAGGTCAAAACCATGGTCAACCAAGGTCAAAACCATGGTCACACCAGGATCAGCCATGGTCAAACCAAGGTCAACATGGTTTAGCCAGTCAGTCATTGTTTACACCATGGCCAACCATGTTTTTTTACCATGGTCAGCCATGGTTGGGAAATACACAACCATGGTTAGCAATGCTTGATGCAGATTCAATAGGACAGAATACAAGTTTGACACAGTTTACAGTTAACAATTTCTATTCTCCTTTAAGGTTACAGGTCTGAGGAAAAATATTAACTATAATTGACAGACAAAAAGTTGAGTTAACAATTTCTATTCTCCTTTAAGGTTACAGGTTTGAGGAAAAATATTAACTATAACTGACAGTCTAGGTTGGCGCTTAGTTTTAAAACTTAGTAGCCAAAATTCCAAAAATAATGGAACTATACTCCAATTTAATGAACTTTTTCAAATAATTAAAACAAATAAGAGCCATTGGCTATTTTGGCTTACTGCTAGTGTTAACCTAGACAGTTCCCTGGTGAAAATATTCCTGTGAATTTTAGTGGATGTCCATTGGAATAATCTAGCGGAATTGCTTCCACTCGATTTTTCCACTGGAAATACCAGTGGGATTCCACTGGATATCAGAGCAATTCCACTAGATTATTCCAGTGGAAATACCAGTGGTATTCCAGTGAAATGCCCGTGGTATTTCAACTGGAATAATCTTACTATTCCAGTTGAAATACCAGTGGAATACCAGTGATATTTCCACTGGAATAATCTAGTGGAATTGCCCTGATATCCAGTGGTATACAATAAATGTTTACGTACCCGGTTTGATTATAATAGTGGGATTCGATAACATTTAAGACAATTTAAATTGGAGGACAGACAGCAGACAACGCCCTATCGTATGAGCTCATGCAATAATATCTGGCCTGTAGCCATTATAGCTACATATAGCTAATTAAATATAATTTTTTTAAATGAGGTATACATTTAAATTTATTAAATTCTGACACGCGGTAAAAACAGACTCAACAGGCCGTATAGCGTCTCCACACAATCTTCCATGGTGATCAGTTTGGTATAGGGCCAGGTTTTTGTCTTTGACCTATGCACTGCAATAGCTCGTCCCGCCCCATCTGCACGTATGCTGTTTTTGGCCTCTATAAGAAACTGAAATCTGAAAATAAGTTTTTCATAAAACATTGATATCATGTGTTTTTTAAGTATGATCTGCTGCCTTAAATATAGCTTTAAATTGTTTTTAAGAAAACCTTTACAAAGTGTGATTAAGAGCTAGACCCTTTTGTGTGTAACTGGTGCAAGTGTCTACAGTGAGACGATACCATATGGTGAGTGTTCAGGGCCGTTTTACCATCATGTTTTGTATGGGCTTTCAACTTAACAATTTTGAAGCTGCAGTGTTTTTGTTTGAACTATAAATACATAATCTTGGGTAAGTACATGTTTCAGTACATTGATTCGTCTGACAGCAAGCATTTATAAGTTACTTTTTTTTTAAAAACCAATACCAATTGTTTTAACAGAAAACAATTATTATACCTTCAGACTTTGGCCAGGTAGAATGTACAAAGACCCGAGAAGTATTCTGGTCCATGGCTTTAACTTTCTGCGTCTTCATTTTTGCAGCATTCTTGTTTAGCTTTTCCAGCCTATCGAAATATAAATGCAACCAAAATGTATATATCAAAATAAAATGTAACCATTAACTTTTAGGAAGACCGAGTTGAACGTAACTTTTAGAAAGACCGAGTTGAACGTCAAGAGTAAAATGGCATGCATACTTTGAAACTGTATCAAATCATTTTTCTTTAAAATCCTGATTAATATATGATTATATGAATAAACTTCTTTGTTTTACAAGATATCTCATTCAGAATCTGATTTGTTTTGAGTGGAAACGGGCAACCGGAAGCTGCTGTGAAACGACTGGAAGCCGGTCAGCATTTCAAAACTCAACTTCTCAAGTCGCAGTTCCATAATCCATTATATTTTATGCTTGTAAACCAAACAGTTGAGACAAATGGTTTCATTCATAAAAGTATGCATTTAGTTAATTGTAACGAACTGTTTTCCATCGCTAAATGACTGCAAATTTACTATCGCCGTACATTCGCAAAAACTGATGACGTTATATTCAGCATACGATTCCTCCATCTTAAAAAGGAATTGATGCGTTCGTGTTTCGTGGAAGAATATATATCTTATATCTTACTTATTAACTTGTTTATATGCATGACACATGATTAGTGTACGCCCCCAAATACTTGTTTCTGCTTTCGCGGTCATGCAGATGGCAGCGTTCTTTTTTAAACTCTGACGTCACGTAATTTTCACACGTCGTTATAACCGTTATAATTCCGTTCACGCGGGTGGCGTTCTATTGAATAAAACTTGCTGTTTCTATGTATATTGACCTGAATCACCGACAATAACATGTGTTTTCCACACCAAACAATATCATTAAGCGGCCCTGGATTGTTTTGCAAGAAAATGCGAACTTTTTTAATACACTCGAAAAACTCGTTTATTAATGCGACTGGATGAGGTATTCAGTGGATTTCATTGTTAAAGAATGAAATTAAACTTATATGGATGTGCATCTTTCCCAAAAAAGCGTTACAAAACTTAGCGACATGCTTCTTTTTTCATATGTCAATGGTTTTCGCGATTCCAAAAAAGGAAAAGGTATTTAGTTCTGAATGTTTAATTGATATACAGGCCTTACACTACTGCATAAATGTTCAAAAATACACTAAGTGGACTTAAAATGTTGGGCAAGGCAATTGGCTTTTGCAAATATGCTTGCTCTTAGGCTGAGAAAGTGGATTTTAAAAATATTTCCCAAAAAAACATTTTTGAAACAGTCAGTAGCACTGAGAGTGCCTTCTAATTAAAATAAGGCATAATTCATTTTACAATTAAAACCAGAGCAGATGGTGTATCTAAGAATTATATGTAAAAAAAAAAGGAAGGGTGGGGAAAAGACTCCTGTGTCAGCGCCTGAAAAAAATCCTGGGAAGAACCCTGGCTGAGCTGTTAGTTGAGATTTAAAACTATGGTCACCAGCTCAACTATGGTCATTAAGATTATCGTTGTAACCATGGTTGTCCAAAAACTATGCTTTTAAACCATGGTTTTAAAAGACAACCATGGTCAGAATCTTAACCATAGTCATCAATATTTACCATGGTCTGAAAGCATGGCTGACCATGGTTATTACATTGACCATGCTTACAAACTATGGTTTTGAAATTAACCATGGTCAAAAACACTGCTAACCATGCTTCAACCTTGGTTCAACCATGGTTGATCATGCTTAACCATGCTAAGCATTGTCAACCATGGTCATCAGTTCGCAGGGGGAGTGCCAATACGTTATAAAGATACCCGTTGTTTTGGGTGAAGGTCATTTTGAAATACATTCACTGGACATTATGATAGATAGATAGATAGATAGACAGACAGACAGACAGTCAGACAGACAGACAGACAGACAGATAGATAGATAGATAGATAGATACTTTTATTGACTTAAACTAGTACAGTTTTTCATCATTACAAATATATGACAATTATAATATACACACACGTTACAGATTTTAACATTGCATATACAACAAAATAATCATTACGTTTTCCTTTGCTTCATACATATTTAAACAAATAATACACATATTATGATATGTCAGTTGTTACAATGGACACATTTCGGGATTCTGTCGGTACGTCTTTGTGTAACATTTGTGGTTCGGATAGGGGCTGGTAACAGTTGGAAAGAGGGCACGAAACATCACAAAAATGTATTGGCACAAAACATCCTGCACGAAACATCCCGGGACGTACTAGTTTTGACACGAAATGACCCGGAGCCTGACTACTGAGATACCGAAAAGAACGTTCTTTTCGCGAAAAGAACAGAAATATTCTAAAAGACAGTATCAAATCTAAATCAAATATTGTTTAAATCGTTCGTTACATTTAAGTAAAAGAATGGTACTAAGTAAAAAAAAAGTTTTTTTTTTTTTTTAATACTCCATTTTAGTATATTTTGGATTTCTCGTCTCGAAAAAGACATTCAAATGTTCCGAAAAGACACACTACTATCTATATTATTGATTTAAATCTCTCTTTTTCATTATTCTTTACATTTAAGCATAAGAATAGTAATTAGTAAAATAAATAGTCGAAATAAAATGATTATGTTTAAATTATTTTCAATTTAGGTATAAATCTGACTTCTAGTTGTCCGAAAAGACATGAACAATGTACGAAAAGACATATTAAAAGTCGTTCTTAATGATTTTAATCAATTTTATTTTATTTTATTTAATATATTTAAACATGGTAATAGTCATAAAAAAATAAAAATCGAAATTAAACGATTATGTTTAATTGTATCCTAAAACATAGTAACTTCCCTCCTGCTCATAATTCCGAAGAATTATACTCGGGGCTTGGGATCTGCATAGCGCAGTTAAAGTTTATTTGTTATTTTTGTAGGAATGAATGAATGGAGCGTAATGCTCATCTTTTCTTGGAGCGTACTGCTCATCTCAGTTTTCATGGATTTTTTTTCTCCTACTTTAGCTCTTCTCTTTGTGGAACGAAATAGTTCATCTTTTGGTGAGGCTTATTATACTCAGTATAAAATCAAATACAACTGTTTTACATGTCTGATATAATTATCAAAGAATGGATTAAGTAATAGTAATTAAGAAAGAATTAGGATTTAACATAACCATTGAATACTTCAAATCATGCAGTTGTTTACATATATAATTGTTTTCACAGAAAATGTAAATACCAACAACTGAATAAAGTACCAAAGGCACAAGGTCTTTTAATTTCCATTCTAACACGACCTCTGCAGTTTTTCATATACACAAAGAAGGGAGACAGCTGTATGTTATTCTACGATAAAATACAGCTGTTCCATTAATTCCCCGCGTATATTTCATCCGTTGGAAGCGCCACGTTGCATGACGTCACTTGGTAAACATACGTCACGAAGACAAACTCAACAGTAATTTTAATGAAATGTTAATTACAACAAACTTGCCATGCTCCCAAACCGTGCACACCCCCGATATAAACCCATCATATGCATCAGTACATATAACATTAATAAGCATCTTGAACAAGGTGAGAACGTTTGACGTCATACAGCGCAAGCTATATGACGTAAGTAATGACTTTAATTGTTTGTCACGTGACCACTAGTGTATTGAAACGCAGAACTTTGTATACGGGGGCGCCCATTGGAACAGCCTGTTAACATAGCAGCCTGATTACCTTGACCTCCGAGATAATATATAGTGCCCTAACAATAGCGTAAACAATGAGATTATTGTTGTGTTAGAATCGAAATAATAAATACGTACCTGAATGTTATCGGTGAATAAAACACAGTTAGTCGTTCGGATGCGAGTAATTAAATCACTTGTGCTAACGCACTCGTGATTTAATTACTACGCATCCGAACTCCTAACTGTATTTTATTCACCGATAAAACACAGGTACTTATTTATTATTTCTTAATTGTGTTGCTGTTTTTAATTATGGTTCGCGCTTTCTGAATTGTTATTAGTCCATGTTGGCGATATTTTCCCTCGTTGTACTGATTCTAGTAAGTAAGTAAGTAAATATTTTATTAACGTGACATGTGCATATACATAACAGATATATACAAATCATTGAAACATAGTAATATATGGATAATACACCCGGCCCCATGGGCCTATAAGTCACCTAAACATATATGTATTATAAAAATCACATGATCGCATGAAAGACATAAGTTAAACATTTAAAAGATTTAAAGTATGTGTTGTTTTAAAAGCGGGTATACTTTTGTGTCAAATTAATTCCTATATTTCTTGTCCCTACACTTAAGTTTTTCTAATCTATGTTTAATCTAAAAGTGTCTGATCTTCGTGAATATGTATCTATATCTGTTTTTTCTAATAAACCATCTTTTCCGTAAATGCTGTTTAATATTTCAGTTCTATATTTCAAAGGATAACCCACTATATGTAATAATGTATGCTTTTCTATAAATATTTTACAATATACCCTTACTTACTGTAACATAACAAAATATAAGTCGGGGGAAATCTACCTGTGGTTTACATCACTCATGTTTAGCACGCGCCGTTGACATCACAGCACGTGTCATAATAATGCCGTATATATCTGCTTCGTCATCATGTCACTTATTGCTATTTTTAAATGCAGAGACGTAAATCACTGTTAAATGTAATTAGATAAAATCTGGGATGAAAATTGAACGTCATATAAAGCCCTGATAATATGTAATATTACCGCAATAATTATTTTTCTATACATATTTTAAGATATACTCTTACTTACTGTAACATATTAAATTATGTGTCAGCGAAAATCTTAATTATGACATGAGAACCTGTGTATTACTACATATCTCACGTTTAGCACGTGCCACCCGTTAACATCAAAGCACGTGTCATTATAATGTCGTATATATTGCTTTGTATATTACATCATCATGTCAAGTATCGCTTATCTAAGTGTTCTATTTATTTAAGAATTTGTTTAAGAAAATTAAAATTATAATGTTATTCGAAAACATGAATTATTACAATAATAAATACTATTCTACATATATGTTCAGGTATGTTTTCCTTAATGTCGGAAGAAATGACAGTGACTCAATTAAGAGTACATTAAAGCTTCCGAAAGTTGTAATTGATAGAAATGGCGTAATCCAATTACATATATTTTTCAATTCTTTTTTCGGCACAAACATTACAATGTTTTTCGCCGATACGATACAGGCGGATACAATTTAATACATTTCAATACAATAAGAAGAGTATGTTGTTAACGAACATGATATGAGTCAAGTATACAACGTACGCATTTGAAATGAAGTAATTTATATTAATCAGTAACATGAATTAGTATTTTGCTGCTGAAAAAGACCCAAAGTAAATAACGTATTAAACAAATGAACAAGATATGAGTATATTTACACTCAAAATACATATCTAAATGCAACATCCCATTGTTTATCAATATAGTCATATTTAAATTGATACACAATTAACTATGTGTATTAACTGGCCATAAGTTTCTTGAATGAAAAATAAACAACAAAGGAAAGATTGTCTATATATATATCACGAGGTAGCATGCAAATTGTTCAGTAACAGATCGAAAAAAAAGAAGAAGATTTATATTTGAACGGTCAGTGCACATGGCTACAGAAAAGGCCAAAGTAAATAAATGTTTACATTGTGTGCATCAACAGCAAAAAATCAACCGAATTTATTAATTTCTGCGGAAAGAGGATTACACACATACATTAATACAGCAAAATTATTTATTTTATTTTTATTATGTTTTAGTGTGTGTGTTCTGTTTTGTTTGTTTTTATTTGCAAAGGATATGTTTTAACTTACATATAACTGTTTAAACATAATGGATATACAAAATGGATTTACAACATGATATGCATAGTATGTATATATTCTTCAAGTTACAAGTAAAAAAGTAAGACCATTAATTATTTACACTTTTTTCACGTTTGTCATTTGCTAAATATATGTACATTCCTATTTTTTTCAACACGCCAGTCTGTTATGATTTTAACAATGACTTAAACTTGTTTATATTGGGCCAGCTGCAATAATATCGCGGTAAAACATCCTTTTCGTATTTCCCAATAATAGGGACATACTAATAAAAAGTGGTACTCGTTTTCAATGGATTTCATATTACAAAAATTACAAAAACGCTGCTCTCGTTCTAATCCCCTGAAACGACCCTCTTCAATAGCTAGCTTATGAGCAGAGCATCTAAATCTCGATAATGCTATTCTGTGTTTCTCAATTTCAATACATTGCATATATTTTTCAATAGAGTAATCGCTTTAAATTAAAGTATATGTGTCTAATTTTTAAGAACTTGGTAAATGTGCATACCAGTTTTGCATATGCTGATCACATAACCTTCCAATGACACTCGTCAATTGTAAATTAGCGATGTCATGAAAACCGCAAGTCATCAAGTAGAACTTTTATTTCGTGTGCCCACGAATAAACATTGTCGTCCCCGCCCCATTTCGATCACCAAGTTAATGGCGGTCCGTTTATTCACCCCGTCATATATTTGTGCGGGTCGGGGTGGGTCTTCCCTCTACAAACCTTACAAAAAATACATGTAATATGCATCAAGTTTATAGAAGCAAATGTACAAAATAGGCTATTTATAAAAGAGGAATGAGCAATGCATATTATATTCAGAAACTGTATACATGGGGAGGTTTTCTTTTCCCTTACATTTATAGATGTAACGTATTATAATTCTGATTTTTTTAAAGTTGTTAAATAATTTATGTCGCATATTGTTTTGATAAATGTACAGCTTGGCTTGCATGATGATTTTACTTAAGACTATGTCGTCTAATTTACTATTTCAAATAAAAAATATGTTTTTGTCCAAATTACAATTGCTGTGTTGCATGTTTCTGTAATATAATTGTTGAGTTCTAACCAGAATTCTTTTACTATTCCACATGTCCAAAAGAGATGTTGGATAGTTTCAGGTGCATTATTGTAAAAGCTGCAAATATTATTATTAATAATATTCATTTTTGGTAATAGGTGATTTGTTGCAAATATCCTATGGTTAATTCTACATTGGAACCAGAGTAATTTGGGATATTTTGTAGTTGTATCAGGCAAGGCATATTCAAATTCAAAATATGGATCACTAATAACTTCATTTTTCCATTTTCTTAATGAATTGGGATATATATTGTTCCTAATCATTATGTTATACATAGTTCTACGGCCTTTCTATTATTTTTTTTTAATCAACGATAGATTAGTGGCCGTATAGAGTCTGGGCTATTACAGGCTAGATGAACAATGAGCAATTTCAAGATAGCCAAATAATTCCTGATAGCAGTTATAATGCCTTCATATTCAAGAAAGTTAAGACTGTATATTTTAGTGTTCGTTAAATTCTATATATGAATAAAGATTACCATTTTTGTTTAGAATGTCATTGATAAAAAGTATTCCTCTGCATACCATCTTCTGTAAAACACACTAGAACCTCCGACCTTAATACCCGGTTATGCCATATGCTAACTGAGTGAAACTGTTGCCAAGACCTTGGTTTAACTTGATCGGCAAAACTTTGTAACTAATTAGAACATCCTTCCAAAAAGGATTATGCATTCTTTTTAAATTATGTTTAATGTAATCTGTGTCGAATTTATATATATTATTAATAATTGGACACAGAGTTTTCACGAGTTGCTTATATTTAGATCCGGTCTGAGATATTCGACGGATTCATGTTATTTTTACAGCGGGTATAAACTTTTCCATGTTAACCATCTAAGACCGCCATATTTATAGTCTTGAATAATGGTATTTATTTTTATTTTGTCTCTCGAGTTATTCCTAAGAAATTTGTTAAAACGTGTTTGAATTAATTTGAAGTTAACAAAGATTGACAATTCTCTATTTACTCATGCTAAAGTTAGAATTATGGTTCTTGTGCCGTGTACTGCCTCTCATTACCCTCTATCATTGTGTCACGTTTCATTCTAGTCCCATCAGTAGTGTTCAAGATATGCTCCGGACAAGAATCATAACTATACACGGGGCAATAATTTAAATTGAATGAAAATGATGCTTTGTATATTCTTTTATTGCCTTCTAGCCAATGTGTCAAGTTTCATTTTAATCCCATTTCAAGTTATGCTCCGGCCAAACATTATACGTATAAAATTACAAAGGGCAAACAATCGGAATTAAGATATAAGTACGGTTCTTGCACTCTGCAATTTCTCGCATTGCCCTCTAAGATTGAGTCTAGTCAGTCATCAAGAGGCAACGCATGCAATGTACTTATATATGCTTTTGATTATTTCAGTAGTCAGTCAGTCGAGATATTATCTTTGAGGTCAACATGGCTTGGATAAATGCCTATGTCGTTGTAAGTAACTTCAGCCAGTTATTTAATTTTCTACCACGTAAAATGTGTAATCACTTACAGACACAACAAAAAGGTGCCGAGGTAACTAGAACGTTCATTAATAACAAAAACTATCACTAAAAATAATAATTTTCTCACTGTTGTGCCCCAAAAATTATTTTAATTCGTTCCTAGCGTGCGTCTTATGTTGTATGCCCCAAGAAAAGTCCTTTCCTAGTGTATGTCTATTGCTGTGCTACGAACATGTGTTTGCTACGAACATGTGTTCGTGCCACCAACATGTGTTAATCCTGCCCTATCGAAGATCAAGTGTTTACCAAGGTAAACAGTTTAGTCATTTAGTAGCTCACGTCTTATTTTGTGCCCCAATAAACGTGTAAGTCCTTTCCTAGCATATGTAATATTTTGTGTGCCCCAATGAAAGTGGAAGTCCTGTACCAGTGTATGTATGTTGTTGTGTTCCAATAAATGTACAAGTCCTGTCAGGTGTTGTGTCCCAAGAAACGTGTTTTTCATTCCCTTGAGTACGGCAGCAGGTTGTGCCACAATAAACGCGTTAGTCATATTCTAGCAAATGTCTTATGTTGTACCATAATACATGTTTTAGTCTTGTCCCAACGTTCGTCAACTGTTGTGTCTTAATAACCGTTTTATTCCTGCCAGAGCGTACGTGTCACTATAAACGTGTTAGTCCTGCCATAGCGTACGTTAGTGTTGTGTCGCAATAACCGTGTTATTCCTGCATAGCGTACGTCACATGTTGTGTCTCAATAAAAGTGTAAATAGTGTCCTAGCGTGCGTCGTATGTTGTGTCTCAATTAAAGGGATTGTAGCGACACAGCCAAACAAGCTATCTAATTGCGAGTTCTGAAAAACTTGCAAAAAGGTGAAAGAATTATCAAAATCGGATGATAAACAAAAACGATATGACCATTTGAAGGTTGTACAAAAATTGATATGGGAGCCGCCATTTTGAAAACTATGACGTCCTAGTTCCATATTACCATATATGGAATATTGATAAATATCACTTTAAAAAATGCAAATCGCTGCAAATGAATGCAAACTCCTTAACTGGGAATATAAAGCATTATTGCCATTAGTTATACATATTCTTCATGCAGTTACTTTTTCCCCCTATAAATGAGTCAATTTGCATATTTATCAGTATTCCATATATGGTCATTAAGAACTGTGATGTCATAGCTCTAAAAATGGCTATGTTTTCGTCTTTCCCTGGCGTACGTCAAATGTTTTGTCACAAAAACGTGTTAGTCCTGCCCTATCGTACGTCAATAAACGTTTTAGTCAAGCCCTAGCGTACGTCAAATATTGTGTCGCAATAAACATGTTAGTCCTGTCCTAGCGTACGTCAAATAGTGTGTCACTATAAACGTGTTAGTCATGTCCTAATGTACGTCAAATGTTGTGTCGCATTAAAAGTGTTAGTCTTGCCAAAGTGTACGGCAAATGTTGTGTCGCAATAAAAGTATTAGTCCTGCCCTAGCGTACGTCAAATATAGTGTTACTATAAATGTGTTAGTCATGTCCTAATGTACGTCAAATGTTGTGTTGCATTAAACGTGTTAGTCCTGCCAAAGCGTACGTCAAATGCTGTGTTGCAATAAAGGTGATAGTCCTGCCAAAGCGTACGTCAAATGTTGTCTTTCATTAAACGTGTTAGTCCTGCCAAAGCGTACGTCAAATGTTGTGTCACAATAAACGTGTTAGTCCTGCCCTAGCGTACGTCAAATGTTGTGTCACAATAAACGTATTAGTCCTGCCCTAGCGTACGTCAAATGTTGTGTAGCAATAAACGTGTTAGTCCTGTAATAGCGTACGTCAAATGTTGTGTAGCAATAAACGTATTAGTCCTGCCCTAGCGTACGTCAAATGTTGTGTCGCAATAAACCTGTTACTCCTGCCCTAGCGTACGTCAAATGTTGTGTCGCAATAAACGTGTTAGTCCTGCAATAGCGTACGTCAATAATTATGTCGAAATAAACGTGTTAGTCCTGCCATAGCATACGTCAAATGTTGTGTAGCAATAAACGTGTTAGTCCTGCCCTAGCGTACGTCAAATGTTGTGTAGCAATAAATCTGTTACTCCTGCCCTAGCGTACGTCAAATGTTGTGTCGCAATATACGTGTTAGTCCTGCAATAGCGTACGTCAATAATTATGTCGAAATAAACGTGTTAGTCCTGCCATAGCATACGTCAAATGTTGTGTAGCAATAAACGTGTTAGTCCGGCAATAGCGTACGTCAATTATTGTGTCGCAATAAACGTGTTAGTCCTGCCCTAGCGTACGTCAAACGTTGTGTCGCAATAAACGTGTTAGTCTTGCAATAGCATACGTCAAATGTTGTATAGCAATAACCGTGTTAGTCCTGCCATAGCATACGTCAAATGTTGTGTAGCAATAAACGAGTTAGTCCTTTCCTAGCATATGTAATATTTTGTGTGCCCCAATGAAAGTGAAAGTCCTGTACCAGTGTATGTATATTGTTGTGTTCCAATAAATGTGCAAGTCCTGTCAGGTGTTGTGTCATTAAGAACTGTGATGTCTTAGCTCTAAAAATGGCGGCTTCCATATCCGTTTCAACAGAACCTTCAAACGATCATATCTTCTTTGTTTATCATCCGAATTTTATAATTCTTTCACCCTTTACCAAGTTTTTCAGAACTCTCAATAATAAAGATTCTTTGGCTGTGTCGCTATATTCCCTTTAACGTGAAAGTCTTTTCCTAACTTACGTCAAATACTGTGTCCAAAAATAAACGTGTTAATTTTATCCAAACGTTTTTACACTTGTGTCTTAATAAACGTTTTCGTCTTTCCCTGGCGTACGTCAAATGTTTTGTCGCAAAAACGTGTTAGTCCTGCCCTATCGTACGTCAAATGTTTTGTCACAAAAACGTGTTAGTCCTGCCCTGGCGTACGTCAAATGTTTTGTCGCAAAAACGTGTTAGTCCTGCCCTATCGTACGTCAAATGTTTTGTCACAAAAACGTGTTAGTCCTGCCCTATCGTACGTCAAATGTTGTGCAGCAATAAACGTTTTAGTCAAGCCCTAGCGTATGTCAAATATTGTGTCGCAATAAACGTGTTAGTCCTGTCCTAGCGTACGTAAAATAGTGTGTCACTATAAACGTGTTAGTCATGTCCTAATGTACGTCAAATGTTGTGTCGCATTAAAAGTGTTAGTCTTGCCAAAGTGTACGGCAAATGTTGTGTCGCAATAAAAGTATTAGTCCTGCCCTAGCGTACGTCAAATATAGTGTTACTATAAATGTGTTAGTCATGTCCTAATGTACGTCAAATGTTGTGTTGCATTAAACGTGTAAGTCCTGCCCTAGCGTACGTCCAATGTTGTGTTGCAATAAAGGTGTTAGTCGTGCCAAAGCGTACGTCAAATGTTGTCTTTCGTACATCAATTTTTTTGTCGCAATAAACCTGTTACTCCTGCCCTAGCGTACGTCAAATGTTGTGTCGCAATAAACGTGTTAGTCCTGCAATAGCGTACGTCAAATATTGTGTCGAAATAAACGTGTTAGTTCTGCCACAGCATACGTCAAATCTTGTGTAGCAATAAACGTGTTAGTCCTGCAATAGCGTACGTCAATTATTGTGTCGCAATAAACGTGTCAGTCCTGCCATAGCATACGTCAAATGTTGTGTAGCAATAAACGTGTTAGTCCTGCAATAGCGTACGTCAAATGTTGTGTCGCAATAAACGTGTTAGTCTTGCAATAGCATACGTCAAATGTTGTGTAGCAATAAACGTGTTAGTCCTGTCATAGCATACGTCAAATGTTGTGTAGCAATAAACGTGTGAGTCCTGCAATAGCGTACGTCAAATATTGTGTCGCAATAAACCTGTTACTCCTGCCCTAGCGTACGTCAAAAGTTGTGTCGCAATAAACGTGTTAGTCTTGCAATAGCATACGTCAAATGTTGTGTAGCAATAAACGTGTTAGTCCTGTCAAAGTGTACGTCAAATGTTGTGTCACAATAAACTTGTTAGTCCTGCCATAGAGTACGTCAACTTTTTGTCGCAATAAAAGTATAAGTCTTGCCCTAGCATACGTCAAATGTTGTGTAGCAATAAACGTGTTAGTCCTGCAATAGAGTACGTCAAATTTGTGTCGCAATAAAAGTATAAATCTTGTCCTAGCGTCCGTCAAATGTTGTGTCACAATAAACTTGTTAGTCCTGCCATAGAGTACGTCAAATTTGTGTCGCAATAAAAGTATTTGTCTTGCCCTAGCGTACGTCAAATGTTGTGTAGCAATAAACGTGTTAGTCCTGTCAAAGTGTACGTCAAATGTTGTGTCACACTAAACTTGTTAGTCCTGCCATAGAGTACGTCAAATTTGTGTCGCAATAAAAGTATAAGTCTTGCCCTAGCGTACGTCACATGTTGTGTAGCAATAAACGTGTTAGTCCTGTCAATGTGTACGTCAAATACTGTGTCACAATAAACTTGTTAGTCCTGCAATAGAGTACGTCAAATTTGTGTCGCAATAAAAGTATTAGTCTTGCCCTAGCGTACGTCAAATCTAGTGTCACTGTAAATGTGTTAGTCATGTCCTAATGTACGTCAAATGTTGTGTCGCATTAAACGTGTTAGTCCTGCCAAAGCGTGCGTCACATGTTGTCTCGCAATAAACGTGTTAGACCTGCCAAAGCGTACGTCAAAAGTTGTGTCGCATTAACCGTGTTAGTTCTACCATAGCGTACGTCAAAAGTTGTGTCGCAATAAACGTATGAGTCCTGCCATAGTGTACGTCAACTGTTGTGTCGCAATAAACGTGTTAGTCCTGTCATCGCGTACGTCAAATTGTGTGTCTGAAAAACGTGTTAGTCCTACCATAGCGTACGTCAAATGCTGTGTCGCAATTACGTGTTAGTCCTGCCCTAGCGTACGTCAAATATTGTGTCGCAACAAACGTGTTAGTCCTGCCATAGCGTACGTCAAATTTTGTGTCGCAATAAACGTGTTAGTCCTGCCATAGCGTACGTCAATTGTTGTGTCGCAATAAATGTGTTAGTCCTGCCCTAGTGTACGTCAAATTTTGTGTCGCATTAACCGTATAAGTCCTACCATAACGTACGTCAAATGTTGTGTCGCAATAAACGTGTTAGTCCTGCCATAGCGTATGCCATGTCTGAACGTAGTCAAATGTTGTTTCGCAACAAACGTGTTAGTCCTGCCATAGCGTATATGATGTCTGAACGGAGTCAAATGTTGTTTGCCCTAGCGTGCGTCAAATGTTGTGTTACCATAAACTTGTCAGTGTTGGTCTAGTCTACTATAACGTGTGTCCTTTGCAAACCTAGTCATTATACAACAACAACAAAAACATACCGCTTATATGTATTTTTAAGTACACCGTCTCTAAAAACAACACGGATGGTACTGTTTTCGAGTGCGACCATATTTAACTGTTTACCCTTTTGGTTACCGGTCCGAGTCCGGCTAGCAAATCATTTAGGTTGACAGGATATTCATTTGTCAATTTACCTATACCATACATGTTTGATATACTTATATTAATAGTTGCAATAATAGTACAACGTGTTTATAGGCATGTTATGCGTAAGCAATCCTATTGTGTATGAGGAATGTTAGTAAGACGCATGACAATTTAATACAGAATCATGTTTCTCATTTCAGTTATGTATTCTGCTCGTGTACAAGGCGCGTTATACTACCACATTCCTGCTGAGTGGGGATCAGTGTTTGGCTCCTCCACCATGCACCTGCAGCAGCAGCTATGTCCAATGTAACAGCAAAAACTTGACTTCAGTACCGGCATTTATTCCAACAGATAATCATATGCCTATCTTAGTCATACGTTTACAGAGTAATCATATAACAAGTATCCTTGCCAATGCCTTCGTTAATATCAGCAGGGCAAATATAACAAGAATCCAGCTTTACTTACAAAATAATAAGATAAATTCCATAGATGCAAATGCCTTTGCAGGTATTGAAAACGCAACGTATTATGTTGATTTGCAGAACAACAATCTGACTAGTATCCCAGCGGCATTAGGAAATATCAAAGGTCTACAAACGCTGTTATTACAAAATAACCCGATCATATATATGTATGCGTCAACCATGGCAAGTCTAGGTCATTCATTAGCAACATTCAGTATAAGTTTAGATAAGTTTACGTCTTGGCCAACGGAGATACATCTCTTACGACAGTTACGCACGCTTACTGTTGATAAAATTCCCTTTCCTCGAATTGATATAAATGCATTTCACGGTTTAGAGGCCACACTCACAACACTAACAATAACTTACTCAAAATTAGAAAGAATCCCATACGCTGTCTGTCACTTAATACATTTGCAGACATTGACGTTTAATAAAAATCACGAACTACTTTCTCCTCTTACTCAACCATGTAACATGACGTCCGTAACACGTTTAACCTTGGACCATAACAACCTTTTAGAATTTCCGGACGTATTTAACGAGTTCCCATCACTTACATACCTTAATTTGCAAAACAACCAAATACACTTTATTAATGCTGACCTCATTCCGCCTTCTTCACATCTAACAAGCTTGTATTTAAATTACAACCAGTTTTGCAGGATACCCTATGCAATAATCAAATTTAAATTTCTGACAATTTTGAGTATGCATGGCAATAAAATAGTCTCTGTAGAAGACAACGATCTTACCGGTGTTACGGCACTTGACTGGCTTCTTCTTGTGCTCAATCCCCTGGAACATATCTCCTTACACGCCTTTCAGAACAACACTCGTTTGAGTTTCCTTGATCTTGACGGTACGCAGCTTGGTTATATACCACGTGCAGTAATGTCGATACCACGCTTAAACAGGCTTGATTTGACCGGTAAACCGATTGAGTGCACGTGTAACATGTCGTATCTAAAACCATGGAATGTCTCCTCAATAACAATATATGGCAAGTGTGAGTCTAGTACTGAAAGTCTGAAAGACTTCATATTAAAGTTTCTCCCGAAATGTCCATAAGATCAAGAACTAGTAGACGGCCGTCTTTAATTAAAAAGGATTAGAGATGTTTTTTTCACAGACATACTACTTCAGAACTGTAGTTTTATATGCGTTACAGAGTACTATACAGTTTGAAAAGATAATAGACAAACAAAAAGAAGACAAATAACAATTGCGTTCAAACACTTAGAGTTACTAAAATAAATCAGTCTCACAAAATAAATAGCTCTTTAAAGCTATTTACACAATTTTACAATCTTCTTTTTTATCATAATATATCGATAGACTGTAAGGTTTTTATAAGGACATAAAATCGATCTGCTAACCACTTAGACTGAAAAAATAGGGCGGACAAATAAAATGTGTAAAAGAAATATTGTAAATTTGTTCTTAAGTATTAAATATTGCAATAAACTGAGCAGACTTTAAATACGATTGTTTAAATTTTACTAATATAGTGTTAGAAGGGAATAAGATATTTGAAGCATTATACCTCTTACCCATTGAAGGCAAGTGCTGGCATTTTGAAATATGTGTGCGCAAATGTAGTACCTAGTTTGTCGTATAGATTTAATTTAATTTTTGTTGTTTTGATTTATTTTAATTATTAAATACAAGCTTGTATGTCAGTATTATATTACGATAGAAAATTACATATATGTCAATTATCATATCTATATTTTAAATTATTTTTCTATTTACTGATCATCGTATTGTGGGTTATACGTGAATTGTAGCTTGATACAGTATACTTACAATGTTTCAATGAACTGTTATATAATAATTTTGTAGTATATGTGTACATGTAAACCTTTAAAATAAAAACCGTTGCTTACTTAGTTTTGAAGTTTCATTTTCTTAAAGAGAGAGAGAGAGAGAGAGAAAGAGAGAGCGAGAGTGTGTGTGTTTGTGTGTGTGTACCTATATCCAAATGCTGGGTTTACTACCAACTTCAAGCTCGTGAACATGGCTGGAAACCCGTATATATAAGGCAGTTTTATAGCAAACCTATTTCATTTATTTACCTGCGATCGACACAGTAACATAAAAAATGCACACCCATTAACTGAAAAATAGTATAGCCTATGTGAGTTCCGAACCCGTGACTTCCGGATTGACAATCACTGCGCTTTAACATTTGGCTAATCCAGTCAGTTGATCAAGATCGTTATTTGTACCGATAATAGTGTTAATATTGTAGACGTTATCCTTTGTTTATTTTGTGTATGCTATTCAATACGTTTCTAAGTGCATACGTACACCAAAGACACATTCCAAAGTTAGAATAGTATATGCTGAAAATCAACTGTGCCTGTTTTGTTGAAATAACATTGTGAAATGACCAGACGTCCATTATTAAACGAATAGATAATTAAAATGTAGTATTTCAGTTGACATTCAGTAGCCTAATGATTATATATACGGATTGTCGAGTTCGAAACCCGTCTTGAACGAACTATTGGTCAATGATAGGACAGTGATGTTTTTATATAGATGTTGATACAACAAACGAAGGACTAAAATGATGTCCTGGTATGTTCTCTCCTTATATACGGGTTTACGGTCATGTTTCACAAGCTTGAATATCGTAAAACTCCTCCCATTTGCGTTAGGTACACACCCAATAGCCTGATATACAGTTATAGTATGTGTAATTAAACATGGCTTATAAAAGCCAGTCTTGTAGTTTGAAATTTTCATTGTACAATTTTTAAATCGTCCGAGACTTCCTTTTCAAAAATACCCTAAAAATGTAACACTGCAGATTTTTTAAATGAGCGAAAAAAGATCGTGTACACGGCTACTTTAGTTGTTGCCTAATGACATAATTTAAATACGTCTTTATTCTTCTTTAGTCGTATTGCTCAGTTCGTTGTTTATGATGATAGGTATTTTCGATTTTAATTATTAAATAATTTGTATATACCGTTCATGTAAATATTAAATTATGATGGCTGTTCATAAGTCAGTTCGTAACACCCAATTAAAAATGAAGGGAGTTCGCTATAATACGCATATATAGGTGTGACGAAGGTATATAACTAACCCTTGGAACTAACCCTTGGAACGACTCGAAGTGGTTTCGATATGATTCAAATGTTCGAACTGTCTAAATTAACAGTTAAAAGCACGTCAAGTCGATTATAACGTTATAAAATACCTATTGTTGAAAAAAGCTATTTAGAGTTTAACCTTTTTTTTGGAGATGTACGCCTCTTATGGAAATTAATTTTAAGAGTTGCCATATTATATATGCCCCTCAGGAACTTAATTCAATTTCTTTGTCTAGATCGGAAGTGGCTTCCGTGGCCAAGTGACCTATGGTGATCTTGTGATCCCTTGCCTCTCACATAGCGGGTTCGAATCCTATGTAAGAAATATATCGATCGGTATATGCCAAAGATCGGTGGTTGAATGTTCTACATAGTCGTTGTTCAGTGTCTGAAAATGGACTGAAAATCATTTGGGGTCTTCATTCACAATAATAATATATATATATGCATACACCTATCCAGTGTTAGGAATGGGCAGTGGTTCGTTATTGTCTTTGGATTTCAATAATTAGGGGTTATTACTCATACGTTGTTAGTTTGTTATCAACCAAGAGGTTACTAGATATCAGCCTGAGACTGATATTTAGTAATTTTGACGTTGACTCTATTTGCATATAATTCAATAAAGGGATCTGCAATTTGAATATACCATTGGCGCAATATAATCAACAATTAATTATATGCAAGGACAATTGTATTTTAACTATTCAAACAGTGTTAAACAATTATTAGTATAGATTTGCGAGTAAGCAAATTATATACTTAGAAAAAATAGACCGATCGACAGACATACAGGCAGGCAGGCAGGCATGCAGGCATACAGACAGACAGACGGGCAGGCAGGCAGGCAGGCAGGCGCAGGCAGGCAGACAGGCAGACAGACAATTTAACTTATCGATCATCCATGGTTTTATACGTTTAAATTAGCAATACGCTGATTAATACGCAGATCACTGCTAACTTTTTTTTTTGTTTTATTTCGCTGTTCGGATATAATGCAAGCGAGATCAGTTTATAAGGTCAGATTTATTGAATATTAACATCATTTTGCTATATAAATACATATATAAATGTATTTAATAGCGTGCAGATAACATTTTAAAATGATGAATAGGTACGGCATTTGTAGTTATAAATGGAAGCAATAGCGTTTGACGTGCGTGAGATTTTGTTTTTAAATATCTATATTATATATTTTGTGATGAATTATAGAAATTACCCAGTTTGAGAAAATCTATAACATATCCCTTCCTCTACTGTGCTATCTCGCCTAGTGTGTAAGATAGCACAGTAGCCAAATGTTATGACCTAAGCGACAGACGTCACGATATTACGTCACGAATTGACGTCATGATATTACTACGCGCTGTCGCAAAGGGGTGACAGAAAAAGGAATACTTGTGTCAAAAGACGATTGTGAAGAAATTCACCACATAATATATATTATTTTGTTCAATTAACATTTTTGTCGTAATACGGAAAAAAATTCACTCGTGAGAAATATTCTTGCGATATAGAAACTCGTGCGAAAACGCACTCGTTTCTATAGCGCAAGAATCTTTCTCACTCGGGAATTATTTTCCGTATCACTTCAACAATGTTAATTAAACTCTATTCAAACACCAGCTAAACCTAGACACTACTGGAAATACACAGTAGTATTAACTGTCCTATTTAAAAATAAGCATCTTATATAACAGCAGAACCAAAACCATACAAAAGCGAAATTACAATATAATGTAGAATATGACATAAAGTATTTGTATACCTCATGTTAAATTCCCATAGGTCACATACCACTATTGATATGGGGTTTCTGATGGGTTGAAAAAGTATAGGGTCTATTAGGCATATAGTCAGATTGTAAGGTAGATTCTGATTGGATTAAATTATCCAAATCATAACAAATGCCCATAACACATCCAAAAAATATATTTCCAACATAAAACATGTTCATTTAGGATATTTTGACTGAAATTTGCATTTTTATGGGTACCATTGCACTGAGAGTTTATTTGCAAAAAGTAAAATTTCTTCACTGCCATTCTGGGTGCTCGCCTTTAGTGCAATATTAGAGGCTGAAAGCATTGCAATACTCCCAATTTGCTGGTAATTTTTTGAGTGTCTCTAAGACAGTTCTTTAAAAAAAGTTAGGTTTTATCATCCGTTCTGATATAGGAATAGGGGTTGTAGGCCAAATGCAATAGTGGTATATGACCCATAGACTGCTATCTAACATTTCGCGCTGTCGTACGCTGTTGAGTTGTTTTACCCTGGAGCAGTAGAGGCGCAGCCTTGATATTTTCCTACATTTCTTAAATATTTGGTAACCCATGACAACGAAAAGTAGTACGTCATTTTTCGGCAACGTAAAAACAAAATTGAAATGCCCGCCAATTTGGATTTTTTAAAACACATAATTTGGAAGATTGTGACAATTTTCCATGATGAAATTTCAGTTCCTCTTTCAGTGTCACAGGATGACCTTAGTGGTTGGGCTAACTCAGGAAAGAATCAATGACGGTGAATGCATTAACATAAGTTTAATGCAACTTTTAAAATATGTTTAATATATATACAATTATCTAAAAAAACAAGCGAATACACAATTGAACTATGAAAAGAGTGTTCTCCTGAACGTTTAAGACGTTCTTAGTATTGTTATAAATACTGAATGTCTAAGACACTAAAGTGTTGTTAAAGCTATAACAATGTTGATCTAGCGCGATAACTGTGATGCGCGAGAGCTCATGAAGATGATGATGCGCGAATTCAATGGATGATTGTCATCAAATGCCTTCTGTAAGGGTTGATGACGCGATGCAATGATAGTTAATCTCCACTGAGATTGTGAATGATATTCCTCCAGTGAGGACTGGTAACGGGCCCACCTTGTGTCCCGGGGGTTGTCGTTAGTAAAACCTGGCCATGCTGACGCAGGTACGGGGACCGTCTCCACCGCTCGTAAACGTTACTCGTGGAAGCTTAGCTCCACTCCTGGATATCCAAACCTAGATGGCTTACTCCAACCCTGGATGGCTTATATCCTGGATGGCTTAGGCTGTAATTATACATACGTTTTAGATGTCGGTTGACAAACATAACAATCTTGCATAATTACCATTACCCAAACAAATCATTATTCAATCAATATATGTAAGCTGTACTAATGATGAGTAGCAATGTATACATATTCTACAACGCCATGTATACGCTATGTACGTCGCTGTTAAATCAATGCCCCTAATACATGTAATATAAACAAAATCAAATTACTCATATATTACCCTCACTGAGTTATGCATGCACGCATTTATTCTTGTCACTCATCTCATTGTTAACTAATGTTAACACTCGTGTATTACAATCACTGAGTTATACGCCAACGTTAACTAATGCACCTATTATCCACTGTTATCAAATTAATATTGTTTTACAATTAATGATCAATTACAATAATTACATCTAATAAAGTAACTTCAAAATCATATGCTAGTCTAAAGTTATGTTTGAGAAACATCAATGCTAACCGGATGTCGTAACCGCCAAACAAGATGGCGCCGCCCACTGAATACAAATATACGATAAAAGTTTAATAAAATTACTAACCACATGTTGCCTATAAATTTTGCCGTCCAATCTCTGTTCCAACAAAGTACTATTGATCATCCCGGCGAGAGCTAGAAGACAATGGGTTTTATAGCAAACATTACGCACAAATCATTATTTCCCCCGTTCAGTCCGTGACAAACGTGGCTAAATCTACAGTATTGAATCTACACGAGAGGCCCCTTATACAATTTTGCCGTTTAAGGAAAATATACCTATACGTTTACATGCATTAGCACAAAACTAAACTTATGACACGGCCTCTCTGGCGGCCACTTAAAATGTGCACGCTTTTACGTGTTACATGAATAGATCATGAATATTGTGAAATTGTTTCAACTCGAACAATAGATTTGGGTGTAACCGATAACTTACAAGAGCTATGTGCGACCAGTACGCTCTACCCGTGACATTTTGTGACAACATCTCCCCACTTAAAGAAAGTGCTACACTTTTAAAATTCAACAAAATGATAATTAATATTTACACGTTAAGAAACTATTAATTCTTCTGAGCAAATGAGCGACAAAACGTACAAGCTGATCGCTCAATCGCTTGAGTATGTTAACTATTACCACTGCAGTTATAACCTAACTATAATATGTAATTACAATTTCAACACTATTCTACAATTGTACACTACCCTGTCGTAACATATACTACGATTGTACAATACACTGCAATACACTATTGTATTAAACCGATCATTATGTGCGGCGACTTAAATAGTCTGCCCCAATATTGTCCTTTCCACGGTCTATTACACCGACTCTACTGTTGCTAATAACACTACTTCCTGCCACTACCAGAACTCCAACTTTACACATTGCATCCATCGCATTACCAGTATACTGTTTGCGAAATGGAGTAGGGTCTCTCGTTTCCCTAATCGGCTTTGCTAACGTGTGCTTAAAGCTACACTGCACTACATCTGTTGGTCTCAACTTATCGGACCGAACAGTACTACACTCAGAGTCTAAACGACTTACCTCTCGTTTCTCTGCTACACTAAGCATGCCCGATATGTCTACATCGGCTGCTGTCTCCTTACCTACACTAGTGGGAAAATACATGGGACTAGTGTCCTCACTACTGTCTTCCTCACTATCCTCAATAACTGCAACATTAACTACAGTTAACACCCCTTGTTGCACATTATCGGTTCTACTGATATACTCTTTCAGCATATTCGCATGAAAGGTCTTTAACTTTCCGTTTATCTCGATACGGTAATCCATAGTGTTCATTATCCACTATCCCTCTAACGTGAAACGGACCTTTCCATTGTAATAACAACTTGTTATTGTCGGTCGGGAGTAACAGTAACACCTGGTCATCTATCTTAAACTTTCTAGATCTAGCTTTCTGGTCATAGTACCGTTTATACTTGGTACTTGCCTTAACTAACTGACTTTGAGCTATCTTACAAGTCTCCTCTAGTTTCTCCTTCAGATCTAAAACATACTGATATGTAGTCTTAACCTCATCACTATCTACTTCACCTGCCCACATCTCTCTAAGAATCCTCATGGGACCTCTAACTGACCTACCGTACAATAACTCAAACGGAGAAAATCCTAAACTCTCTTGTGGAACCTCTCTAAATGCAAACAATAAAGCATTGAGATACTTGTCCCAATCTTTAGGTCTCTCGGTACACATACGCCGTAACATTTGCTTTAACGTCCCGTTAAATCGTTCGACTAACCCGTTACACATAGGGTGATATGGTGTTGTCATGATTTGACGCAAAGACAATAACCTGCTTACTTCAGCCATAAGTTCTGACGTAAACTGTGACCCACAATCAGTCAGCATTTCCTCTGGTACACCTAGCCTACTGAACATATCAACTAATGCCTCAGCTACTCTCTCAGTTTCAATTCAGGGCAATGCTACTGCCTCCGGATACCTAGTTGCATAGTCTACCATGGTTAAAATGTACCTATTTTTCCTATCCGACACTGGAAAAATTGGTCCAACTATGTCTACGGCTACCCGCTTAAATGGTGTATCTATCAGTGGCATCTGACCTAAATGTACTTTGGTCACTCGACCTTTTGGTACTGTCCTTTGGCATACATCGCAGGACCTACAATACCTAGTTACATCTCCACTAACGCCTGGCCAATAAAATTCTGCCAATACTCTATCTGACGTTTTCTTTACGCCTAAATGACCTCCCATAATCGACTCATGAGCTACCTTAAGCACTGTCGTTCTATACTGGGTAGGTACCACTAATTGGTGAAACTGTCTACTACCACTATCTTCAAATTCTCTGTACAATAACCTATTCTTATGTACAAACTTACAACTACCGGACCCTTTACACTTCTTCACTACACCATCCTTGGCCTTCACTTTACAAGGACCTAATGACTCGTCTTGAGTTTGTGCTTCTATAAACTCCGCTTTAGATATGTCACCTACGGCTGCAGGAACCTTTAATTTTCTATAAGCCTGAGCTTGCTTCTGAACCTGCGCTCTAGTCTCTACGGCATTACTTATGCTACTTCTAAAATCGGACATTACCGGAAGTGCTGAACCATCTATGTTCCCTATCGTTAAATCATACATCGGGTCGTCCATACATAGTGCCTCTGTAGTCCCTTTAAAGAAAGGTGTATCTACATCTATTCTCGCTATTGGCACGTGCTCTACCGACTTATTTAACAACATACACGGTGACTGTTTACCTACCAACTGGTCATCCGTAACTAAACTACGCCTAACTACCACACCTGTACAACCTGTATCCCTCATTACAATTACGCCCGTGCCATTCACTCTACCATCTGTCGTTGGAAGATTTGCATACGGAAAGAGACATGTTCCGATCCTCGCCATTACACCATCCGCTTTAACACAACAGCTACTACTCTCGGTTTTAATAACCGGACTATTACTACCTCTGCCTCTACCTCTACCTCGGTTTTGACCACCTCTACCTCTACCGAAATTCCATGGGTTGTTAAAACCTTGGTTCTGATTCCCTACATTGTTGTCCACTCTACTATTGTCACTAAAGTTGTCAACGACAGCGGACACTTTCACCGCTTTCCTACACTCATGTGAAGCATGATTCCCATTACAGTGACGACAACGAATAAAAGGTCTACCTATGTTACCACTATTGCTACCTCCTCTAGAACCCATCGAACTACCTCCACCTCTATAGTTTCCACTCTGGCCTTTCTGTTTATGATCGTCCCCTTGCCTATCTCTAAAAGTTCTGTCTTTCGACACTACATTATGAGCTCCACCTCTAGCCTCGGCAAACTGATCTGCTTGAGTTGCCATTTCATCTACACTAGTTAGTTTTCTTTCTTTAAGAAATAAGAACAGATCTCTACTACAAACATTGAATAGCTGGTCCCGCAACAAGAAATCTATGAGGCCCTGATAAGTCTGCGCTACCTTCCCTAACTCTAACCACCTATCTAAGTAATTTCTAGACCTACTAATAAACTGAATAAATGACTCGCCTTTCTCAGGCAGACAAGCTCTAAACCGCTTTCTAAAACCTTCTTCAGTTAGCTCAAATCTCTTTAAAAGAGCATCCTTTAACTTGTCATAGTCAAGAGCATCTACACTAGGTAATCTAGAAAATACATCTAAGGCCTTGCCTCTCAATAACGCACTTAAATGAACTGCCCACTTATCTTTGGTCCATTCCTGTAACTCAGCATAACGCTCGAACCGTAACAAGTAACTGTCCATGTTATCTTTGTCAGCATCAAAGTATGGTAACTTCGAACCTTTTAACTTCCCAGAATAACTATCTTTCCTTTCAGTTTTACTTTCCTTACTATGTGTCTTAGCTGCTTCCAACTCTAAAGCTAACTTATGCTCAAACTCTTTTTGCTCCCTTTCCATTATCATCTTAGCCTTAGCTAGTCTACCATCTGTTTCGAACCTCTCATGTTCTAACTCTTGCTTCTCCTTTACTATTCTACTTTCTAATTCTACCTTCTCTTTATCATCATCTCGCTTCTCTTTAGCTAATCTACCTTCTAATTCTAGCTTCTCTTTATCAGCATCTAGCTTCTCTTTAGCTAACCTACTTTCGAATTCTAAATTCTCTTTATCAGCATCCAACTTCTCTTTAGCTAATCTACTTTCTAATTCTAGCTTCTCTGTGGCTAGTCTACTTTCTTCATCTCGCTTCTCTTTAGCTAACCTACTTTCGAATTCTAGCCTATCTTTCTCTAATTATCTTTCCTTAAGTCTAAATTCCCTTTCCCTAGCCTGTTCGTCTTTAACAAAGGTTCTAAGCTCCTCTCCAGCATACCCTAACTCCTTACCCATTTCCGTAAGATCCTTTATGGACGTCATGGTTATAGACATTGTGAACTACTCACTACAATAATTACAATACACACGTCACTAATAATTCTACTCAACTAACTACTAATGGTAAGTCACTGTGTCCTCAGTAAATACCTGGACATCATCATAGGACAAGTAATATACACATTTGTACTAGCGCTAACTATTAACGGTTATGTATAGATAGTATCTAGCTTCCACAAAACATATACACTACATAAAATATCTTAATTTGATATTGGACATAAACCTTAAACAATCATAGAAATGTGTATAACATGTACATGTATATTTACTTCTCCCCTCAATATAAGTATACTCGAGTGTCACAACATGAGTAGAACGTCTTGTTCGCCAACCTAATTGGATACTATGTGTATATCAAGGGAGGTAAAACAAACACCCAAATTATTGAGCAAAAGTGCCTCAGACCCACTCGTGTAGACCACTGCGACCTCGCGCCAAGGAAAGAACGGACAAAACAACAGTTTGGACTCACCCTACCCTTGTCGTGTCTTGACTTGTCTTCCAAGCTGTGGCCGTGATCGTCGACAGTCGCCTTGATGGATCAGAGGGTGGTACACAATTCTAAAATAATAAGTAGAGATTTAGTATATCATAATAAAGATCACTTATTGATTCTTTCCCTCCGTAGTCGCCCAAAATCCCACTACTCTGAAAACCAGTTGTCACAGGATGACCTTAGTGGTTGGGCTAACTCAGGAAAGAATCAATGACGGTGAATGCATTTACATAAGTTTAATGCAACTTTTAAAATATGTTTAATATATATACAATTATCTAAAAAAAACAAGCGAATACACAATTGAACTATGAAAAAATTGTTCTCCTGAACGTTTAAGACGTTCTTAGTATTGTTATAAATACTGAATGTCTAAGACACTAAAGTGTTGTTAAAGCTATAACAATGTTGATCTAGCGCGATAACTGTGATGCGCGAGAGCTCATGAAGATGATGATGCGCGAATTCAATGGATGATTGTCATCAAATGCCTTCTATAAGGGTTGATGACGCGATGCAATGATAGTTAATCTCCACTGAGATTGTGAATGATATTCCTCCAGTGAGGACTGGTAACGGGCCCACCTTGTGTCCCGGGGGTTGTCGTTAGTAAAATCTGGCCATGCTGACGCAGGTACGGGGACCGTCTCCACCGCTCGTAAACGTTACTCGTGGAAGCTTAGCCCCACTCCTGGATATCCAAACCTAGATGGCTTACTCCAACCCTGGATGGCTTATATCCTGGATGGCTTAGGCTGTAATTATACATACGTTTTAGATGTCGGTTGACAAACATAACAATCTTGCATAATTACCATTACCCAAACAAATCATTATTCAATCAATATATGTAAGCTGTACTAATGATGAGTAGCAATGTATACATATTCTACAACGCCATGTATACGCTATGTACGTCGCTGTTAAATCAATGCCCCTAATACATGTAATATAAACATGATCGAATTACTCATATATTACCCTCACTGAGTTATGCATGCACGCATTTATTCTTGTCACTCATCTCATTGTTAACTAATGTTAACACTCGTGTATTACAATCACTGAGTTATACGCCAACGTTAACTAATGCACCTATTATCCACTGTTATCAAATTAATATTGTTTTACAATTAATGATCAATTACAATAATTACATCTAATAAAGTAACTTCAAAATCATATGCTAGTCTAAAGTTATGTTTGAGAAACATCAATGCTAACCGGATGTCGTAACCGCCAAACAAGATGGCGCCGCCCACTGAATACAAATATACGATAAAAGTTTAATAAAATTACTAACCACATGTTGCCTATGAATTTTGCCGTCCAATCTCTGTTCCAACAAAGTACTATTGATCATCCCGGCGAGAGCTAGAAGACAATGGGTTTTATAGCAAACATTACGCCCAAATCATTATTTCCCCCGTTCAGTCCGTGACAAACGTGGCTAAATCTACAGTATTGAATCTACACGAGAGGCCCCTTATACAATTTTGCCGTTTAAGGAAAATATACCTATACGTTTACATGCATTAGCACAAAACTAAACTTATGACACGGCCTCTCTGGCGGCCACTTAAAATGTGCACGCTTTTACGTGTTACATGAATAGATCATGAATATTGTGAAATTGTTTCAACTCGAACAATAGATTTGGATGTAACCGATAACTTACAAGAGCTATGTGCGACCAGTACGCTCTACCCGTGACATTTTGTGACATTAAGTTTAGTGATTTTCGGCTGTATCTACTTTTAGAAGCTTTACTGCGCGAGAAATGCCGAGATCCGCCCATTAAAATTTCGAAGCGAGGGACAATAACTCTACAGTATGAACACCACGGACCTATAACATATCAGTTCTGTTCGCATTTTTCTTTGTATTTTACGGACTATTTTACGAATTTTCAATTAAAACAGACGCCATTTTTTACACCCGAAACGTCGCGTCAGAACTGGGCGCGCTACGTCGGCGAGCATTACGGGTACATACGGAGTCTCAAAACACGTGTACAGTGTCCCATACCGTGAATTATGTAAAAAAAAACTAATACCCTACCGATGAAGTAACGTCCCATTATGGGAAGCCATAACCGTCAAAATGTGGATATTTACAAACATTCAATGACTGGCCGTTTAATTCAACATGAAGTCGTCGAATGACTTCATTTGAATTAAACGGCCTGTCATTGAATGGTTTGTAAATAGGTTATGGCTTCCCATATCCCATTATCGTGACATAAATTGACATGTTGGTGCAAACTGGATTTGGGATTACTCTGTCTGCTGCTAGAGGTCCATTTTTAAGGTATTTGTTTTGTCATTAAAATGTGTTTGTTAATAAATATTAGCCAATGCCTAAATATGTACGATCTAAAGTGGTGTGTACTGAATAATTTCATATTAGATCGATAAAAAGTTCATATCATTTGGTGTACTCTGATCTTTCTTGTAACTGGGTGTACTGCATACTGTATAACATTTCATGCAATAAAACAGTTACTAGTAGAAATACACGTATCAATGTCCCCCGCGCCCGCACCCCCACCCAAGTAAGGTAGGCATGGGATGAGGGGACGATGGAGCTTGCATACCGACAACAAGGAGGGAGTAAGGAAACTAGAAACCCCCTCCACCCCACCCCTCAGATGCATAATGTACAGTTTTAGCATTGTCTCAGTATCATTATGTTATCCCCGTTTCTCGCACATTCGTGAATACAAAACCTGAAACAATGTAAACTGCCATTGACATTTGGTCTGAAATTGGTCAGAAATATTTACGTAGAGTTTTGAGGCAAGGAAATAATTTTGCATTTACATTTATTTACATTTACTAGATTCTTTCTGTTGAGAAAAAAAAGCACCAAATTTCGAAAAATAAACCTCACTTTAAACGTTTTTAAGGAGATGGAGCTAATACGCTTGCATCCAGTGTGTCTCAAAAGAAATATGCTGACAGTACTGAGTAGTCTCTATTGTACTTTTTTGTCATTATCTATCTCCCAAAGCACGTTATTGTTGGTACTATAGCTACGAGAAAATAATGTAAATTTATATCTCATTTTGGGGCGTTTATGCTAAAGCGCTTCATTGAAAATGCCATTTACTTCGGCATTTAAAACAATATTTCCAAAACATGTGGATTACTTCTTAAATAGCTACAATGCTGTTCAAAAATTTAATTCCTAATTAATTTGCATCTTCCTTTAATACTTCCGATATAGATCTGACAAATGCAACACAAAAATAATTTAAAAAATAAATTAATCAATCAGACATTTCTTTTTTTAAGTGGAACAATATTTTAATGGTATTTTGCATGTATAATGAATGATGAGAGATGGTTTTATTACATTAACTGTGTAATTGAGCACAAGTAGTAAAAACTATTAATGTTTTATTCAATTTAGTTCATCTTCTTTTTTTAAATATGTTACATTATGTTTAACAAGGGATACACTATGTCTGTTTGGGCATTGACGTTGGATTGATGTTGTTTTTTAGATAGACCCCAAATGTGAAACGTGCACTTGAACAGCTCTAGGTGAATTGATACTGACGACTTCAGAATGTCCAGTCGTATTTAGTATAAGATAGAGGCTAGGAAGAGAATGTTCACCATTAAGAAACCGAAATGGAAGGAGTGTAGCGACCGACCGCGGTTTCTTAATGGTGAATATTTCTCTTCATAGACTCTATCCGGTTTAGTGTTTACAACAGGTTTTATCGATAGTCTCTAAATAGGTCACTCTCTTCACGGCGAATACTGTTTGTAGAAAAATCGTCATAACTAAATGGTGCAAATATTTGACAATCTGAGACAACTGATTGGTTGAAAAAGTAGGGTAAACACTAAATGTCATTGGATCATCTGGAGGTGGGAGCCTTTTTAAAAATTGTTTGTGCTCTGATAAGAATCTGCCACCGCACTTTTGTAGTTCTTTAAATGGAACTTATATTACCACAAGTGTTATGCTTGCACGGTGCTGTTCACAGAGTAAATCAAAGTATTAAACGTACTGAGAATGCAATTTTTGATTGGAAAGCCTGTATGAATATTTACACGATTGCTGGACATATCAAACAATTTTGACATAGTTTTAGCCAATTTGGCAATCTCGGCATCGTCCGTCTAATGGGAACGTAAACTGGGTGATCCTGTGTATCAGAGTCTGTCCTACAAGCACGTTAAAGTACCATAGGAATCTAATCGATAGTAAGCGTAGGGCATGGTTCCTGGCTACCTATGTATCTTTGCCCTCTCTCTGTGACGGATCATATTGATGAGGCGTTAGACAATAACTGAATTTAAAAATGTCCCGTTCCCCTAAACATGCCCCACCTCGCAACACCTGATTCAAGTGGCTCGACTTATATTAACTTTTTATTCTATGTCTTTATTTTCTTTCAGACTGCAAGTCATGTGGAAGAAGACTCCATGTACACCATTGACGAGAGTCAATGCTGAAGTTTACGTTCTCTCAAGTCTTTGTTTAATAAAGTCTACATCTTAAATAAAATATTGTCTTTATAATTATGTCTTCCACCACATTCCGTCCGTCCTTTCCGTCCGTCCGTTCGTCTATCACAAATCTTGTCTGCGCTACTTGTTGGATTTTGACGAAACTTTGTGCGAAGCAACAGTATGTGCATATCAAATTTTGAATGTCAATAATGAAAAACCTTGTCCGCACTGTCCACTTCCCTAGAAGCAAATCTCATCAAACTTCATGGGTTGAATGCATTTGGTGGGAGAATGATGCCTTTTGACTTTGAGGTCAGTAGATCAAAGGTCATGGTCACCGTAACATGATAATACTAGAACGAATTCGACGGCGCGCCATCGCAAATATCCACGTTTTCTTTACACAAGCCTACCCCACCCACCACCACACACACATACACATACAGGAGAACAACATATTATTATACAATGTAATCCCTTCATCAAAATGTTTGTTTGAGACATAATTTAAAAAACAACTCCTGACACCCTTCCCCCACCACTCACCTCCTCCAACCCCAACCCCCAGGGAAGACGACCTTAGTTTTAAATAATAAATCATTTGACATGCTGTGTATCTCTTTCATGGATGACTATTATATCAACTTATGTGGAAAAGTATGGAAAATTTACACTGTAATTGAATTATTAGTGTATTTGATGCCCCTTCCCCCAGGCCCCCGCTGATGAGGTAGGAGGAAACACATGTACGAGAGATGTTCGACTTATAATTGAACTCTTTTGTTTAAGATGTTATCTTTCAGTGGAAGTGATTATCATAAAAATGCGTGATTTATATGATGTGAAACTGTCATTTAGAACGCATGCATTTAAAATAATCTCCAATTTCACGCGGTTCGTTTTAAACTACATTTTGAATTAGGTGTACACTTTTTTCCAATTTTAAACCTATATGTTTCTGTTGTCGTGGAGTTTAACCTTAAACCAAATAATTCTACTAAATGCATATAATAATTGTTTAAAACTGTGTTTATAATTTAAATATGATCGTATGTTTTATTTTAAGACAAAAATATAGATGTTGAATTAAAAGCTCGACTTGTTACCGCAATATTAAGAAATTGACAGATAATAGAACAGTTTGCTCTTATGTTACTGATAATTTTATAATTTAACCAAAATATCTATTTTAATCATATTTTGTGATATAAAAAAATGAACAGTTATTGTTGATGTATATCATATACCTTATATATGGTAAAAGTTTTTATTATTTTTATCATTATTTGCAAATGAGTGTGTTTTGACTTTAAATTTTAAATTATATATTTTTTCCATCTTTTCTTTTAAGAAGCTTATGAAATTTGTTTTTTATAGCGGAGGAAATCACAAAAATACCTGCAGTTGATGTTTCGAACTAGAAGCTTTCGTTTTAATCATTTTCATAGTTGAATATCACGTTAATTTTCGCTGAAATCTTGAAAATCCACAAATTAAAAAAAAAATCATATTACACTTTTATTACGTTCAGACATATCAGAATACCATAATCTTAAACGACATTTTAAAAGCATTTGTCTTAAAATTTGTATTGCAGTTATTTTTATAATTGAAGATTTTTCCTTCAAAATGTCATTCTCTACCCTTTTTCAAAAATACGGATGCAGCAACATTAGGAAGCACATAATAGTGCATGTCATAATGTTCATATCGAAGGAATCATTAGACTTGACATTAAAATCAACATATTCGGCGAGCATTTCAAGATACATGTACTAGTTGATTCAGTTACACAATGAAAGTGTGCAATTATAAGTTGAACACCTCTCGTATACAGTATAATCCCATCATCATAATGTTTCATTTAAGACATAATGAAGAAAAAGAAGAAGACGTCCGAGTTCGAAATAATTAAATCGTTTGATATGTTGTTTATCTTTCACAGACAATTACATACACCACCAAGTTATGTGCAAAAATATGGAAAAAATACAGTGTAATTGAATTGTTTGTGTTATTGACCTTTTGACCCCCTGATGGGCCCCTGCGTGCAGAGCCATCATCATAAGGTTTCATTTGAGACATAATTACAAAAAAAAAACCCAGACACCCCTCCCACCCCACCCCACCAACCCTGGACCCCTGGGAAGACGTCCGAGTTCGAAATAAAAAAAGCGTTTCATATGTTGTTTATCTTTCATAGACGATTACATACACGAAGTTATGTAAACAAATATGGAAAAATGACAGTGTAATTGAATTTTTAGTGTAGTTGACCTTTAGGCCCTCCCGCCCCACCCCCCCCCCCCCCACTCCTCAACCACCCACGCAGGGACCCTGGATGCGGAGCCAAAAAATAATGTTGCTCTTGCACGCCGTAATGTCATCATATGCGGATGTCATACCCTAAGATTGGTTGAATTCCGTTCAGTGGTTTATGAGGAGATACGGTAACGGTTGGACAGACGCAAACACGTGGGTATAAAAATAATTGACCCCCTGTTACCCTTCCCCACCATCAGCATCATCATGTTTCATTTGAGACATAATTAAAAAAACACAATGAAATTGTTTGATATGGTGTTTAATCTTTCATCATGTTCATAGGCAAATTACATAACCAAGTTATGTGCAAAAATATGGAAAAATGACGGTGTAATTGAATTTTTAGTGTACCACCCTGAGGGCCCCTGGGTGTGGCGCCATCGTCATAATGTTTCATTTGAGACATAATTACCACCCCTCCGGCCGCCCATCCCGCACTGGATCCTCCCCCCCCCCCCCCACCCCCGCCGGACCGACGTCGAAATAATAAAATCATTTGATATGTTGTTTATCTTCATAGACGATTACATACATCAAGTTATGTGCAAAAATATGGAAAACTTACAGTGTAATTGAATTTTTGTGTATTTGACCAAATGACCCCCACTGAGGGCCCATGGGCTCGGAGTCAAAAATAATGTTGCTCTTGCACGCAGTCATCATATGATGAAGTCATACCTTACATTTGGTCGAATTCCGTTTAGCGGTTTAGAAGGAGATGCGGTAACGGACGGACGGACGGACGGACGGACAAACGGAGGCGATTTGAATATACCCTGTTTCTTTTTCAAAAACATGGGTATAATAAAATGTTGTAAACTGTAAGTCCACTTTCCAACTATAGGTCTACAGTCAAACCCCTCCCGACCATTGCTGGTGTCTGCCTTGTTCTTGCCATTATTGAAACAACTCCCCCTTCGTAACGATATGTTTATATATAAACATGTCAACTTAATATTCGTATGAAAAGCTCGCCAAAAGACCTAGTGCCATAGGGCGAACATAACTAAAAACTTTAATTGATTGTCCACTTTCCCTAAAGCAAATATCATGAAAATGGATGGATTGCCTGTGGCACGAGGGTGACTTTTATTTTGATTGGGTCAAAGATCAAGGTCACTGACCAGATAATGAAACGCACTGTCCGCACTGTTACGTCTCTGTTCATGAAGGAAATCTCTTGAAACTACAGGGGTTGAGTGCCTGAGATAAGACGATTACATCTTTTGATAATTTTGAGGTTAGTAGGTCATAGGTCAATGTCACCTTGAAATGATCATGAAATACCTTGGCCACAATGTAACTCCTTATTTACTGAAGCAAATACATGTATGATGAAACTACATGGTTTGACTGCATTTGGTGAGAGAATTACCCCCTATTTAGTAAAAGGTCAAGGTCACTGACCCGATCATGAAAACCATTGTCCGCACCGTAACTCTATTTTTCCTGAAGCAATTATATTCAAACGGCATGGGTTGACTGCCTTTGGTAAGAGTATTAATGTTGAGGTCAGTAAATCTAAGGTCAATGTCACCGTGACCTGATCATGTAAAATCTAGCCCGCACTGAAACTCTTTCTCTAAAGCTATAATAACGTTATACTTTGACTGCCATTGGTGAGGTGATAACCCCTATTTATTTTGAAGTCAGTTGTTGAAATGTCAAAGTTACCATAACCGGAAAATGAAAAGTCTTACCCACACAGTTTTTCCTCTTCACTTAAATTTAATTTCATGAAACTTCACTGGTGGACTGCCAGTGGAAAAGGATGATCCTTTGACTTTTTAGATTGATTTTTTATATTTCTTGCACAATGTTGAATCCAGTAAAACAAGTGGTTTTGTTCACCGATATTGTCGCCTGTGAACCAAACCACTTGTTGTTAAATTACAGGATTCAACATTGCGTCAGAAAAATATTCCGATCATCCATTTTCTTTTAGATCATAAATTAAAAAAGTGTTTTAAAACAAACAAAACATACTTTTTGATGAAAATAGACTTATTCAAATTTTCCCTGAAGCAATATTCGCAGAATATAGTAGTTTTCAACTGCTAAAAACAATGTATTTTGTTTTTGTTTCTCTGAATATAGTATTTATCGCTGTTATATATTTTCCGGAAATTTTTTAATATGTTTGTTTTCAACAAATACCTTTTTTATCTGCACTTTTGGTCGATTTTGACTTTTTGTAATAAATCAATTGGAAATAGTCATATTTTGTATGAAAAAAATAATTGGCATTATATTCCATCTTCCATCAATTAGCATATGAAATAATATGTTACACAATCTACATGCATAAATATAGCCAAATAGCCAAATAGAACCTTGATGCATACGATAAATATGCGTATTTCTGAAAAATACTTAAATGTGTAACTCTTTCTCAGTAGTTTATGCAAATGTGGGCTTTTAGAAACTGAGTCAGAAATGGAAATAAATTCAATGGTAAGTAATATTAATTCATCATTATTACTAGATTAATAAAAAATACATTTTGTTTTATAATACACATTATTATATAACCTATAAATAGACGCGTTTTCATTGGCTAAAAAGTAATTTTTTAGAAAAAATATCTAGCGATATTGACCTGTTTTTTTGATATTGACCTGTTTTTTTTATATTGACCTGTTTTATATAATTGTTTTTTTGATATTGACCTGTTTTATATAATTGTAAATTGAGGGTTATATAATAAAACAGTTATGGACTTTTCAGCTGTTATACATGATGTTGATATGCACCAAAAAATAATTATTGACCTCGGCTATCGCCTCGGTCAATAATGATTTTTTTGGTGCATATCACATCATGTATAACAGCTGAAAAGTCCATAATTGTATAATATTCAAGGTTACGGTAATATCTTAACATATATTGTGTAATAGATTTAATGCATTTGTTTATCTTTGTATTGTTTTAAAAGTAACAAATTTAAAATAATTTACAGTCTATAGATATTACAGTGAATACTATTATTTAAGTTGGTTTAGATCTTTTTGTAAAGTATTGCATGCAGGTTTAAGACGATGAGATGCCAAACCTGTCAGATAGTATGCAGAATGATATATTCAAAAACAGAACAATTTTGAACGAAGACAAAGAGAACTCCCTTCATGGAGGAGATTTGCAGACAGGTTTAGATGACGAAGACACTAGTGATAGTGAGCATGAAAGCATTGGCGGCATATGCGAGAAGGAATCGTGATTAAATTGAGTGATTCAGTCATTTGAAGCAATATTGATGATTTTGACAATGATAACAATTATCAATAGTCAAAAGAAGATTTCAGTCTGATTCAAATATATCCAGTTGCTCAACTGATAAATTGCAATCTGATAAACAACCAGCATGTAAGAAGGAAGGAAGGTTAAAGAATAAAATGTTCGCCCTAAATGTACATACAAGTCAGTACTAGAAAGAAAAAACTTAGCAAAAAACAAGTCACGAAAAGTCAAAAGTCAAGCCGACATCAACTAGCATACCCAAAATACACTCTAACCATTTAAAACCTGCAACGACGAAAAAGCAAACAATTGTATGAATTAAAGCAACTCATCGGGAACTAAAATATCAAGCGACTTGATAACTTGCTAGCTTTTAATAGTTTCAAACGTGTCCTAGTCTTAGCTGATTGAGACGGCTTCTTCGCAATTCTCTTGTCAGAAGATCGGCCTACAGAAATGCTTTACCTATCCAATAAATAATTTAATTCAGCACTTGCTAAAAAAAAGGCTGAACATTAACTATTGTTTTACAATGATGGGTCTAGAGGACAGAATAGCATGGTTTGTACGAGAAGTACAATTACATGGAAGGGACAATGGAAAGCAAGTTTGCCGACTGTATACCAATGGTAATCAGAGTATATATGTATTATTCCTGAAATTCCTTAAGAATAAATGATCTTTGAACACAGTATTGATAATGGTGATGAAATGTGATAAATTGCCATTGGTTGAAAGTACTAACTATAACTAGTCTTCTGTAATATATGTATTCATTCTTTGAATGAAAAAGCTTTGTTTGCGCTCTTCTCTAAACTATTTTGCATTGCATTTCATACCATTAGAGGCAGCCAATTTATTGAAAACAACAACAAAGATATTCAAGTGAGATTCCTAATTATGTGTTTGACATTAAACCAGACTTAGCAGACTTTTATCAGAACTTGCATATAAATTTAACTCATTATAAAGATAAAAGGCGAGGAACATTATTTTGGGATAGGAAGTAGTTCTAAAAGATACAAACATAATTAAGGCATAGAAAATACAACATGAAGGTCGACAAAGCATCTCCAGAAAGTGTATTTGTAAATAAAACATTTAATGAAAAAGTTTCATGGAAATCAAAGTTTCATCAAGTACCAGGTCAAAGAATCAATTACCAAAATGTACCAACTGAATTGGGACTTTGTCACACAGAAAAAATACCAAATATCGAAAGATAAGAAGGCAGATCTACTGTCTCTGTATGCAAAAGGGGGCATATACCGAAGATTCCACTCATACGAAGGAATACCAACATCAAACAGATTGTCTTATATTGCCAGATGTATCCGAAAGCGGACATGACACTGATGATGAATAGGCTGTTGTACAGTATAATGCTGCAGTAGTGTTCAAGGAAAAATAGAACATACTTGAGTTAAAATTATTCTCGTCATTTTCTTTTAAATAATCTTTCATTCAGTTACATATATATGACTGAGTAAAATGCAATGCATGTAAATAAATAATAAATACTTTGTGACTTATTCCTTACGTACTGCATTAAAAAAAAGTGCAGCCTACTATTAGTATTTTAATGGTTGACGACTATTAAAGTACTAAAACAATTGTATAAACATATCATTTTGCACAAACTAACTAAAACTGGATACATTATTATATAAAAGCGGACATTTATTTGTATGAATTATTTGTCAAATAGCACCTTGATGCATAGATATATTCAAAGATGTGTGTATACATCAAGGTGCTATTTCATAAAAGGGGGCATAATTCATAGTTCAATAAATATATCAAAGGAAAAACAAACATGTTTTAATAAACTACATATATGTATAATATATAATACAAAATTTTAATGTTCCTTAATGGGAAACTGCAAGATAAGTTTCTGTAAGAGTTCAAATCTTAAAATCCATTTATCTCAATAACTCAAAAAGTGCAGATAGCACCTTGATGCGCTAAGGGGTCGATATGCCCTATATAATATTAACATAAAGATAACAGACCCGTACTCTTTGGATTAACTCGTACAGTGTTTTACATAATACACTATATAATGTTCGTTACTGACAATAGTATGTCTGTTACTTGTCAGTCATGTATTTACTTGGTTAAAGGGACACACACCAATCTTGCTTTCTTTAAAACTCGAGTCGCCCCCTTAGTTTTATATAAACAGTTAAACGAATAGAATTTTGCCTGTTAAACTTATATGAGTCTATCGCTCTTTTTTTCTGATTCCGAAAATGAACTCTGCAACGTATATTGTCGCCATCATGATTTCATTTCCCGATATACCGTTGCAAATGTGTTTGTTAAAATCAATTGGGCACTTTGACATCAACCCAAAGCATGTATAGATCAGAAATTTAGTCTGGAATACATGGAAACATACATTTTAAATATATGTGTTTACATAACGAAATTATTTATTTTGTCTGTGTAACCTGTCGTGTTTTGAAATGTATATGAATATTGCTGCCTTTACCTTCTTTATCTACGCGTACATGTATTTGTTTTTATTCTCGCTTCTAAAATTACAAAATAAATCGATTTTGATTTAAAAACGCATTGTCGGCAATTTAAACATTAAAACAACCTAATTCATTCCTTTGAAAAATTCCTTTAACTCTTAATGTGAAATACATGAAGTGTACAACAATTATGTTTGACCAATGTAGTTTGTGAATATTATTACTTTAACAACGATCCATGATTGTGTTTTGTCATAATCACAGTTTATAGATAAGTGGTGTATAAATCTGACCAGTGTCAATTTCGCCGATAATGTCATTTTGTTATCGCTTTATCACGTGACCGTGTTTATTCCTACGCCATAGGGCTGGCGTTCCTACTGCTAAGTGATGCCTTTTTTCTGAATACGTTTAGAATGACAACAATCGCGTGTTTTTTGTAATAAAATACAAGGAGATACTCGAATTATGTTGTTTTATATCACAGGTTACATGAATTTTGCTACATGTCACGAAAAGCAAGTTATTTCTTTATCAAAAGTTCACGCAAAAAAACAGTTATTTAACTGACTGCGTTTTTGACTCAACTGTACTCGCAAGATCTACAGGCGCGTATTCGATGGAACGGGTACTATTGGGAGCTCTCTTACATGTGGATAATGTACATAAAAATCAACACTGCTCAAGATGGGATCTGAGGGGGTGGGGGCGGACCGGGGCGCATCTGAGCTGAGATTTAAAAAGAGAAAAGAAGCCTCAGTAAAGGTATGTGTTGCTGTCCCATGATGGTATCATGACTCAGCCATGGCATATAGCACCCACATGTCAACGGCTTTGAGGGGATCTTACATGTATTAGTTTAAATATAGATCATGTGTTGGTTGAAACCTAAGATGAATTTTCTATCAGGCAAAATCACTGACGTGACAGTATCGAAAGGAAGAAAAGAAGGCCAGTTTGTTTTACAAAACATGTGCTGCATTAATTTTCACCTTGTAGTCTTGCTCTAGATTATTATTATAGATTATCTAGAGTATTTATATTTTTTAAAGAGCATTTTCATGCTGTTTTAGGCTTGTTTGTTTGATGATGTTTTTCTTCATTTTAGCACATTTAAGGCCATATATGACGGTCGATGTTGTTGTTTTTTTGTGGTAGAGTCTGAGGCAGACCGCCCCATTGTTCGTGGGTAGAACCAGTAAGTTGCATACCGTCCGCCATCCGTAAAAATTGACACTTTTTTACTTACAAATTGAGCTCCCAGTGAGATTCAAACCCGCAGTGGTGAGAGGCAAAATGTATACAATGTATAAAAAGGGCAACCGAACATCCCATAAAACATGCACTAGAAATGTGTCCATGGGACATGTATGCCCCCATGTATGTATGAAAACAATCCGTACAATGCAAGAATATAAATAATCGACATGCACATCTTGAAAGCAAAGGTAAACATTCTGTAAAGTTTCGAAACAATCAGTAATAAACTGTGGGCGGAGATAGACACACACATTTTTCGGGACAGACGGAAATGGCTAACACTATAGGCCACCACAGTATTTGGTGGTAAATAACATTTAAGATACATAAGGTCATGAAGGTCTCAAATATGTCATGACTAAGTAAACAAATATATAACGAGTCAGATAGCAAAGTGAATTATTTATTTGATATAAACATTTTATTTAAACACATCAATACATTCAAGATATAAAGGGTATAACATAAAAAAAATTGCATCATACAATAATTGTTTTTATTTATTAAAGGGACACACGGCATGTTTGAAGTATTTATCAAGCATTAAAATTAGCACCTTGATTCATTAATCAAGTATGATTTTCTCCTTTGCACCTGCTAGCATAGATTTAAATTTATAACATTCTGGAAAAAAAGTAAGATTGCTGCATGTCCCTTTAATAAGCGCACTTCTCAGTTTGTATTGTTTGTATGGTGTTTTAAGTCATTTTCAACACATGTAAGGTTATATAATTATGACGGTCGAATATTTTTGTGGTGGAGGCAGACCACCCACTTTTCCAAATTCCTGGGTAGAACCAGTACTGTACGCCTCCCGCCATCTGTTATTCCACAATTTCTACAATCCAATACAATTCACAAAACATCAATGTAATCCAATACAGAAATTGAGCATGGTCGGTCAGACTAGAAACATGTTTATATTTTCGCGTTAGGCTTTATTTGGAGTCACTCCAATGAACTGTCCAGTTAATGTCGCCATCGATCCACCTCTGTCAACAGTCAGACATGCATGTTGATATGATATTGTGCTGAACTGCTGATCCTGGGAATTTCGGAATTAGAGAGTCCAAATAACCTTATTCCCTCAAATTAGACATATTTTTTCTTGAAGTTGATGCTAGAACTGTCCGCATGACTTATTGCTGATTCATAAACAAATAAAAAATAATACCGTAGCAATATTTTATTCTCGTTTGTTCAAGTATTTCTGATTCCGTTGACTATGTTATACGAAGATATTATATATGTGACTTGACACTTGTTTAAAATATATCCCATATATTCTGTGACTTCAGTAACATTTTATAGCTAACTCCCAGCGTCTCAGGTCACCAGGGACTCTGAAAATAAAAAAATGATACAGATTCTGTTTAACCATACATTTTTTTGTTACAACTTAATAAGGTAACAAGTTGGTTGAGTTGAAATATACGAGGGGTGTTCCGTAAATAATGCGATTGGTATACTAGAATACTATAATCATTTTTGATCAATTGTTTTTGCGATTTCCTTCAAAGTACTTCCCCTTAGCCGAAACACCTATTTTGAGCCGCGCAATCCACTTTTGAAAACATTTTTCGTATTCATGAACAGGTACACCCTTAAGACACTGGTAAACAGCAGATCCCAGGGCATTCCTCGAGTTATATCTCTTCCCAGATAAGTGATTTTTTAGTTTTGGGAAGAGAAAATAGTCGCAGGGGGCCAGGTCTGGCGAGTAAGCGGGGTGCGGGAGAACGGTGATCTTCCAAAAAGTCCGTTTCAATACGGGCTTTGTGGGCGGGCGCGTTGTCATGCAGAAGACGAACATACTTCAGACTTGTTATAATGCGACGCTGTTTGTAGTACTTTTCAATTGTTTCCATACGACGTTTTTATGAAACCGTCCTGTGACAGTTCTGCCTTTTGGCAACGCCGTCTGTATGGCGGGACCGTTGGTAGTGAAAAAAAATGAATACAGAACCTTCTTAACAGTTCGCAATAATTTGTCGTTTCATATTTCTCGTGGCCCAGTTTCGGTTAGATACTTTTCTTTTTGGCTCATAATAATGGACCCACGTTTCATCACTCGTAACTAAATTCTCAAACGATTTTTTGCTGTATTTCGGATACATTTTCAGAAGTTTTTTCGCTGTTGTAACCCTTAACTTCTTTTGGTCCTCTGTCGGCAAATGCGGTATCCGCATTTATTTTCTTAACTCTCAGATGCTTTTTCAAAATTAGATGAACTCGTGCTAACGACAAATTTGACATCCGAGCTAGTCGTCTTACTGTGTATCGAGCATCAGTTTTCAGGATTTCACGGATTTTTTCAACGGTTTTCTTGGTCGTTGACGTTACATGATGACCAGGGCGAGCAGTATCTTTCAAGCGCTGTTTTCCGGATTTAAAGTTGGCCACCACCCTACAAACAGTACGACCATTTGACCATCCCCGAAAATGTCACACACCTTTTGGTGAATGTCTTTCGGCTACAACCCAAGTAATGACCTACCTCTAATATAGGCCCTAATTTCAAGCACATTTTCTTCTCGTTTCCAGTCATTTTGCATATAGTGTAACTAATACGCTATAAAGCAATGTACATTGCACCAAGGTCAGTGAATGTATGAATGAGATTTTTACCTTTGACACGCGTCAGTGATCACTCTAGCGAGACGAAGTGGTTTCATGTAAATAGTGCACGAGTTCCGCGAAATAATACAGCAGTCGCATTATAACGGAACACCCCTCGTATGATTAAATAGCGACTACAGAACTTTTTTATGAATATGGATTGAACAGAACATGGTGGGATAGTTGACGAGCAAAATGTCTATATAACATGATCTTCTAATTTTACTTTATTTTTTAAACATGATCATTGGTTATTTGAAATGCGGGACCAAAATACGGATACCACCGGTTACTTTTCTTACCATTTTGTATTTTCAAAAAAAATAATTAAATGTGTTGTTATTTATTTTTTACAAAAATTAGGGTCTTAGAACCCCCCCCAAAAAAAAAAAAAAAAAGGGCACATAGGAAAATTTAAAAAATGATACATATTTTATTTAACCAGATTTCGTTTCAACTTAAATAGTTAACAAGTTGAAGTGTTGAAATAGATGAAAAGTGACGATAGAATTTTGTTGTTACACATACGATCAATTAAAAAAATAATTGTTCGGCTCATCAAGGTATCCGAGAACCCGCCTTACTCTTACTAATACATATATTTCTATTGTTCTGTAACTGCTCAGAGGATAGACCCCGAAGTTTAAATCCCTATCCAACAAATGAGGCTGAGGAACAAACAAGGCTGAGGGAAGGTTTATTGCCCGAAAACACAGTCGGAACTCAGTGTCGTATGTGTGACTTGAACCCGGAAGCTTCAAATTTCAGGTCCACCGTGCAAATGGCGTCCGGGGATTCTTGAAACCGTTGTAAACTTGTGCTTGCGATCGTCAGAAAGGTACTTGGCCATTATGTATTGCCCGGAAAAAGACATCTTGTGCGTAAGGAATAGTGTCGATGAGATTGTGTGTCCGCGGGAGCTTCTATAAACGCTAAACGGCGGTCCACGGGAGTCTATATAGGCGAATAAGGCTTAAGGTCAATTTTTAAAAACAGATCCGTTTTTTTTTGTGTTTTTCGCGCGCCAGCCAGGGCTTTTCTGGAGAGTTGTGGACAAATAAAAGTATATCTTTTTGGAAAGATAATTTATTCCGGAGTTGAATGCAATATACGCCAGCTCTATGGGACTTCACAAACTAACACTGCAGCTTTTGTTTTGAGATGCATGCCTATATTTTGGGATAACCTCGATGCCTTACTTTCTATTTTGAAAGACATAATACATCCATTTTTTAATCGGTATCTGTGAGTAGGCCTACAATTGAATCATTCCTGTTTCCATGACTGTTTTGCTTGGTTTGTTTCACTTTTCAGTTTTAATTCCCCCGACATAGATCTGTTTGTACTTTATAAATTACGCACTCGCTGAAGTCAATCATGTACAACTTGGAATTATATATGTTCATGATAATAATACACTGTCTCGACATAGACTTAAAGATTTAATTCCACTCCTGTAAATAAGCCATAGATCTATGTGTGTATTGTATAATGTATCCCTTGCGTCAGCATAATTTGACCTTTGAATACACAACGTGTGTGAGTTATTTTAGCACATCCTTTGGATTGTGAATGGAAATACAACAGTTCAATTCAATTCACAAATTAGTTTCAGTGGCAATGTGAACCTGTCTGCCATTCTGATATTTTAATTTGTCTAGGGACAAGTAGGGTTTATGGCGTTCGGCTGACTGGCCCAAGACTGGGTTCTTTTCTGTGATGCCGCCATTTTGAAAAACCTCTGAAAGAGTGAAATGCAGGTACCAAGTTTCAAAACCGTCACGAAAAATTTATATTCACGAAATTAAGAGAAGCTTTCAGAAAAGGCAGAACAGGTAATGCTCTTCGACTCCTGCCAATTTCAACAATATTTAAGAATATTCAATTTTTGTACCCGTTTTGAAACATTGGCAAATTTGAAGAAAACAAAAACCAGTTTTTTACGATGTTCGAATTTGTACCGCGGTTTCCGACTATGATATCTTTATAAAACCTGTCAACACGATTGTTTGACGAATCTCCCACATAATAACTTACTTCTGATATGATTTATTTTCTCTGTCATCCATATAGGCTTTAAACCAGTTTTTAAAAAAAAAGAATACTATAATTTCCGCGCATCTGCGCGTGCTTGCAAAATTGGAACTACGTTGCCTCAAACTCTAATTATTTATGTTTGAGTTATGCGGTCTATGCACGTGAAATGATTCAGCAGCGCCCCTACTGGAGTGACGTCACTGGAGGGCAGCATTTTTTTTAAATGTTACCCTCCCAATTGCATCATCTCGGAATCCATGTATTTCTAATGATAAAATCGGATGTCGCAGCAAGTTTATAAATCATATATATATATTCCCCATGACCAACACGTTATGCGCAAATGAACCGGTGAACACTTTATTAGTGTATGTATTATGTTATTTATATTTCTAAAATGTTGATGTAATGTGCGTTTGTTTTTAAAGATATGAATAATACCATAGCGTGTTACTTAAATCAAAATTGTTTAATAAATAAATAAAAACATCCTCTTTTTTAATAAGAACAAAATGGACCATTTTTTTATGTTTCACCCCCCACACTCAAGACCTATTGTTTTCGGTATAATAAAATAAATATTGCATTCTAGTGGATATTGTCAACCTGAGGAAAATAATGTCGACCGAGGCGACCTCACAGGAATGCAATACTTATATAATAATACATACAATATAACTTATTTTCTGCTAATTGTGCATATAGTTGTTATGTCAGTATTATCCATTTCTATTTAAATCTGATTTTAAATCAATCAAGGTTAAAAAACAATAATTTATTTATTTTATTTATTTTTATTTTTGGAGGAGTGTGTGTGTGGGGAAGGGGGGGGGGGGGGTGTCAATCAGATACCCCAAAACTAATAAATTATATTGCGATGATATTTAGGAACACAACACCTCTTAAGTTAATTTGAATAACATAACGGATTTAATGTTGCAAATGCATAACCAAATATTGCTAAAAGTTTCAAAACCCAAAACTCTACAATATATTACGATTAACTACAACATCCTAATACAACCTTTTTTAAGATTAACAAGTTAAACAGTTAAAGAATATATCATCTTTAGTACCAGTCATTTGGAATAGCTTACCGAATAAATTAAAAGCACGTCGAACAATTTGCAGTGGAGCAATATTTTCATAAAAGACACATTTCCCAACGCTACTTGGTCAGTGAAAAAGCTTGAATATTTACAGCCAGCAGCCTTCATTGCTGATCAACTCAGGTATATAAATTGAGGCCGTCTCTTAGTTTTTTTATTTGTATAGCATTGCTATATTGACGGTAAGAATTGCTTAACAACACTCTGTAATTTACTTTAATGAAAAAATATACGTTGATAATTTAGCTTTTGAATGCAAAACTTATCTGGTATTTCTTAATTGTTTTTAGACCAAAAATCAGAGCACAACACAATAAATATACAACATTCTTTAATGTGTTATTATTATTATTGTGTACTGGTCACAAATGCTTTATTGGGTGGGCCTCATAATCTGAAGAAAAATTGAATATTACACTTTGCTCATGAAATTGTATGGCTAACAGCGATTTACAGTTACCTATAGAAATTCTCTCCCCCGCCTCCGCCCATCCCCCCCCCCCCCCCCCACCCCCAAAAAAAATAATATATGCTCGAAATATGTCTGTAAGGATCTATAGGTAATCTCCCTTAAACCACCTGCAATTTTGTCCAGTTTCTTACGATAGTTAGATAAGAGTGGTACTTGTTTCCAGTTAAAGTAGGTATAAAGTACGAACGTTGTTTTCTGTGTTAGTCTTTAAGACCTTTGGACATTTTCACGACATAAATTATAACAACAAATCAATATTTCTCCCAATATTGTCTTTATACATCACATTTTCGGTAAATTTTTAAGAATAGTGTCATATGAAAAAAGAAAATCAAAAATAATATCAACGTTATTTCCAATATTTTAAAATATGTGAATATTTGGCCTATTTATTTGTTTTCATTTTTTTAAAGAAAAGAAACACATTCCGTTCCGAACATATATAAAAAGATTCTATAATGCATATGAATCACAAAACATTCATTGTTAGCCGTGTCCACGGGTGTGGTTTAGCGTCCGAAGCGCTTCGCCTAAGGGAGATCATTTGTTCAATCCTCGGCCGGGGCAAAACTTCATACAAATGGTACTAATAGCTCCATTGCTTGACGTTCAGCATATAACGGGAAGTTTTAGGACCAGTCGGTCTGGTTCAGTATAATGTGACTGATGGGATATCATTTATTGTATAAATAAATACTGAAAAGGTGATTCTTTGGAAGCAACATACACTAACAAGAGAGAAAAGTAGCAGACTCGTTTTTTTTTTAGTCTGTTCATGAGAGGTAATTATAAGATGCAATACCTCTCACGCCTCCTAGCTCCGGCTTAAGCGATATTCTACTTTAAAGCAACACAGAATGGGCATGATGATCCCAAAGGACCAGTAAATAATAACACTACTGATTTGTAGTCGGGCGACTTTTGACGGCCGCAAAACAGCACTAAACAAACGCTAGTGCGAATGTCAATAAATACTGAAAAGGTGATCCTTTGGAAGCAACAAACACAAACAAGAGATAAAAGTAGCACACTCGGTTTTATTGAGTCTGTTCATGAGAGGTAATTATAAAATGCAACACCTCTCATGCCTCCTAGCACCGGCTTAAACGATATTCTAGTTTACAGCAACACAGTCTTAACAATACTGTAAAGTTTCCCCTTAATCCAAATTTTGTTATGTATTCCTTGCTTTAGTTATCTACAATAGTCCAATGGCACTTTTAGAATAAATGAGCACAACTTCTTTTAATATAAAACCTCTCATAATATATATTTCAATCCAGAAAAAACATTCAGTGTAAATTCACATTGTCTCTTTTAATTTAACTTTATACTGAACAAAAACTACCAATCGCATAAAGCCTTGTTTATATAGCATTTTCTAGAAGTTTATTTTCAGACAAAAAAACATAAACATCCAACAAAAACAGGTTATTTATTTATTTATTTATTTATTTATATGACCTGTATAACGATGACAAGATCAATAATAAACATGCACAACAACACCATAAATAGACCAAGAGGTAATGAAATTAATATCGAAACAAAAGTACATTTAAAACTCAATTCGGCTGACTGCTCACTGGTAGCTCAGTGAAAAAAGTATTAGAATAAAAGCTACAGACCTCTACACTTCGTGGGTCGAGATCTGCTCCCTCCCTGGCGGAGGAAAATATGATTGAAAAAGTCATCCTTCTTCGTATCGTAACCGCATCGTAACCGAAAGGCTCATGTTCGAAATGCACATTTACGGAAATTGACGATGCTATTCGGGTTGGGTACGAATTTAGCCGGAACGGTCTCGTCTATTGCCGCAAGCGAACATTGCGCTTCGGACATTCGTCTGTCGGTAGAGAAGGTTACTCGAGTGCTCTCATATACATGAGGTTATCATCCGTGTACGTACACGAACTAGTGGAATATCTTTGCTAAATTGATTGAAGGAGTACAGTGACCCCGGATTCCACTGTGTCTTCTCCCTCTCTTAGTTGATGAGACGTTATATAATACTTATATTCACGGGATCATTCAGTAAAATTACACTTGAAGATTGCCCTATACGATGGCAGTAGGGAGAATTGGAACACCTTTTGAGAAAGGAATTTTAACCACGCTTTAAAACAAACCATTAGTGAACTGTTGAACTTATTAAAAATCAATGCATGTTTATGCAACGGATTAAATGTAAATATTTTATCTTGTCATTACACATCTCTATTTTTTGTGTGTAATACAGCTTTACCTATATACTTTAACCGTGTTTTGTTTTCATCAAATGATAATTTTATTATTTATCTGTTTTAAATATTTAAATAATTATGGTTTGACGTGTCGTAAAACAACATTCTTCGTTAGTTCGTTTGTTCCTTCGTTTTTTCTTTCTTTCGTTCGTTATATCATGGTTTATTCACTTGTTGCTCTGGTTTCTGCCAAGTCATTGAGTACCTTCTTGGTTGCTTTCTAGGCTATTGTTTTTTTGTATTTGTATATACACGAGCATCTTAGTGTTTAACTTATATTGCCTAGTAATGCTGCCTTGTTGGTTAGAGAATAGCTCATGGCGGGGATTTCTTTATTTACACTGTCCCATTTTATTGGGTTTACAGTAGGGTAAGTGTGAGGTTTGGTGCACCCTAGAACCTGGTTTAAACCCCCAGCGGCCTTTTTTGCCACTGACCATTCCAAGGCGGTAGCCCTATAGTCAACCCTTTTGTGTTTGTGATGTCTTATTTGACATTTTATTGATTTTTAAATTTGTTCTTTGTTTCTGTGTGTGTTTGTGGTTGACTGTCGTCCTTGAATGTCGCTTTTCCTGTTCGATTTTTTTATATCTATATTTCAACAAGACATACACTTTATGTTTTCAGCGTGTACAGTTGTTGTTAGAATTTGTAATCTTTATTTTCTAGAGCGTTTTATTCGAGAGTGTTTGGTGCACTTAGAAACGTAGTGAAACACACTCAAAATTAACAAAGGATATTGTCTAAAATGCTAACAGTATATCGATAAAAAACATGACGCTGTGGATGAACCCATATCGCCCAGTGTTAAAGCCTATAGATTGTCAATCCGAGAGTCATTGGTTCGAATCTCGCATATGCTATACTAATTATAAGCTAATGGGTGTGTATTTGTCATGTTGCTTTGTCGATCGCAGGTAAATAAATGTAAAAGGTTCCCTGCAAAACTGCCTTATATACAGGTTTCCACCCATGTTAAGTAGCTTGAAATAGGTAGTAAACTAATTGCAACCGTTAAACCGCTCCCATTTGCATTAGGTACACACTCACTAGCCTTATATACAGCTATTGTAGCTTTAAGGTAATATATTATAATTAACACCATACATATTTACGATAGCTGTAACTTTCAATGGCGTAACATATCTGAGAGTTGAAATTATTGATTAGTCATCGATGAAAAAAGGTGTTTAAAATGCATTTGTTCAAATGTTCAAATCTCATAAGTGTCATGGTATCGTCACTTCTTAGTTCTCTCCGAAATGTACATCTTACAAAGAACACAGAGCTGAGAGGTGTGATTATTCATTATAAACGTTGTTAAAGCAATGAAAATGATCACGTGATCCGATTGAACCATTAAAATATACTCAAATGAGTCAAGTTGGAAATGTAATTATAAAACGTTGTCATTTTTCCGTATTTCTCTCATAATTGGAGAATTCGTTTTAGAAGTCGCGCAATTAAACTTAATTCATTTTTGTTTTTTTCTACTTGTTTAATATCAGCCCATGAAAGTTGTTCTGTACAAGTATTAATACGAAATATGTTATTCCGTTTTCGTGTGGGTCAATAGGCAATGAGAGAGTTGCCAGAAGTTGAGATTTATTGGGTTGACGGTAGGGTAAGTGTGAGGTGTGATGCACCCTAGAACCTGGTTTAAATCCCCAGCGGCCTTTTTTAGCCACTGACCGTTCCAAGGCGATAGCCCTATTGTCAACCCTTTGGTGTTTGAGACGTCTTATTTGGCCTTGTATTCATCTTTAAATTTGTGCTTTGTTTCTGTGTGTGTTTGTGGTTGTCGTCCTTGAGTGCTAATTTCCTGTTCTATATTATCCCTATGAGAGCCTCTTGAAGTTGATTTTCTGAAATGATATTCGAACTTAGACGACCTATTGTGAGTATATTCAGTTTGATCTCTAACTGAATGGTAATAATACATGCAGCTTTGAGTCACTGCTTTGATTTCATCTAGGCCCCGGGTTCAATCCTCCGTGGTGCCACTGAGTTTCGTCGGTGTGTTCTTAGGCAAGACACTTTTCCTTAGACTCGTCCGTCGGATGGGGACGTAAACCGGGCGGTCCCGTGTATCGGTCTATCCTCCGAGCACGTTAAAGAACCATAGGAATCTATTCGATAATAAGAGTAGGGCACGGTTCCCGGATTCCTATGTTTCCTTCCCCTCTCTCTGGGGCGGCTCTAAATAACCTATACTGTGTTGATGAGCCGATAAACAACATTCAGTTGATTTCATCTATGACTAGACTCATTTTCGAGAATAAATATAAAAACTTATCAACGTTGTCTACATGTCTAATAAGGTAACCTCTAATATATACAAATTCTGCACTTAAGGTCTGCAGAGTTTCTAATACTTCATTAATTTTTTGCCTGTTTTCTGATACCGCGAATGATGTTGTGTTCATTACTGACATACTATCTAAAAGTGAATGCTTCAATACTTTCTGATTGTCTGACAATTTTCTTATATTACGCTTTACACTATCTAAATCAGCCTGCGACATTAGTCCTATTCCGTCCGTAAAGAGTGGAGTTAAGACACCAAATAATGCACGTTTCTGTCTTTTTGTTTGAGCTGAATGTCTTCACCTCTTATACTCCGCAAATGTGGCCACTAGTCCATTATGTAAGCACTGGGTTGCAATTAATTCGTGTCTAAGGCCTTGACATACTCTATAATACTGGTGGAATTCAACGTATAAGCCTTTATAGACTTCGCTGATATTTGTCGACATGTTACCATAAACCATAAAATTGACACCCTTAGTATCATCTAAGGAATCATGGTGACCATATACTGACATAATTGTGTCTGCGAAAGCAGCAGCCTTTGTTAGCAGTCTCCTAGTTTGTCTAAACAATCGTCGTAGGGTTCCATCGAGATAACAAATAATAAGTTCCAGCGAGCGTTACTCATACTGAATGCAGTTACTTTGTTAAAGAAAACATTTTCTACTACCATACAGTCAATGATTCCTCCCCAAATTAGGATTAACGTCAGTAAAAGTGTCATGGTCCCTGAAATAATAATAAAAATGAAGGTCTAAGTCGTCAGGTCCTTTAATCTAATGTTAAAGTCGTCAATTTATGTTTGATTTTATTCCGTAAGTCTAATTCGTTTAAAACATTCGTCTAAAGATTCGTCTTCTCGGTTTGCACAATTGGCATATACTGTTACTACTGTGTGGTGTACAGTCAGGGTGTGCTCTAGACAAACAACATGGAAGTCTATACTGTGGAGACTGTTTATCTTCTCTTTACATACTACACACGTCAGTGATTTTAGATACCTATGTCGAGCGTCCATTAAGGTCAATGTCTTATTTAAGAGGTCGCCTTTTTCTTTCAATCAGTTGACCGTCCCCTGATGAACATTTTTGTTCACAGTTTCCGACCAGTTTAATTAGTCTGTCGTTTGTCAGTTCTGTCATAGTACTTAATTACAGTGTGAACTACTTGTAGTCCTTCACAACTGTGCAGTTCCGAAATTCTACCTATTTCTACCAGTAGTCTAGTCAACATATTCGTGTCATATGCGTAGATTTTAAGTTTCTCCAAAAACAACTGCTTTGAAAGAATAACATGAGTTGTACTAGAGCATACATGCTCAGTCCATCCCACCGTCCTATATAGCAGGTCATAAGTAAAGTGATGCCCCAAGAAGAGCAGTACCATCGCCATCTTCCTATATGTATTAGGTATTTCGTCCTATACTCATTCTTATACATTTCTAGTGGGATGTTTTATCATTGGCTAACTCTCGTAAATTGATCGAGAATGTCGGTCCCATTTCTTCTCCCTGTACTTGGTCGTTTGGGGTGGCCATTTTAAACTATCAGTGAAATACATAGGAAAAATGTGATTCATTAGATATATACAAACTAACTTTATAATTGTTTAGACTTAACGTACGCGAAAGGCCCTTATTTAATTGATTGTTACATCAATAATTAGCCTTTATTACATCACCCCTTTTTTCAATTCCTTAACACATTATCTACGTTCCGATTTCCATACCCGTTATACCTTCCTTATCTCCGTAAATATAACTCCACTTGTTATCAAATAAACCAGTCTATTTCCTATTACTCGAGAATATATGGGTCGAGTGTCAGCAGGCGATTCCTTTAGTAATACTCACGGCGCCTAACCTAAATTAAGGTATTTCTCCACTAGTTATCAAGTTAACCACTCTATCGCATATAGCTCGAGTGTATATGGGTCGAATGGCGACCGCCTAACAAGACAATGACGTTAAACGCATCACATAACCTTTTTAATGTATATCTCGATAATTCATTTGGAAGCCAGTGTATTCGAACGAAGGTCTGTACGTCATATGCTGACTGTTAATTTAAGACCAATATCGCTACACACGATATCATTACCTAGACAAAGGTATCTATCGATGAATTGTTAAACACACATTAACAACACTACTACACTACAGTACCGACTCTTTACTTAGAGTCTAACAACGTTAATGTCCATATCCTCTCCGATCCGGCACAAACCTTCAGAACTAATTTTGGTTCCTTTCGGGTGATATACCCTCAGATAGTTTCAACATCTCGTCATTATCTATATCCATACCGCTACTACTGCTCCTACTACTACTCCTACTACTACTACTATTTACCCTAACCTTACCTTACGACTACCCTTATCATTGTCATGACTACTATAACTACTATTACTCCTATCACTATAACTACCACTACTACTACTAACACTACTCCTTCTACTAGGCTGATTTTCACCTTTTACACTATTGTTTCTTTCCCGTAACCTACGGACTAACTAAAACAACGGGATTGAACCTTCCCAATCCGAATCGTCCCTTTCTTTACGGTACCGGTGTCCTAGCCTTTCGATTTGCGCTCTCTCTGAACTACTGCTACTTGACTCACTGTCACTTCTCACTTTGCGCGCGGCAAGTCCCGCCTTCCTTATTGGTCGCCCCTTCTCATTTTGGTTATCTCTCACTAATCTAAATTTGCTAATCATGTCTGGTATGGATTCCCTAATGTTAGTATCTAACTGGCTCTTTGTGACATATGTCAGGTTGGATTTCTTTTCAATAATTTTATAAAGGGTCCCACCGCAAGCAAGTCTAATGTACTAATTTACTTGACGTGGTTTTTTAAATAAACTGCGTCTCCTACCTTAAACTCAACATTCTTGCTAGATTTAACTGCCCGTAACTTCCGTTCTCTTTTTACACGTTTCATTCTATTGAAAACTCTAGTAAATGTAATATGCTGCTTCTGCAAGCTCGCCTACGTACTTCCTACGTGGTTTCAAAGTAACATCAAGGGGTAACGTTGCAACCCTACCATATAGGAGGTTAAAGGGTGTTCTCTTAGTTGACTCATTTAAAGTCATTCTTAAGCCTGTTAAGATCTGATTTAGAAATATATCCCATGTGGTTGGTTCGTCTTTGAATTTCTTTGCAAGTAAATTAACTATAGCTTTATGTGATACTTCTATTTGGCCATTTGCATGGGGTGAACAGAACGATGTCGTAATACACTTAACATTCATTCTAATCAAAGTCTCAACAACCTCTTTTGCCACATTTTCTTTCCAATTGTCTGAGGTATATTGGAACTATTTTTGAGGTTAACGAAAAACACTCTAACCACCTCTAACATTTTTCTGTTGCTAAATGGGTGTTTATCTAGCAGACATTTCAACGGTCGATGATCCGTAAATATTTTCACGTGGGATCCGAACGGGTAATGTTCAAACTTTTGTAAACTGTATACTTTGCTATATAACTCTTTTTCTATAGTTGGCCAATACGTCTGCGTGTCCGTTAACTTGTGGGAAAGAAATATAGTGGTTTCTCTATTGGGCTACCATCCTCATCGGTGTCTTCTTGACACAGCACAGAACCAATACATTTATCGGATGCATCCGTATACAGGATAAACTCTTTTTGCATATTTGGGTAGGCTAATGATGGTACAACGGTCAAGCTTTCCTTTAAAATATCAAAAGCTTTCTGACAAGAGTCGTCCCACTTAAACCATGCATTTTTCTTTGTGAGTTTGAATAGAGGGCTAGCTTTCTCACTGAAGTTGAGAATAAATATTTTATAATACGCTATCATGGCGCAATACCCTCTTAAACCTTTAACATTTGTTGGCGGGGCCAACTGCTTAACGCCCTCTTTAATTATAATGAACCCCAAGTGTTTTGTTTCTGGTTTCATGAATTAACACTTATCTAACTTCATTTTGAGTTTATGATTTCGCATTCTATGTAGGACTAGCTGTAATAGTAGTGGGGCAGTGCGAAATGTTCGAAACCATAAAGTGCTATAGTAATCATTTCTGAGAAATATCTAGGACTGTTCTTGAGGCCAAAACACTTGCGATTATATTCCATCTGCCCTCTACTACTACTAAAAGCCGTTTTTTCTCGAAAAAAAGCAAATAGGTCAAGTGAACTAAACACCTGACTTCCACCCAATCGTTCTAGTACGGAATCAATCAATGACATTGGAAAAGCGTATGTTTTCAAAACCTTGCTAAGGAGTCTAAAATCGACTACCATCCTCTTAATATTATCTACCTTGGGTACTAGGATGGTAGGGGAAGAATAAGGACTTCAAGACCTACTGATTATTCCTGCTTTTAGCAACTGGTCTACTGACGCCTCAACTACATGTATATCATGCAATGAGGGTCCTATATTGCCTAAGCTTAACAGCAGAGCTATCCCCCGTCTCTATCCGCATTTGCAGAATATTTGTTTCTTCTAAGTCTAATTCTGAGAACGCTACTGCATCTAAATTCTTATAAACTAGATCACCTATTTTCTGTTTGTATTCGGGCGGGAAGTTTATTTGACTAACTACTTCCTCTTAAGTATTGTGTCTGCTACTTGTACTATTTTTGCAATGACCGTCCGCCTGTTGTCCCCTGTGGCAGTTTACTCTATCTATCTGACTAACATGTTCTATCGGTGCTATTATGACCCCACGTTTTAAGTTGTAACTGTGTCCACCGTGATTCATAATCAAAAGAGGTAATGTGTTACTGCGTTTTATTCTCTAAATGATTCGATAGTTTGTAAGTCAGACTTCTCTGCCATGAAACCCATTTCTCTATCTATGACTAACATGGTATCGCCTTTAAATACTTCTCTTACTGCATTTTTAACTTTTCCTTCACACAATACTATTGCATATGGTTTTACTACTACCTTTTTTGTGTAATCTAACTAACGACGATACATGAATAGCTGGTACAAAAGGTACCATTGTTTTACCAATACGCATACGAGAGACGCCCCACTTATATTTGAACACTTTTGTTTAAGGTGGGTTTTTTCAGCGGAAGTGATTGTCATAAAAAATACGTGATTTAATGATGTGAAACTGTCATTTAGAACGTATGCATTTAAAAATAATATCCAATTTCACGCGGTCCTTTTTAAATTGCATTTTGAATAAGGTGTACACCATTTTCTAATTTGAAGCCTATATGTTGATGTTGCCGTGGAGTTTTACCTTAAACCAAATAATTGCACTAAATGCATATCATAATTGTTTAAACCTGTGTTTATAATTTAAATATGATCGTATGTTTTATTTTAAGACAAAAATATAGATGCTGAATTAAAAGCTCGACTTTTTATCGCAATATTAAAACATTGACAGATAATAGGAAAATTTGCTCCTGTGTTACTGATAATTTTATAAATTAACCAAAATAACTGTTTCTATCATATTTTGTGATATAAAAACATGAACAGTTATTGTTGATGTATATCATTTATGTATATCGTATACCTTATAAAGATATATTTGGTAAACAAATATATTATTTTTATCATTATTTGCAAATGTGTATGTTTTGACCCTAAATTTTAAGTTATATATTTTTCTATCTTTTCTTTTGAGAAACTTATGAAACTTGTTTTTTATAGCGGAGGAAGTCACAAAAATGCCTGCAGTTAATGTTTTGAACTAGACGCTTTCGTAAATTTAGTCATTTTCATAGTAGAATTTCATGTTAATTTTCGCTAAAATCTTGAAAATCGACAAATTAAAAAAAATGCATATTACACTTTTCTACGTTCAGGCATGGACATATCGGATTACTATAACCTTTAACGATATTTTAAAAGCATTTGTGTTAAAATTTGTATTGCAGTTATTTTTATAATTGACGATTTTTGCTTCAAAATGTCATTCTCTACCCATTTTCAAAAATGCGGATGCAGCAACATTAGGAAGCACATAATAGTGCAGGTCATAATGTTTCATATCGAAGGAATCATTAGACTTGACATTACAATCAACATATTCGGCGAGAATTTCAAGATAGTTGGTTCAGTTACACAATAAAAGTGTTCAAATATAAGTGGGGCGCCTCTCGTACAACCTAGATCATAATATAACCTCACAACGAAATCCTGCAGAAAATCATGTCCTAAAATGATATTCCTATTCATGTTCATTCCCTGTAAATTTGCTTTAAACGTGGTTTTTAATGATTGATACATTTTTTCATTCAAGATCGAGAAATTAGCGCCCGTGTCAATGAGAGCTCTAAATTTAGCTTTTCCTATTTTTATAATGCATAGATTTGAACTACCAGCTGTCGAAATCCTAAATGAAGACGTCTTTTTTCTTTTCACTCAAGTCATTTAACCTACCATTATGACTCGAGTGTATTGGTTTTCCTACTTCGGTTTCCAGTTTTGTGATTATCGCCTCGATTTTGATCGGGCGCATTGCAATATTTCGAGAGATGGTTATTTGAACCACATTTGAGACGCGGCAGTCGGGTCTGTGTAAATTTGGGTGTATTAATGGTTCTTAGTGCGAATCGTCTCTTCAAGTTTTGTTCCTCGATTGCTACTCTTACTGCGTGCTCAAAACGTCTAGGTATATCTCTCATAACCCTAATTTTAAAAGAGTTGTCGATCAGTCCGTCAATAAAAAATGCCACTAGCCGTGTTTGTACTATATCGTGACCTGGGCCTTCGTCATTCCTGTAAGATTCGTCAGCCAAGCCTAACAGTGTCTCAGAATACAACTGTTCACCCTCGTGAGGATTTTGTTTAACCTTGTTTAACAGGGAAACGTGACGTATCTGTCACGCCTGAGAAGCGTGCGGACAGTTCGATTTTAACTCGTCATAGGTCCAAGTGTGTATGACTAGGAATCGTTTAATAAAGGCCATTACTTGTCTGGTAAGCTAACAACTGTTTCCTCATATCATTTGATCCGTGTAGGAAACTGTACTTGTCTATATTTTTAACCATTCTTTAAATTTGCCTGGCACTGAACCATCAAATGCTTTTATACAATAATGAACGCCTTGTGTGTCAAGAGCATTCGTCTGGGCCCTTAAAATATCTCTCGTGTGCGTATTTTGTGCATCCATAATTTCAATTAGGGTTGCTATCTGGTGTGACATATGGTTAAAAACGTGTCCTAAATATGCTTAAGCCAATTTTGATTTTTAATAATATTATAGAAAAAAAATAAAGTTAGGTTTAAAATGAGACATTTATCTTATTATTTTTGTGTGGTGGTACAGAAAATGCTTTAAAATATCACTCACCGTTTTGTACGTTTGTGTTGTGTTCGTTTCGTCAGTACTTCGTGTTGTTCCCGCGATTTTCACTTGGGTTGGATCCTGCAAACGGCACCAGAAGTTTATATGTACTATAGTGAAGTGATTACTTAACAAAGTAATAGTCTTAAATACATATTTATTAAACAACTATCTATTAATTTGCGTTCACAATATACAAACTAAGAAACCAGAGTTATATTTTCAACTTTCAATAAATGTACAATCTTTAACGTGCAAGCAGTCTCCTAGTTCTAACGGTGTGCGACTTAGGCTATCAAAACGAATCTCCCCGAGGAAGGCAATCTCGCTTCTGGCTGACACGTGTGCTCTTAAAACTGGACTCTGACATCCGAAACTGGTTCTGAGGTCGACAAAACCTGGCTTAAAAAAAAAAAAATCAGCATTTTGGAGTAAACACATTATTTAGCTTACTTTCCAGACTACTGGATACAGGTCATCTTATAGTTTTATCAATAAACCTCCCTTAGGTTTTACGTTTTGGTCATGCTGTACTAAAAATAATTCATTAGGTCGACCAAAACGATGCTTACACAACCACCCCATTGTTCGTCAGAGTACAAGGCGACCCTATCACCCTTACTGTTCATCCTAATGCCTGAACTTTCATAAGTGCGGTCGGCACTTTATTAGCTACCAATTATTTTGAATTGGAGTAACCTGGTTATTCTGAATGGTCATTCAGCTTCACATGTACTTGCATATGTTGGTCACCTCGTTTTTCCCCTTTGTACATGTACTGTCCATAGACAAGTATCAGATTTTAACCAAGATGTAATATAATCATCTAGGAATATAGCTAGGATGTGTATACATGAAATTAATTTAAGCTAATCAGTAGGCCTACTGACCGTCCCAAGTCGGTTACACAGTCTTCATCCCTCTTTATGCTGTGTATCGTTCTGTTTATCAACTAGTTCTTTTTTAAATCAGCGATAGCTTTTGGAATCACATTCTCTCCAGAACGACCATTCTTACATTTTTAATCCACCGGTTATTTGCATATTTTCAATACTAGTTTAATTACACATGCAGTCATTCATTTTGATAGGAAAATTTACCGAGATTTTTATTTATCTACCTGTACAATCTGCTTGATGTTCTGGACATCGCTCTCGCAGTGTGCTCTTTGTTTCTCCGACGTAGATTGCTTTATCTCGCTGTGTACATCATATCAGATATAACTAACATGTTCTTATACATGTTTTATGCATGCGTAAAATAAACGTATTTCTTTCATGTCTGCTTCAATGATCTTATCACAGGTCATGTTTCTTTTCTGCTGTGTTCCTTTTGCGTACATCCCTAATTAGCTCCATGTAGACCAAGATATTTTGTAAGTTTATGTTGTTGCGATTTCCATGCATTGGGAGCTCTTCGAATAGTTTTCTTTTGGACTTGTGAAGATGGGTCATGAGTTCACGCTTTATATAGCCGCTTTTTGCTAAGTAGAGTTAATGGGGTCTGGTAAGGAAATGACGTTGATGGTTGGAGGTTAGCGATACTTGACAGGCGAGTTTTCCAGGCGGAATCGTTTGTAATTCGAAGATTTCTTCGGGAGGAATAATCGTTTCCTGGGAGAGGAGGGAGAGAGTGCAGAGTATGGTATTGTCTTTAAATGGCCGGGATAGGGACCTGCATTTAGAATTGGGTAGGGGTCTAAATAAGAAATATTTTAGGGTGCGGTACTTGAACAAGAGACTTCCATGTTAGCCTTCACTGAGTAAAAGAAGAGGGAATCTCACGCCAAATAGAGGGAGCGGAAGACGTGCCCGGATGTGTTGGTTTTGTAGGCAGATTGTTGAGGCAAGTAAGAATATTCTTTTAGTGGGTGATGATATTTAAAGGGGGCGTTTTGCAGGTGAGTTTATCCTCGAATATGTTTCACATTCACATCATTAGGAGTGTCATTATCTACCTTAATGTCCATTTTCTTGTAATTGGAAATAACAACTCTGCTATACATATTCTTATCAGAAATCAAAGGAGTTTCATAGTTTTAAAAAAAAAAATTGGAATAGAACAACAATCAAAAAGCACTTAGTATGGCAATGAAATCAATAGGCTATTAAGATATGTTTAGCAAATGTGTGACGTATTCAGACATTTTCAGACTCATTGTCAATATTTATTAAATCGCAGGACAACTTCTGTGTAGCTTTGATATATGGAATCAGTGTTATGAAAAATGATCTGAACGAATAAATAGTCTTAACTTTAGAGAAGAAATGTATAAAGAAGTGATGTGTGAAAGCATTTAGTGCTTTCCTATTTGTTTCAAGATATTTTTCTTAAAATATCGATTGACATAATTACACGTGATTTTCAATTGTTATTACCGCTACGTCTTCGACTATGATATCCAGATTTAAGCTTTCGAATTGAAAAAAAATTTGATTATATAGAAACAATATCACTTTCATGATCTTTTGAAATAGTTCATTGGTGATAAAAATTATCATTAAAGTCTGCTAAAGTTTTCTCGTGTTTGTGTTTGTTTTTTTAGGAAGGACTCCCTTTTGAAAACATTAAGATAAGTAACTACCGTCTTTAATTTCCGAGCTACGAATTTCTATTCCTAGCAGTCCTTATTTAGGAACTCAATAACACGTTAACGATGCTGACCTTATTTCGTGTGTCTCTCTTATCTTACAGATATAAATTTACACAACAATCAACTTAACAGGATATAAAGAACACATATATTTATAAAAATCTCGAAATTGCATGAAAACAAACTAGTATCTGTCGAAGATCTGACCGGTTAAAAGGCACTCACATTTATTCATCTTATGGATAATCCTGTGGCATATCTTACTGCACGCCTTTCTGAACAACATTAGTTTATTTTTTTATATTATCTCAGATCGCGGTGATATACTACTCGCAGTAATGTCAATTCCACAGTTGATAACCTGCCACATGGCATATATTATTAGTTATTAAGATTCTTGACAGGGGACATGGGCTCACATTCCCTGCCTGGAAATTATATTCACCCAATCACGTGAAATTTGTCATACTTCAAAGTTGTAACCATTTATTTAAGAAAAAAAACAGTCAAAAACACGATTTCAATTTTATTGCGCCAATTTCCCCGTAACGTGCCTCTAACGTTGTTTACTTTCGTGACGTCATCGCTCTAACGTCGTTAAATTTGGCGGATTTTTCAATAAAATAAACGTATTTTGTCACTATGTTAATGTTTTATTATCTGTAAAATTGCCTAAAAAATACATTTACGATTATTTCAGACTTTTACACACAGTGGGAAGCGCAGAAAAGCGATAGGAAGGAAACAATCGGCGATTTCCAAAACAAATCGGCAACGTTATCGTCGTCATTTTGTTTTTGTGTATTTGAGTAATGGGGAACCTACGTTGAATTCGTCCTATGTTCATGTCTCACGACGTAGACATGGACATGGGCTCATGTCTACGGCGCATTGATCAATGAAATCCTGAGAATTTTCTTTGCGGAGAAAATGTCAGTTGGTCTTTTTTTTCAAAAAGCTATTTTTTTTCAGAATGTTGCTATAAAAGATATCATTGGATTGGAAATAACTTAACTAAGAAAATGAGTCGTAGATTATTGAAATCAGTTAAGTGGTTTAGAAGTTATGGTGAATTAAAAAACAGCAATTTTATACTAAACCAATGGCGTCAAATTAAAACAAAAAAGAACACTTTGATTATAAAGCATCAAATAAAAAGAAAATGAGTTGTTTTGTCGTGAATAACAGATTTTATTTCATCTCGAAGTGATCAAACTTTAATATTTTCACTCATGCTTCTCATTCGTGAAAATATAAAGTTTTCACACTTCTCGATGCAATAAAATCTGTTATTCACTCCAAAACAACAAATATCCACTAAACAGTCAGGGGTGTAACTGATTGAAGTTATTCTCCAAATATCTTGTACACGTTATTATTTCGTAGCAGTGAACATCCTTGGAAAATCGCTGTTTATTTTGAAATTCGCGGTAGTTTACGTCATTGCTACTGCTCAAGGCATGTAGCAAGAAGGGAAGTACCAGCAGCATTGACAGCATGGAAGCTGACTTGACGGAGAGTGATGATTTTCCGATTTTTATGCGCTTTTTTTCACAAAATTGATCACATTTGAGTAATTTCAGACACATATTTATATCCTTTCCCATTTTTTTCGGCGCCTGCCGTATTTTTTCCCTGTTTTATTGTACCTTTCCCTGATAAAGTTAGTCAACAATGCTCGTACGCATCGCCGATAAACTTCTACGCATCGTGTTGGAAGGTTGATCGGTCTAAGAAAAATGTAACTTGTGTAAGTTATTGTCTGCTAAATGTCGGGAAATTGAAAAATGAGATAAGATAACTCGTGCAGGCTTGTTCGTATATTCATCGTCATCGTTCATGTTTATATATGATGAACATGTACGTGCACTTTGGGAAATGAAATTGTATGGGACAGCTGTTCAACATATAAATAAACATGATAAATAAAAATGATGTTAAATATTAAATACCAATTGAAAGTAAATTGTGTGAAAAACTTTTTTTGTATGTCCTGTAACCATGGTAACAGTTTTAATAACCTACACTGAGAGAGCAACCTCAATGGGAAATGAGATGAATTATATCGTAGACAGAGAGGTATGGCCAAATGTATATGCTATATGTGGGAGAGGATATTGGGTGGGGTCAGAGACAAGGAATAAGAAATGACGGGAGTAGGGAGATGAGGTGGTGGTGTGTGGGAGATTTTTAAAATAACAATATAGTAAACAAAATGATAGAGAAGTAATAAAGGGGGACGATGGAGGGCGAAGACTATCCCTTGTACACGCCTCCTCCCTGTTACATGCTTGCGTTGGTTTCTGAGCATGCTGATGGGGTACCAAGCTTACTAAATGGCTACGTACTGCATAACCTGTAGTTCTATGTTCATCATGTTTATCGACAAGGCAGTTCTCAGTTTATTACGAGCCAGTTTTCAGAAAGAAGAGTAGGACTCTAATATGCTAATCATACTAATAGTTCCCTGTCTAGTTGGTATGTTTTGAGGTTGAGCCTCGATCTGCAGTCATTGATAACTTATTTGAGTTATTGTTTATGTTACTTAAAAATATGGAAGGGAATAGTGAATCTCTGGAAGCCATTATTTTCTACAAATAAACATAATTTATATTACTTAAAAAAAGGTCCTGCTGAGTGACCATGTTGACTACCGAGTGATGCCCTGTTAATGTTAAACCCATGGCACTTAAAATATAAGTAACTTAATAAAGTTATATAACTGTACATAGTTATGAAATCTAATTTGAGTTGTTGTATTTTTCAAAAACATGATTCGAACAGGCAATCATCTTACATGTTCGTGATCCTAATGATATT
>JAWPHD010001265.1:0-200000 GCA_037043455.1 Cyrtodaria siliqua | reverse complement strand
TGTTTACCTTATGTCCTTATAAATAACAAATTGCTGATGCCTAATTTATTACAGGATCATGACCTTTATTTGACTAATATTTATTTGAATAATCAACTTCATGTGGCTTTCACTTTAACACGTTTCAAGGATTGTTATTACACTTAACTACAGTTCACACGTGATGGTATGATGTATCTCTGCATTTATGGGTTTCGATTCTGCAATTAATTTTTTACACAACTGTGGACCTTTGTTTTAATGAGAATTCTTTTACATTAAAAAATTAACACATATTTTAAACATTTATTATTCTTGATTTTGCCCATCATCGGCTAGAGCAAAAACGCGGGGTATTCATCACCTTCACTGGTAGTTTTAGTTAATATTACTTTAAAAAAATGTTCTGCTGAGTGACCATGTTGACTACAGAGTGATGCCCTCTTAATGTTAAACCCATGGCACTTAAACATATAAGTAACTTAATAAAGTTATATAACTGTACACAGTTATGAAATCTAATTTGAGTTGTTCTATTTTTAAAAACCTGATTGGAACAGGCAATCATTTTACATGTTCGTGATCCTGATGATATTCATTTTGATAATGTTTCTGTTTATACATGTATTTTGTTCTTTTTAGCTTATCTAGTTTAGCACCGGTGTTAAAGACAAAATAACAAGTTTTATTTCAATAGCAAATATTATTTGCATATTGTTTTAGGTATTCGCTAAATACTACTTGATACTTTATATTTTTGAAGATAGCATCGAACATTGTTTTATACTGCCATATCTGATAGGGCAGCAACGATACTCCTACATGACGATACGATACGTATCACGATATACAGGGCTCACGATGCGATACATTTATCAACTGATACAGTTAACGATCCCATCCAGCAAATATATATGTTTTTGTATCCATTTTCAAACATTCATAGTTATCTCTTTTCAAGAATGTCAATCTTATTCCTGAATAGGATAGCCTTCCTGGCAATACAAATTGACCCATGTCTTAAATATCAACAAGACTCGTTACTCAAAGCAGAGCGTACATATGTTTGTATTGTGTTTTTTTTCGGAGTTTTTGGTTAATCGCTGGACCTTTAATATCTAGGTCTTTAACGATTCACCAAATATTCGAAACACCGCTGTATTTTGCCGTATGTTCGGTTTTACATTTACATTTTTATGGGAATTTAAGGAATAGGCAATACCTCTTGTGTCCCATATTCCAAATCCCGAGTCCAAATCAGTATCTTGAATCATTCGATGAGATTCTGACACGTCTCTGTTCAAGAGAGTACTTATTTAAAGCTGAAAGTCTTTCTGAGATTTCTTAGCACTGGTACTGGTTTGGTTGCTCGGTGGTATATTTTTTCTAAACATGAAATATGCTTACGATAATAAGGGCTCCAAACCTGAACACAATATTCTAATAGAGGACGTATATAACTGGTATATATAATAATAAAGATTTTTTTATCAGAGTGTTTAAAAATTATTTTCAAATAACCGAGACCTTGCATCGCTTTCTTTGCTGCCGCACTACACTGCTTACTTGGCTTTCCAGTTTTACTGATAATACCTCCCAAATCACTTTCTGAATCTGAATTTTCAATATCTATATTGTTTATATATTCTGCATTATCATTACCAAAATGGATTGTTTCACACTTGACTACTTAATTCTCGGAAGCCCTAGATCTGACTATGATTGTAATGTATTTAAATCATCTTGTAATATATTCATATTTTTACAGGAATTGAAAATCTTCGTATCATTCACAAAAAGGCTGTGATTTACTGCCAATAATATATGGTAGTTCATTTATAAAGAGTATAAACATAAGAGGCCCCAATACTTATCCTTGGGTACCCCACTTAAGACGTCTTTTTCTGTAGATGACTGTCCTCTAATAACTATTGTTTGTTTATGTCCAGTAAGAAAACCTTTTATCCATTAAAAGACCTTACCCTGTATCCCGTAAGCCTGTATCCAGTTTCAATAAAAGTCTCATGTTCAACTGAATCAAGTGCACTTCGGTAGTCAAGATATACAACATCTGTAGTTACCTTTTACAAAGATATGTTGATTTTTGCTGATCACATGTTCTGAATTCAAGTGAACAAGCATGCTTTCTTTGAATATTGATTCAATTATTTTACAAGAAACACATGTTAAACACATGCTGCCTTTTTGGTTAGAGAATAGTTCATGACGGGGTTTCTTTATTTACACTGTCTCGTATTTTGGGATGAAGTAGGGTAAGTGTGAGGCGCCCTATAAACTGGTTTAAACCCCCAAGCGGCCTATTTTGCCACTGACCGTTCCAAGGTGATAGCCCTACTGTCAACCTGTTTTGTGTGTGTGATACCTTTATTCCTTATTAACCATTACGTGTTCCGAGTATTAACTTTCATACCCCATCCAACCCCTGCTCAAAGAAGGGAAAACGGGGTTAATAGTTAAAACATATTTATTTTTACATCGATTGCGAAACAAGTTATTGCAACTTATATTAATCACTCTCGATGGCTTCCTGTATAGAACCAGTACTAAGCAATGTGGATTAATTATCTTGCTCAAGGATAAATAACGTGGCCGCGGCGAGGATCGAACCCACCACCTCTCGATCTGGAGTTCGGCGCTGTAGCACTGGACTACGCACTCCACTACGGGGTTGGCTTAAAACCTTAATTCCGGCATAAAACGTTTGCAAATTGTCAAATTAAAACATGTAATATGTAATTTTAAACAGGTTATCACGTTTTGTTTCAATAAACAATGTTTTTAAACGTGTTTTATTGTCGAAATATCGCTTATAAAATCCTGCTAATATAACCTTTCCCATTGCTTAATGGAATTAAGGCGGGACCACGTAATGTTTGTCGTTTTGCGTGTTTTTGTGTTTACTGTGTTCTGTGAAAGCTCCATTTCATGTTCGACTTTTATATTTATTTTCAGAAATAACTTATCACTATACTAAATAACTTAAACAAGTTATGTTTTACCCCCAAAGATACATGCCTATGGCTACACGTGAAATGTGGTTAATTATTCAGAAATAGCTTATTTAAGTTATTTTTCTTCATTATCCATATTAATATGTAATAACCAACACAAGGATGACCCAACAAAAATAGGGGAATCTTTCGTTTAAACTAAGCTAATGACATATTAATCAACCTCCTGATACATCTAGTTATTTATATGTGTGGTAAATAATAAACAATAACTTGTAGGAGTTATGTTGGACCCTTCAGATTACGAAATAACGTGTTTAAGTTAGATAAATTGTATAAGTTATTTAGATAACTTGTATAAGTTATTTAGCAAGTAACTTAAATTAGTTAACACTACTTACTGTCTATGTACCCTGTCGATGTAACATTTTAAATGGAACTTAAAAATGGTAAACATTTTAACCGCATAATATTGATGATGTGATTACTTGTAAAACAGAAAAGATTAACATCATAAATGTCATTTTTTGTTTATAACTTTGATAACATTTTAAATTTTATAAATGAGTTTCTGTGAATCTGTGTTCTGACGAATCTGTGTGGTGTGACAGTAGAGTCAAGAGGCATGTTATGTGAATACACCTTTCTAAACTGTACATGCCGCTTATCATTTGTAATACGACCCAGTTTTCAGAAAGAAGAGTTGGATTCTAATATGCTAATTATGCTAATAGTTCCCTGTCCATTGTGTATGTTTTGTATTTGAACCTCGATCTGCAGTCATTGATATAACTTATTTGAGTTATATTTTATGTAACTTAAAAATATAGAAGCACAGAGCACATCTCTGGAAGCCATTATGTTTTGCAAATAGACATAATTAATATTACTGTAAACGAAAATGTCCTGCTGCATGACCACGTTGACTGCAGAGTGATGTAGTATTAATGTTAAACCCATGACACTTAAAAATATAAGTAACTTAATAATGTTATATAACTGTACACTTTGTAAACAGACAATCATTTTACATGTTCGTGATCCTGATGATATTCATTTATGATAGTGTATCTGTTTCATTGATTTATCACTCGTATGCTGAAGAAGTTTTGTCTCAAAGACAGACCTTTTACAAGCCTCGGCTTAAATAACTTCATACTGTGTCCTTTCGTTGCACGTATGGTATGATCAGTAACTTTAAACAATGATGAAGAGTCCAAATCATATTTATGTTTCAGTATCTTGAATGTTTCGATGAGATCGCCTCTGACACGTCCCTGTTCAAAAGAGTACATATTTATAGCTGAAAGTATTTTTTCATATCTGAGATCTCTTAGCTCTGGTACTAGTTTGGTTGCTCGATGATGTATTCTTTTCTAAACATTCAATATCCTTACGATAATAAGAACTCCAAGCCTGAATACAATATTATAATAGAGGACGTACATAACTGGTATATATAATAAAAAAGCTTATTTTATCACTGTTTTCTAATAAGCGTATCGTTGCAGCGCTTTCTTTGCTGCTGCACTACACTGCTCATTTGGCTTTCTATTCTTACTGATAATAACTCCCCAATCCCTTTTTTAATCTGAATTTTCAATGTCTATATGTTTTAATTTGTAAGTATTTCTGGAGCATCATAACCAAGTGGATTATTTTACACTTGGCTACATTAAATCTCAGAAGCCATATATTTGACCATGATTGTAATGTTTTTAAATCATCTTGTAATATATTCATATATTTACATGAATTGAAAATCTTTGTATCATCCGCCAAAAAATGTGATTTTAATATCTGGTAGTTCATTTATAAAGAGTATAAACAAAAGAGGCCCAAATACTGATCCTTGGGGTACTCCACTTAAGACGTCTTTTTCCGTAGATGACTGGGCTCTAATAACTACTGCTTGTTAACGTCCAGTCAGAAAGTCGTTTATCCAATTTAAAACCTTACCCTGTTAAGCCTCCAATTTCACTAACTGTCTCTCAAGTTCAGCTGAATCAAATGCACTTCGTTAGACAAGATATACAATATTTGTGGATATAATATACCATTGTCTTAATCATTAGTGACTGATTCTAGAGTTTCTAGCAGGTTTGTTAGTCATTGTTACCTTTTACAAAGCCATGTTGATTTTTGCTGATCAAATGTTCTGAATTCAAGTGAAAAAAAATGCTTTCTCTGATTCACGTATTTTACAAGAAACATATGTTAAAGTAACCGATCTATAGTTCATAACAGAGATTCTAGGACCTTACTTAAGAAGAGGGGTGAACTTTTCCCACTTTGCCCACACAAGGTGAGCTCTGCTATCTTCTGACAACTCTCAGTGTTTGTTTTTTGTTGTTGTTGTTGTTGTTTTTTTGTTGTTTTTTCTTTTTTTTGGGAACATAACAATTGGGAATTTTAGCGCGAATTTTCGTAAACAAGGAAATAGATCCATTAAAACATTAATGTCAGAATTTTATCATTAATACTGTTAACTGTACACCAAGTCAACGGAGGCAATTAAAAGCGTTTTGTACTCTATAAATGTGACATATTTACCAAAATTGTTTCTATTTCTTCAAAATTGGGTAAAAAAAAGATATGTTTTGGCATTAGAAATATGACCGAAAAACGGCTATTAAAACAGCCCCAAAAAACACCGAGTCTTGTTTAGATTAGGAATGGGACCAACATATACGACTGAAAAGGAAGACTGTCCAACCCACATTATGTAGACACTTCAGTCTTGTTTTAATTTGGGGATAAGTTCAGAGGTGTAATTGATTTATTACTAAATAACTTTAACAAGTTATGATTTACCCCCAAAAAACACATGCCTATGGCCAAATGTGAACTATGGTAAACTTTTCAGAAATAACTTATTTATTTTGTACCGATTTCAGTTATTTACTAAATAACTTTAACAAGTTATGTTTTACCCTAAAACAATGCCTATGGCCACAAGTGAAATATGGTGATGAACTTTTCAGAAATAACGTCTTTAAACTATTTTGCTACTTTCTCCATATTATTATGTAACTCATTTAAGTTATTAGTAGGTAACTAATATCAGTTACACCCCTGACAATTAAAAGCTTGAATAAACTATTGCTAAACCTTGCGGAGAAGAATTTATGGCAAATTAGTTAACAACAAAGATGAAAGAACCATAAAAAATATCAGATGTTGCAGGAATATTATTGTTTTGATAGAAAACAGATTTACAAACAGATGAATATCTGAAACTTATTTCAGTTATTTTGAGAAAAAAAAGCTCCAAAACTCTAATAACCTAAACAAGTTATTTTTCTAACTTTTGCCTGATGGATAAGACTGAGACACATCGCAATCTGTTTATACATATTACATGATTATGTTGATCATTTTATTGATGTGTTACCTGTATCATTTTAAGTTTACATGTGTAAGAAACTAAATTTATGGTATATTAAAATGAACACCATCTTAATGGCAGAGACCTATTGGGTTACTTCCCATACAATTGTAACATGTTTTCACCTTTTTATTCAATCATATTCTATCAAACAAGTTACCCATAATAGCGATCTATTTCATGCATACTTACCATTTTCATAACTTTAAAATATTTAACATAACACATTTTCTGTAGGCTCACTGATTTAGCATAGTTGACAGGGCAGTACTGATAACTGAATATAGTTATTCCAGCAAGGGACTTAAATCTTACAATGAAGTGTTAATTAAACAATCATATAAATAAGTTGTTTCCCTTGGAAAGGTGTTTACATTTACTCATAACTTATTTAAGTTATCTATCGAACTGTATTCAAAGGGAGAAAACTCCTGAATTATTGATAAAATAACCCATTAAAGTTATTAGAAAATAACTTCAATCAGTTACACCCCTGACTGCTAAATATTATTGATTAAAATATAAAAAACAGAAGAATTTATTAAAAGTTTTCAAAGTAATGTCTAAAAGTTTTAGGACTTCTTTAAAAAATATACATCAAAAATGAAATCAAAAGTGTCTATTTAATGTAATGTGTTATCAGCTTTTTCAACTTCAACGTGTTACTTAAAATACTTTGGATTCAATAACTAAACTAGAAATGTGTCCATGGTCAATCAGCAAAAACGTAAAATTTGACGATAAAAGGGCCGTAACTCAGGTAAATCCTGGTCGATTTTGGCACTGCATCGATATGCACATCCTGACATCATAGGTAAGCATCCTGTAAAGTTTCGAAATAATCGGTTGAAAACTGTGGGAGGAGATGGACACACAATTTATTTTAACATAAGGTTTTACGAAAAGGGACCTTAACTCCGCTGATACAAGTTCGAGTTTGACGCCAAATCTTAGACACACAAGGTATTTTAACGTTAAGTTTTACGAAAAACGGGCCATAACTCCTGTGATGCAAGGTCGCGTTTGACGCCGAATTGAGGGTACGCATCGTTTAAAGTTTAGAAACAATCGGTTGGACTCTCTGAGATGAGATAGGCACACACACATTTCGGAAAGAAAGGAAGAAAACTCAGACGGACGAACGGACAGACGGACCTGGCTAACGTTATATGCATCCTCACCATTTGGTGTTGGGGGCACAAATAGGATAAAAAAAATAGTCGTGTCGTATCTACACAGTCTAGACTATATTGTACATCTACCTTTAGGAAGTCCTATTTTGGCTATAATCGTTAGAAACATACACGGACGAACGCACGAACGCACGCACGCACGCACACACACACACACACACACACACACACACAACACGTCTTGTCCATTTCTATGAAAAAAATGTACGTTAAGCAACTAAATTAAAAGAAAAAAGTGCAAAACGAAGCACATGTATCTAATTAGGAAATGCAAATCGAAAACAAGCTGTGAGGTTTGATGCACGCTAGAACCGGTTTACACCCCCAAGTGGCCTACTTTGCCACTGACCGTTCCAAGGCGGTAGCCCTATTGTCAACCCTTTTGTGTTTGTGATGTCGTTTACTTTTATTATTACTTTTGCCTTCTTGTTTGTCTGTTTCCATGTTTGTTTCTGTGTTTTGTGGTTGTCTGTCCTCCTTGAATGCTACTTTCCCTGTCCGATCTTTTTATATTTCTTTTTAAGTATACCTGCTTTAAATGTCGTTACTAACTGTATTAAAAATAAACTTACCATTAAGAAAGATATGTATTTTCAATACGAGTTTTAATTTCACGTTATATAAATAAGTTCACACTAGTGACGCGCTTTTGGTATTTGTTGATTTAATCCTTTTGAATAAACGTGTTTAAGTGTCGCACTTTACATTACCTCTCATGAACTGACTCAATAAAACCACTTTTCAGTATTTATTGATTTGAAACTCGTGAATTTGTTTCTATTTTTCGAAGCCATCGTGTCCGAAATTAAAATGTTTATATATCAATGAGTGCTATATATCATGGTAACGAATGGGAAACCAGGAAGCCCCAAACATGCAGACATCTACTTTTACTTTTACGTTGCTCTGGTTTATGCTCTATAAGTTTTCATTTAATTACCAACATTTCCAGTTTCTTCTCCAAACCCAGCTATTTATTAGGTTTTTGAAATTAAATCCTTGCGCAAACAACATCTTAAACCTGTGTACAAGTTCACGTGTTTGTTTTTCTAACATGTAAATATTAATGGGAACAAGGACATTTATATATGATTTAAGACTAACCAGATTTTCTGGTTGTCAATGTCACATCTTTACTCATGTCATTTCACAAAACATTAGTAGGGTTAAGAGAACATAGTTAAGAATGTCCAACATACAAACATAGTTAAGCAAGTCCAACATACAAACATAGTTAAGCAAGTCCAACATACACACATAGTTAAGCAAGTCCAACATACAAACATAGTTAATCAAGTCCAACATAGTAAAGCAAGTCCAACATAGTTAAGCAAGTCCAACATAGTTAAGCAAGTCCAACATACAGATTACCAGAGCCAGAACATTTCTTATTGTATTCATTTCTTCTTTACTCTCACTGATGTGTTCTCCTGAAATGATAATGATCGTTGATTATTACTGATAAACTGACAGATAACCATGTCGTCTGTTTAGTGATTTATTGTATTGTATCGTTACTATTACCTCTTCATTGGGTTATGCGAGTATGCCATCTGTAATGAAGAAGGTCCTATTTCGCTTTTCATTACATAATGGTATCACATATGAGTATTTTAATACAATAGGGTAAGAGTGATTTTTGGTGCATCTTAAATCCTGGTTTAAACCCCAGTGGCCTTTTCGCCACTGCCCGTTCCAAGGCGGTAACTCTTTTGTCAGCCCGTTTTTGTTTGTGATGTCACATGCCTTGCTTCTTATTAACATAGTAGTTGTTGTATGTTTTAATGAGTGTTTGATTGTGCCAAGGCTACATTACCTGTATATTTTTCATACCTACTTATATAAGGTGTCAGTGATCGATTCTAGTACGGATTACTTGTTCTCAAAGCCATTGAATTGAATACTTAGAGATTATTTAACTGCTGAGATCGATTATAGGGAAATCCTTCACGAGATGGTGGGTCTACGTGTGGTTCTTTTCACGAACGAGCGTAAGCGAGTGGGTGAAAAAAACAATACACGCCTACCATCGATTGAAGGATTTCCATATAATCTATCACAACAGTTAAATAATCTATTTTTTACATTTTTAATCAGATTTAATATGTATGATTTCAACCATAGTTATTCGCTTTATTTAGCGTTATCGGCGGATGACGTCGACGTCACCAACACGTTAAATTGACGTTATAACTCAACGTCGCAGTTAGTTATTTTTGTGTTCGGAGTTAGTGAATAATAGTTAGCAAATATGAATATTCTTTTACTGAGAAATCACAATCTTTCACCCATAGAAATGTAATAAAATATCTAAATTATCATCACTTGAAAAACTGTTTTGAGTATTAACTGAAATAATTTCCATTTCCGTACATCATTTACTGGATTCAAAGGTGTTCAAATACGGTAAGAAAAGGCGAAGACAAAGCTTGTAATACAAACAAATACTAACAACGAAACAAATACACGTTTTTTGCTGTGTATTACTATCTAATCACGTTCACATTTAACCTAAAGTATTTTATTCCAATTGTCCCTTGAGTTTATTATGGTTTAAAACATTATGATAGAGAAACAAGGATTGAGTGACCTTTTTTCTTCACAACACCTGCCGAATGTATCCCATCCGGTATACAAGTTGTTACTATATGTTACGTCAGGGTTAACGGTACCATGTTTTTACTGTTTACATCTAAATAGTACATACATTTAAATTAAACTTTAACGAGCACATAGTATTACTTCATCGCGCATGTTTATAAGCAATTGTGCATTGTCTAAATGTCTGTGCTATATGCTATATTTTAAATAAGTATGATGCCCGCTGATGTATTAAATGTTGTACTATATCTGTTTTTGCCAAAGAATGTTGCACAACGACAAAAACAGTTTAAATTACAAAAATGATCATGTATATATGAATAATACCGTTAAAAATAACATCAAAATGTACGCCTTTATTCTGCTTGAAATCATGTATTTACCGCAAAAAGTGACAAATACTTTGGTAAACATCTGAAATTTAATATCGAATACCTCGTTTTGTTGAAACTATAAAGGATAATAAAGGATAATAATAATAGTGTTCTGTGAAATTCCCAGCAATACGATTCATAACTAAATAACTATTACCGATTTAAGTAACACTAAATGATTAAGTCTGTTCTGTGCCGTACATACTATCAAATGTCTATGCTGAATACTCTTTGATTTGGAGACAATTTGCGATACTCTTGTAATTCGTGATATTTTGATTTATACATTCGTTATTATTATTATAATTATTAACATAACAATCTCGTGTCCATTTTCAACGTCGTTTTCGCAATCTTTCTTGATACGAGTATAATTTCGATCGTATATTATACTGGCATAGCCAATAACTAGACGCGTCTTGACAATATGATTAACGGGTACAGTGTGGTAACTATAGCGTGTGAAACACGCATACTACTTGTTTCTATGGCAACATTATTTTATTTTTTGATAGAAAGTGTTTCTTTAGATTTAATTCAAATAGGTCGAACAGTCCACAGAACGCTTACATGCCAAAACATGGGTGTAGTTTTGAGAAAATAACGCAAAATTTGACCTTGACCTTGGTATTTTTTGTCGTTCAGCGATGTCCACCAATGCCAACAATATATATGACCAAGTATCAAAGACATAAAGTGAGGTAATCACATAAAATTAACTGAGGTTAAGTTACCTAACCAAGGTTAAGTCAACTAACTAAGGTTAAGTTTGGGGAAAATAACGTAAAATATGACCCTGACCTTGGCATTTTTTGACCTCCAGTGATGTCCACCAATGCCAACAATACATATGACCAAGTATCAAAGACATAAAGTGAGGCAATCACATAAAGTTGACTGAGGTTAAGTCACCTAACCAAGGTTAAGTTACCTAAAGAAGGTGAAGTTTGGGAAAATAAGCGAAATATGACATTGACCTTGGTTATTTTTGTCGTTCAGTGATTTAGTTTAAACATAGTTTAAACATATTTATTTTACATCGATTGCGAAACAAGTTCTTGCAACTTAGCTTAATCACTCTCGATGACTTCCTGGGTAGAACCAGTACTAAGCAATGTGGATTATCTTGCTGAAGGAGTTATAGTTGTTTTAAAGTGTGGCCGCGGCCGACGCCGGAAAAGGGACTGCTATGTCTCGCTACCCAATCTCGTGGGTGAGACACAAATGGTTAGACTGTACGAGTTTTTATTACAGACAACTCAAATTGTGTAACAACGTGTTGGACGTCCGTATATTGTGTTATAAAGCAATCCAAACTCCTTCTTTTCTTTTTTTTAGAAAAGTGTATTCCTTCTATTAACCGACACGCCTTCTATTTACCGACACGCCTCCCATTTACCGACACGCCTCCTATTTACCGACACGCCTCTTATTAATCGACAATAGCTGTGCTTATTTGTCTCCACACACATTTGTTCTAGAAGACAAACATACATAATCGAGTTTTATAAACATCGTGTCTTTTTATATACACTATAAGAAAACATTTGCGGGACGTGTACATGCTATGCTGATTATTAGGTGTTAGTGGAGAAAATGTCAACGATTAAAAAAATAAGTATGAGGTATGAAAAGGTTACATATTTTAATAATAAACAACATCGTCATCATTGTCATAGTCGGTATCAAAGTGTTAAATGGTGCCATTCAAGAGGTGTATTTGCGATGTGTTTTTAATGGAAATGATTGTTATAAATTAAAAAATGAAACCCCTGCCCCCCCCCCCCCCACACACACACACACCACCACACCCCTCGCCAACGAAGTTGAAGGGGATATACTGGTTTGAGCTTGTCCGTTCCGTCCGTCCCTCCGTCCGTCTGCAGACCAAAATCTCGTGTGCTTAACTTCTCACTCATAATTTGAATGATTGTTTTAATATTTGGCATGCTGATTAAGATGATGTGAAGATGTCAGCGAAGAAAAGTTTCTGATTCGATCAGTTTTACACGAGTTATGGCCCTTTGCTGTTTTAATCTATATATATTATATAAGGGCCAAAACCTTTTGTGTTGAACTCCTCATACATTTTTAGGTGGATTGTTTTAAAATTGTACATGCTGATTAAGTATGATGTGCATTTCGTGATCCGAGTATTAACTTTATACCCCATCCAACCTATTAATTTCAGCTTTAAAAGTTTGCATATTGTAAAATTAAAACATTTAAAATGCAATTTTACACAGGTTATGGCATTTTGTCAGTAAACAAATGTTTTTAAACATGTTTTATTGTCGAAATATCCGTTATAAAATCCTGCTAATATAAGCATTCCCATTTGGCACAATACTAGTTTTGCGGCGGGGAGCAAACTCCCCTCTTCTAAGCCGGCCAAATTTCTGAGCTAAAAATAGCTCTGAAAGCTAACAATAGCACAAGTAGCAACCGAACAGCATTCAAATTATATGACTCCGCGTAGATAAATAGTGCCTTCGGGTTTGAACTGAATGTAATGAGAAGAACTGACTTAAGACGAGCTATGTATGTAATAGGAAAGCAATAATATTCCAAATGACAACATATCAATTGTGTCTAACCTAATTTTAACCTATGTAAAAATAGTTGATCATATTGGGGAAAGAAGTTCTGGTTACGGCATAGTTTTATTTGATTTCGCTTCAGATCGAACGTGAAAGCAACATGGTTATTGCTTTATTATGTATAATTGTATATAGCAACAACTATTTCGAAAGTTTTTTAGTGATTCACGATGTCAGTGAATTATTATTAATGATAAGATGAAATGAAGAAACATGTTTAGACGCCACTGGATTGTTATTGTGTTGGAATATAGCATATATAGAAATCTTGTTATCGTTATATCTCCTGTATTTAAGATCGGATTCGATCAAAACTTTCATAGATTGTAGAGTTCAGGGTCAAGTTGTGCAAGAACAGAAATGTAGAGGGGCATTCCGGATCTGAACGCTATACAAATTTACACAATGGCAAGAACAAGTCGCGTCGGGCGCTACTTGTCCCCATTTTTTAAAAAAAATCATGCACTTTGTATTTATGGCATGTTCATCTTATTCAGATTTTGTCCGTTACACAAACCCCGCCGCATTCAGCACTTTCAGTGCTTTGATTACATGAGTTCAGACCCTTTGATTTTCTTACATATATTATATATAGGAACATCTTCTGTGTTTAACTCCTCATTCATTATTTGATGGATTATTATAATATTGTAAATGCTGATTAAGTACGATGTGAAGATGTTAGAGAAAAAAAATAGTTTTGGTTTGATCTATTTTATATGAGTTATAGACCTTTGATTTTCTTGCATATATTATATATAGGTAAATCGTTTGTGTCTAACTCCTCATTCATTTGATGGATTGTTTTAATATTTGACATGCTGATTAATTATGATGTGAAGGTATTAGTGAAGATTTGTTTTTGATTTGACCATTTTACATGAGCTATGGCCCTTTGCTTATCTTACATATATAATAGGGAAATCTCGTGTGTTTAACTCCTCATTCATTATATTAATTGATTGTTTTAATACTTGTTATACTCATTTACTATGATGTGTATATGTCAGTGAAGAAAAATATTTTTGATTTCATTATTTTTCACGAATTATAACCCTTTGTAGTTTTAGCCAGTGGGAATCCTTTACTACCCACCCATTCGCCTATGGATTATTTTTGTATATGTCTGATGATTCAGTTTCAAGTGAATGTGATCATGAAGGAAATCTGTATTGATGCAATAAAGAGCAGGGTTCAAAGGGCAGAGGTGGGGTTATACTCGTCTGCATTTAGCGACAGTTCTAGTTAATAATTTTCTGGCATAAACTGAGATGTTTAATGATAACTGGTATTTCATCCGCTTAACTATTCGTGTGAAAGGTCCTGGAGACCCAAGCAGAAGGATGTTAAACACAACAGCAGTCTGGATTTTGTGCATTTGTATGACCTGGATATGTGTTTTGACATACCTGAATAGTACTGACTTAAGCAAATGCCTTTCATCTAGTGAGAGAGCTATGCCAAAACACATATTGGTTGGTTGAAATGAAATGTTACCTATATTTTCAATGAGCTTCAATAATACTGTCAGGACGGATGGCCTGCTCTTCTTGCTTTTTTCTAATATTGGCACAAATCGTTCGAAATATTCATAACATCTTTTTAATCAAACGAAATATAGAATTTGAGAGAATGCAATTTACCGCATAAAATGAAGGTTCCTGAAATAGTTTTTTTGAGATTTGCATCGCAGTTTCATTATTGATTTGGATCAAAGAATGCAATGTCGGAAATCTATTTATTTTTTCTGTTTTGGTATATCACATCAAAAAGGCATAGCTCCATTTCAATTAAACTGATTCAGAGCAACCATGCTTTGGTAAACGTATCGGTTCGTCGATATTGCTTTATTATTGTTACAATATATATATAAATATCACACAGGAAAAGCAGCATTCAAGGACGACAGTCAATCACAAACACACACAGTCAATCACAAACACACACAGTCAATCACAAACACACACAGTCAATCACAAACACAAACAGTCAATCACAAACACACACAGTCAATCAGTCAACCACAAACACACACAGAAACAAAGAACAAAGTTAAAGATGAATAAAAAGCCAAATAAGACATCACAAACGCAAAAGGGTTGACAATAGGGTTACTTGGAACGGTCAGTGGCAAAAAAGGCCGCTGGAGTTTAAACCAGGTTCTATGGTGCACCAAACAACACACTTACCCTACTGTCAACCCGATAAAACGGGACAGTATAAATAAATAAATCCCCGCCCTGAACTATTCTCTAAACAACAAGTCAGCAATATAAGTAAAACACAAAGATTTTCGTGTATATTTAAATACAAAAAAATCAATAGCCCAGAAAGCCACAAAGAAGGTACTCAGTGACTTGGCAGAAGCCAGAGCAACAAGATAACAAACCATTGAGGGCACGACAAGACAAAATATCAGACAAACATCAAACGTCACCGTCCTGTTGGGCTTTAGGCAGCCGTCATCATAGGGTCCACAGCCTGTCCGGTCATCGCATAATTAAAGAGGAAAGCATAAACTGTAATGGGGCCACCAACAAGCATGCAGTGCGTTGCAAAATGATAGGGTCATAACCTCTTTTGATAAACCTTGTAACAAGTTATTCTCTAACCAACAAGGCAAGTTAACCAGTGTTTGCAGTAAGGTTGGTAAATTTCCTTTGATTAATGCAAAGCATTTAATCGTTTAATTCAGAATAACTGAGGGGGCGAAGCTATACTATGCTCTTAATTACAATAAATGGAATTTAGAAAACTGTATTTATTCCGATAGGGGCACTAAGTACGTCACATACTACAGATAGAGTCTGTCCCAGCTCGTTGGTTGTTTAAAAGCCTCGATTGGCAATACTCATAACGAGGTTTTTAAATGAATCAACTTTCTGAGACCAACCCAGTCTATTATTTATCTAACTTTTGTTATATCATCTGTACTGTTTTAACATTGCACCGGTATTGGTGCTTTTCAGCACTGATTCACAGGGAATATCAAACTTGATTAGTTTAGATACTCGGTACAAAAGCGCCCCCTATACTTTTGTTTTCTAGGCAAAAGAACGATATAATTGAAATTAAACTTGCGGAAATTGGAAAACATTAATTGGTTATAGATTCAATTGGCATGAACTATTGAATTTTACAAATATGCCAACCTTTGGCTGGATGTCTGAAATTAAAATGTAAATGAACGAAGATAGCATACAACGAAGTCAATTAGAAAATATTAACCTTTTCGGAAATTAATAACTCTGATGTTTATGATAAAGTATGAAACCTTGGTAGTTCAGTGGATAATGCGTTGCGCTTTAGAGCTTTAGACCTCTGACCTGCGTGGGTTTTCGCCAATGCAGTGGTATGTTTAATGGAAATATTTATCCTTCATATTCGTCCTTTTTCTCACCGCTGTCTCAATATCACCTTGCATGTGTTACATATGTAGCATTTTATCAGGGAAATTTGCTTCAATTGATGTGAAATTAGAGATATATAATTTGTCGAATTTATAATTTGTGTTTATTAAAGAAAATAATTGATATGTAAATGCTGTCATTAGCATTAAAATTGAATAGCATGAAATCATGTTCTGCCATAAATGCGACAATTTGCGTGATTCCTATTTAAATATAGTAATCCACAATACCTGATAATTTTCCTGTTATGTTCCAATACGACCGTCTCTTGTTAACATGCAAACAAAAAACCAGGCTTACTATTGCTTACTCTGCTACACAGATACAGCTTAGAAACATGTAAACAGGAACTTCGTGTTAGTGGTTGACCTATTTTTAGTGCCACTTTTAAATGTCCGAAGGTCATTACCCTACAATTTGAGGGAATCCCCAAATAAATTTATGAAAATCGCCCTCTTTCCTTTTAATTCTGCTATATCATAGAGCTAAATCATACAAAAGAAAGCTATGTTAAATAATAATCAGAAATAAATAAGAAATTCAAGTTAACCTAATCGAATTGCCCACCTAGTTTATCATCCAATCAAAATAAGGCTTACGTATGCAGTAGGCATTGGGCTTCATGTTCTTTTCTCCACCAATCAGACCGGTTTTTACAATAGGGTACTGTAACCTTCAGAAGAAAGATACTCCATGTCCACCGTCATATGCATGCCAACTTCGGGACGGTTAACATTTTATTAATATTGAGTTCTGCTCAACCCGGAGCTAGAGGGCGTGAGCGGTAGCTAGCATATTTCACTACCGCTCATGAACAGTCTCAATCAAACCGAGACTGCAATATTTCGTATGTGTCGTTTTCGGCCGTTTCCAAAGGTCAATTATCATACTCTTTTTCATAATTACATTCATGTGGCGGCGCTAAAATATCTCCCCGTGCTGGCAATCAGAACTATTAATCATTTCGATCTTTGGAGATTGCTGAGCCTGATATTTATATATAGATATCGGTGGTACGTTCTCAAATACTTCTTGTTTTCTTACTTATATTTCGAATAGGTGGTTCGACTACTCCAGCCTTTAAATGTTCTGAGGATTGTTTAACCAGCCTTAGGATATAACTGCATTCCATTTTGTTTATTTCGCCCATTGTTTTCTCTTTTAGGGCAAAGCATTTTGTTAGAAACTGGAACCATACGCCGATGGCCATGGAATGGTATAAAAGAACCACATTGGAGGTTCCATGTTCACCGTGATATGCATAGCATCTTAGGGATGGCTAAACTGTTCGTGCTATTGACATTTTTAATATTGAGTTCTGCTCAACCCGGTGCTAGAGGAAATGAACGGCAGCAAGCACATTTCACTACCGCTCATGAACAGTCTCAATCAAACCGAGTCAATATTTTTTGTATTTATCGTGTTCGGCAAATTCCAAAATACTCCTTTTATATTCATTTTATTTACTACTATCTGTTACAAACATGTACGTTACATAAAAATACAATCCCACAGTCCATTCAGAAGTTGTAACACACATCTACTCACTAAGGATGGCCAACCACTGACGAACGTCTTTACAATAGATAATGAATTCTACAACTGTTTAATTATATAACAACAGGCTTTAAAAATGTCTAAAGGCTGTCATTTTATCAATGATAACGTCGGTTTGATGTTTTTAGTTTTTTGTCTGGCATCTTTTATAACTTTAAGTTTAGGGTTATACAGTTCCTTGTTAATGTGTGTATCTCAAAGACGACGTGTGTTGTTAACATTGGTCAAAGGCGTTTGCTCGTTTTCATCTGCAAGATACATTGCAAAGGGCATAGCCTAGCTTGTTAAGGAGGTTGGCTGGGAAAGGACGTAGTACTGATATTTAAAGCTTATTCGGTATCATTTAGATATAACATTATCAATAAAAAGGGTAGGTCATCACACTTTGTTTTGCACTAGATGTCTTAGAAGAAGGCACATATTTCTAACTCCAAAATTTCACTGAAAAGATGTAAAACAGAGTCAGTGAACATTTTCAAAAATAAATGTCATGACATTACATTTATTGAAAAACAATGATTAATTTTCAATTACATATAACCATGTTTTTCAAAACATACTCAAACAATTGTAATCCTCGTTCATCTTTTTACTTTAAAAATCAAAAATACCCCCACCCTTATTTTAAAGAAATTTGTTTTGACTAAAATAATAATTCAATATAAAAAAAGTATGTTCTAATGCTCAACTTATTTTAAAACTTGCATATTACAAGGTCCTATGACATTTCTTTCGAAACAAGTAAAAAAATATATAGGTCACCTCTATAGGCTTCTAATGAATTTTAATTAAAAATTCTTTAAATTACACACATCTTGGAGTTATTTTGACATTTTCATTTTAAAATACCATACACACAGTTTTGACAAAGAGATCGAATATACAAGTAGCTCTGTTTCTACTTTTATATATGTATTCTAATATTAAAAAAACAAAAATCTAATTTTTTCTATAGCAAAAGGATAAATTCTACTCAGAGCTACCTATACCCCCAATTTTAACAAAAAATGATCATAAACATGATAAATGACGGAAAAAATATGAAAAATATTTTTTTGTTTAAATTTGATATGTTACCAATTATATCCATATCTACTAGAATGCAAGATATTAAACAATTCTGTTGTCAAATAAAACTATGATTTAAAAGATAAAATTCTTAAACTTGAAAATGTCAAAACTTGACCAGCCAACATCCTTAATGGTAGCTTACGGTCGTTTTTTTTCTCAGATGTATAGAGCATGGCTAATGAAACACCATACTTTAAATTAGGTCCTGCGGATGTAATCTATATCTGAAGTATAGTTATATACTAATTACGCTTTTACAACTGATTGGAAAGCATGTATTCAATTCATTCAAGCAGTTCTTTCTTTTTTTAAATTGCTCATTCATCAATTTAGTAAAACCACAACTGTAAAATAGTATTTTTTTCCTCATGGTTGATAATCGTTGTTACAAAAGTCGAGCAGGAATTATAGTATTTTTATAACGCAGTCCATTAAACACAGACATTCAGAACAATAACACTTACAAGGAAGCAATGCGACACCACAATCAAAAAGTTGCCAACACGGTTATCGCCTTAGTCTCTATCATCCAGACCTCTCGCGAGACTTCTCTCAAAGAAGTCCATACGATGGTCTGGAGTAAAGCTTCTTTAAAATTGTTGACATCAGAACGAGGTGTGGACAAAAAAAAATCACCGGCCTCTGATTGGTCAACTTCAGTTTGTTATGGAAATCTATGGCAATCACCCGCTACGTCACGACACGACGGCGTCAAAAATTACGTGACGTTACGCGCCATGTGTGCAATAAAATTACTCCAAACATAGTCAGCGGATCCCGATTAATGCTAAAAATTAAATTTTAAACATCATTTTGTAAGATTATATTATGTTTTTAAAGAAACTACAATAAAACGAAGTTTATTGTATATTTAATAAGGACTCAAACACATCCCATTGGAACTCATGTTGCGCGTAATTCAATGTGAACTTTGATGTTGCAATCAAAATGACGTTTACTAAAGAATCGCAAAAAAACACGCTATCTATATTATTAATATTCCCGAATCATTTGGATACATAAACGGTTATTGTGTTAAAGATGAATGACCACCCTTTTTGTAGTATTATCAATTAACAAATTTCACTCTTAAACATCATATGAACATTTCTTGATAGTCCCGGACAGAAACGTTTATTTAAAACCGTTACTAAGTTGTATGTAAAAATAAGTATAATACAAAATAAGCTGCACAACTATTGCCAGATAATTGTTAAATACATTTACCTGTGAATTAATTTACAAAGTGTTTTACGTCATCAAATAAAATCTTATTCTCGCTTTTCAAAGATAGTGCAATGTGTTAATTGTAAATATCTATTGTAGTGTATTGATTTCGATTTAAATAAACATTAACATGTTCATGAGACAAAACATGGCCAAGAACTTTAAGATATGTATCTCTGATAAAATTGAAATAATTAAATTTATCTTTTTACGGGTTTTGAGCATAGTTAATTGTTTTATGTCTAAATTATTTTCATTTCCCAAGCAAAATATGTGATGGATAGGATGTACTACATACTACGTTGTATGTGCAAGATATTGCATTTTATGTTAGAATTTTGTTAATTACACTTTATTATGTCAGTTTCAAACAGTTTTAATAGCGTATAGTTTATGGCCGAATATCACTAAAAAACACTCTACATTGTCCCAAGATATATAACTAGAGGTAAGTGTTTTAAAATTACTTTTTTTTTAAACAATTGCCTTAAAATCGCTTTATAAGAAAATAGAGTTTTAGAATCGTCTAGATTTCGACCTGGTATTATGCCGAAACGTCTTGAAATTGTAAGAACGTGTATTTCCTCGTGACAGCACGAGTAGCTTTTGTTCTTTTTATGTACATGTAAATGATGTTGTCTGTGTAACACAAATGAGTGGCTATTAAATTGAGCTATTGACATTTTAGAAACGCTTTTGACTTATTTTACAAGACGTTATACTGTATACGACAGGCAATATGTTAATAGCATTAATAGGATGAATAAAGATAATATTAAAAACAGTTCATAAACCGACAATTCTAATACACCCGCACTATATAGCCTAGTTTAAAATATCTCGTTATATTCAACGATATATCCTGTAATGTTTTCAACGTTAGCAGAATAAGCAAGGCAATGAGAAAGATATCACTGTAACGTTTGCAACGTTATGAGAGTAAGCAAAGCAATGCGAAAGATTTCAGATGTGTGCGTTTTTTTCACATTTTAGGGGTATAAGAATAGAAATAGAACATCGTTAACGGTGAATTATCTTGTAATATATCACGGTTTAGCATTCAATTGTAAACAATAATTTCAGCGTGAAATTATTGTTTACAACTTAACTCCAAACCGTGATATATTACACGATAATTAACTATAAATGATATTCTATTTATTAAGTATAGGAATGGTGTAGTACAAGGATTGACTTGATAATAAACGTTGAATGGAGCGATGTGCTTATTATAGAAAGATAATAAACGTTGTATGGAGCGATGTGCTTATTATATAAAGATAATAAACGTTGTATGGAGCGATGTGCTTATTATAGAAAGATAATAAACGTTGTATGGAGCGATGTGCTTATTATAGAAATATATTAAACGTTGTATGGAGCGATGTGATTATTATATAAATATAATAAACGTTGTATGGAGCGATGTGCTTATTATAGAAAGATAATAAACGTTGTATGGAGCGATGTGATTATTATAGAAAGATAGTAAACGTTGTATGAAGCGATGTGCTTATTATAGAAAGATAATAAACGTTGTATGGAACGATGTGCTTATTATAGGAAGATAATAAACGTTGTATGGAGTGATGTGCTTATTAAAGAAAGATAATGAACGTTGTATGGAGAGATGTGCTTATTATAGAAAGATAATGAACGTTGTATGGAGCGATGTGCTTATTATAGAAAGATAATAAACGTTGTATGGAGCGATGTGCTTATTATAGAAAGATAATAAACGTTGTATGGAGCGATGTGCTTATTATAGAAAGATAATAAACGTTGTATGGAGCGATGTGCTTATTATAGAAAGATAATGAACGTTGTATGAAGCGATGTGCTTATTATAGAAATACCTATGGTGGCATATTTCTGTCAAGAGATAGCTAAATAATTGATCGTGTATTTTTCGCTATAATGTTACATTTTCTCTTTAGTTTTCAGCAATTTTATCTAACAGAACTTGCTGCGATACTGCCCACTTCTGTCATCACGTTAGCACAATAGTTAACATTTGACATTTTGTAATCGTAAAAATTCTGACTAATTATCATGAAAATTCACGTTACTATCTCGTAAATAGTTATAGTTAACTCAATAACATTATTTATCGCGAAACCAGAACTATCATAATCAGTATCGCGGCATTTAACAAGATAGCTGAGACATTTTCGTGAAAATTCAATCACTATCTCGAAAAAAGCATTATAAGGGTATCATGATAATTCTCTAGAAACCAGAATCATGATGGCAGAATTGGGCATTAGCTTGGCATTTAACATGATAACTTAAAGAATTTGAGATAATTTTATCTTAAAATTTTATAAAATTTTCGCGAAAATTCATTATTATCTCGAAAAAATACATGCTACATTCTCGAAATAATCGTGATAATTATCGAGCTATCTCGTGGCAGAAATATACCACCATAAATACCACCTTATTTATTCAAAATTCAAACGATCTAAAACAAACTAAAACGTTTGTTGACATTATAAAGATATGTGACTATTTGTTTTATAACTGCGTGCTCATTTGTGTTTCGTACTTAACTGTTGATTTATCGAAACTGCGCAGATTATTTTCTGTATGGAAATGTGTATCATTGTATCCTCTTTTAATTAGTGACGTGAAGCTATTTATATGGCTGAGTAACCTCAAGTCAGAACAATTCGTCTTGTGTAATAACACTAAATGTGCCACTATAATACATAATTACCACTCCTATCCCCATGTATCGTTAGAAGATTAAACATGTTAAATGAGACCTGTTGGAACTGTTAAGTCAAATTTGCATTAACTTGTTTTAACAAGACAGTTTATTGCTTTGTGAAAGAGTCGTATTTATCACTTCTTTGTTTCTTTTATCATCAACTGCCTTCACCAGATTTTAAGCTTTATATGACAAAATCATTTTATCATGTCGATCTGTATAATTCTGCCGAGAAACAGGGTGCCTGAGATAAAACCTTATCTCGGCAGTTACGTTCCTATCCCGTCAGGTGCACTTCTTTTGACGACGTCATCACCTCTTTTGATGACGTCAGGGTATATTTGATGACGTCTGCTTCCTTTTGAACGGAAAAAAATGGGGAGAAAATGGAAAAAAGGTAAATTAAATGATATTAAACAATCAACATGATAAATAGAATATCATGTTAGTGCCTGATCTTATCCAGTTTATCAGGTTCGGCACGAAATAAATGAAGCCCTCGGCACAACCGAGGGCTTCATTTTTTTCTCAGCCTCACCTGATAAACTGGATGTGATCAAGCTCTAACATGATATTCTCTATATCTCCAAAGTAATGCAAAGGGCCAAGACAGATTCAAATTCTTCATATTGAGGTGGGGCACTGTCGTGTAATGGTAGAGCGTCGGACACAGGATCGAAGGGTCGTAGGTTCTATCCCATCCATCACCATATGTGCTGCGTTCGTGAGTAGGACACTTTATCTACATTTGCTTAGTACTGGTTCTACCCAGGAAGACATCGAGAGTGGTTCAATTAAGAGAGTTTCGTTACAACCGATGTAAACTGAATAAGTTTAAATTAAATTTCTCATAAATTTAATGTTAGTCCGATTATTCATCTCTGCATGTTGCAAAAAGATAGCTATTACAAAAGTAACTATTTTACTTTTCACCATTTTTAAATTTTCTTCATTTCAACCGTTACGTTGTTGGCTTATGCATGTTCGCTCATTGCACAGTTTACTACATCAATATGAAAATTGTGGAAATTTCCAAAAATGTTCATTATGTTCATTTCATGTTCATTTCAATATTGTATATAACAAATAAATACTAATTATAAATATATATAATTTTTAGCCCTATTGTCAGCCCCGTTTGTATTTGTGACGTCATTTGCATTTATTCCTTATTAACACTGTCATTCCTGTTTGTCGTTTTGCGTGTTTTTGGGTTTACTGTGTTTTGTGAAAGTTGCATTTCCTGTTCGAATTCTGTACTTGTTTTTTTTTTAAATAGTGTATTTTTCATCGGCTAACAACTTTTCCATTTCTTTTTAATCCGGTTTGGCAGCCATTTTATATCATTGCATATTTCCTGCATATCACATCTTTATTGTTTACTATATTGTCATCTGTTTCAACAGAAAACGCCTTGACATGATTTATGAAAGCTAATAGAACGTTATTTTCTCGAAATTGAAAAGAATATTACCGGTAAGAATCGAATTACAGCGGTTATAATTAGATGAAACGAACAGAAGTTAACATGTAAACACAGGATTGAATTGCCTTGAATGTTGCCTAAAGGCTCAGCAACGCATTTGACGCCGTCTCACATATTGGGGAATGATACATACGATACATGATAACCTGCCCTACTCTTAAACACGAATATATTCCTATGGTACGTAAAAGTGCTAGGAAGAAATAATCCAATGCACGGTTCTCCCACCCAGTTTACGTCCCCATCCGACGGACGAGACAAAGGAAAAGTGTCGGTGAAGCTTAAACATGGGTCCTCTGGGTTCATCTATATTAAACAATGTATGACATTGCAGTACTACATCGAGGTGTTAACGCCATACTGTTGTATCGTTTTCTTTATTCATATGTAGTAACACCATAGTTGCGTTGAACTGTCGATATCTAAGCCTCTAACATGATTAACTACACTACACTGAAATGTCATCCCAGCACGTTCTCCTTTCTCTTCTAAATACAACCTCGGGCGCGGACGCATCATATATATAGGTGTAGATTTGATAAAACAAAACGACATGCATATGTAAACAAGGGGCCGCAGAGGGACTGTATCGCTCTACTGGCTACAACTCCAACAAAAATCATTCAACCGGAACTTGACAATAATATGCGCAACTAGGCTTGGTACTGATCATTCCTGGCGAGTTTCACTGAAATCCAGCCAAGAGTTCAGGAGAACTAGTCTCTACAAAGTTAGTGTATTAAAACCTTTAAAGGGCCATAACTCTGCCAAAGATCATTCAACCGAAACACGGCGATGATATGCGTAATTAGGCTTAGTACTCATCATCCCCGACAAAATTCGGACAGGAGTTTAGAAGAGACTAGTCTGGATAAAGTTTGTGAATCAAAATCTTTAAAGGGCGATAACTCCGCAAAAATATCATTCAACCGGAAAACGGCGATGATATGCACAAATAGGCCTGGTACTAATCATCTCTGCAAAGTTACATTGAAATCCTGTCAGGGTTCAGGAGAACTAGTCCGGACAAAATGTGTGTATTAAAACCTTAAGTCAGCTCATTCAACCGTAACACGGTGACGCTTTGCATAACTATATTTAGTACTGATCAAGCCACTAGCGGATCCAGGGGGATCTCACCCGTAAAAATTCCGGATGATAGATGTATGTCCATGTTACTGTAGATAAAATTTCAAACAATTACGATGCACGCCCTCAGTATAAATTTGTTTCTCACTCGCTTAGCCCGCTCGACGCATAATGGCTAATAAGTGGTTTAATTAACACATTGCTAAATCCTTTTTATATGAAAACGGACTTTTTTACCCTATCAATGCACTACCGCAACCGTTTTATGAGGCTAGAAACGGACCCGAAAATTGACATTCAGAACAAACAATTGTAGGCATAAACGTGGAACATGAAATGTAGCATTACTGTGACACAGTCAAACAACACACGCATTCAAAACAACACAGTCACACAACACACGCATTCAAAACAACACAGTCAAACAACACACGCATTCAGAACAATCAATTGTAGGCATAAACGTGTTACAGGAAATGTAGCATTACTGTGACACAGTCAAACAACACACGCATTCAAAACAACACAGTCACACAATACACGCATTCAAAACAACACAGTCACACAACACACGCATTCAGAACAATCAATTGTAGGCATAAACGTGTTACAGGATATGTAGCATTACTGTGACACAGTCAAACAACACACGCATTCAGAACAAACAGGACGTACAAGGATACACATAAGCCAAGTATGCGACACCACAAACAGAAACATCTGGTGGTTTAAACGAGGTTGTATGCATTCGCAACATCTCGTACACTGCTTCGCAGCATTACTCGAATGTAATACGCAGGTTTCCTTATTGGTTACGTCATCGAGCCTTATATTCCCGCCAAAACAAATTTGCATTCAAAATCGAAGTTATCATCCAAATGTTGCAATGCTATTCAGCCGATTGCTCCACAAATAGTTTATTTTCATGAAAGCAGTGATAAAACCTTCATCTGCATGGTAGAAAACAAAAAATCAACCCAAATTATACATTAACGCGTTTGGTTTGCGGCCATATTGTTTACACAGCAACAGTGCAATATTTTCTGTGCCGTTGCCTTCCGGCGATCAAAATGTCAAGATTTTGAACATACCGAAGCGCCGTGATACACACGAGGCGGGATCCCGAATAATGACGGGATTGGCCGAGCGTTCACGACTGGGTTCTATGGTGCACCAAACCTCACTAATATCGAGCTATTTGGCCCAGTTAAAGGCGGCATTGCAATTTAAAAATCCCCGCCAGGCTATATTCACTAACAAACTAGGCATCATAAATACAGTCCATGAGTGAGTCAAACATTTGTCCTTGATTCAAAGAGCAATTTGGGTAGGCTATGTCATATATAAACAAAAACAAATAAAATAAAAATTAACGAACTGCAGGAAAGAACAATAAAACATTCTTTGAATACGACGTATGCTTCAACATATTGTTTTCAAGTACAATCATTTAATTTATTATTCTAACCGTCTTTTAAATAACTGACACTAAGTGCTTAGCGGTGTTTTCGTCTGTAGTTGTCGATGTTATCAAAGTCATTTGTTTTATGTATTCATACACTCTGATCAGCAGTCACGAAAATAACCCAATTTTAAACGGATAAGATTATAAGATGTATTGTTTGGGGCGCTTGTTTCAGCCAAAGGGTTTTTGGTCTTTTAAGATAAAATTAATCTACTACCTAAATAAGTTGTATGTCAGTGAAACACACATTTTTAGTGGTAAATAAAAATACCTCACTTTCAAAATCGGTTGAGAAATAAAAATTTCATGTGCGATAGTTGTTTTTGCTGGGGGCATTTTCAATGCAAAATTCTGCTGCATGAAAAAATTGAAAAATATTTATTTTTAGTATTTTTATCCAAAAATGGTTTTAAATTGTTAAATACTAGTAAATTAAGACACCCTGAAAGTTTTATAGCAAAATATGAAGGCTAACTGAAGTTATTTGAATTTCCTACTTTTCTGCTGTTCCACCAACCAGGAATTTACATAAGAAAATCCCCATCAAAAATCATTTTGGCTGTAAAATATTTATTTCTCAACCGATTTTCAAAATTAAAATAGATTTATTTACCACTAAAAATGCCAGTTTTAATGATATATAATTGATGTGAGTATTATTTCAATTGCTCAAGTTACTGCAGAAAAACCTTTGGCTGAAACAAGCGCCCCAAACAAAAAATAGAAAACAGATCATCATTGTCATTTTTTAAATAGTTCAATGATATTAAAGTATATCTTCCATGTGCATGTCATAGAATAATTATTTTCAGCCATACCAAACAGAGACATAATTTGTTTCTGTGTTGAATAACATACTATCTATACGTTTATGATATTAAAATAATTGAAGTTGAATACCATGAAATCTTCTTCTGCCATAATTAAGACCACAAACCCATTATGTGTATAATTCCTGTTTAATATTGTAATCAACAGTAACTTATACAATTATATACCATTATGTAATCAACAGTACCTTATACAATTATATACCATTATGTAATCAACAATACCTTATACATTTATATACCACTGCCAATCCTTTTTTGCTGCACCAAAATGATCGTCCTTTGTTTAGAATGGGGTCTTCTTTCATCCATACATAACTATTGCTAAATAAAGATCAAAGGAAAATAAATATTTCGTTCTCCTATTTTCTTTTTAATGTCTATATTAAACTGTAATAAAATTCATATTTCTTTTATACATATTTCTTGATACATATAGTCAGTAAAAAAGGTAATTGACCAGACGTTATAATTGCAGTTGTAAACTTTCTTTTTAGTGCACAATAGTGTTGTTTGTGCCGTGTGGCGACCGTAAAAAGTCTCCCCGTACATCCAATCAATATTGTTATTTTTACATCCTACAGGGATTGTATGACATTCATTGATCCAGTTTTTCCTTAAACACGTGTGTTTCATATACCGCGTTGAAGGTTTTGTGCTGATCGACATTTTGGCCCATTTTATTAGGGTTTCCTTAACTTTCCTCATTATCTTGTATTAGACACTTGTCACAAAATGTCACGGGTAGAGCGTACTGGTCGTACATATCTCTTGTAAGTTATCGGTTACACCCAAAATCTATTGTTCGAGTTGAAACAATTTCACAATATTCATGATCTATTCATGTAACACGTAAAAGCGTGCACATTTTAAGTGGCCGCCAGAGAGGCCGTGTCATAAGTTTAGTTTTGTGCTAATGCATGTAAACGTATAGGTATATTTTCCTTAAACGGCAAAATTGTATAAGGGGCCTCTCGTGTAGATTTAATACTGTAGATTTAGCCACGTTTGTCACGGACTGAACGGGGGAAATAATGATTTGGGCGTAATGTTTGCTATAAAACCCATTGTCTTCTAGCTCTCGCCGGGATCATCGATAGTACTTTGTTGGAACAGAGATTGGACGGCAAATTTCATAGGCAACATGTGGTTAGTAATTTTATTAAACATTTATCGTACATTTGTATTCAGTGGGCGGCGCCATCTTGTTTGGCGGATACGACATCCGGTTAGCATTGATGTTTCTCAAACATAACTTTAGACAAGCATATGATTTTGAAGTTACTTTATTAGATGTAATTATTGTAATTGATCATTAATTGTAAAACAATATTAATTTGATAACAGTGGATAATAGGTGCATTAGTTAACGTTGTCGTATAACTCAGTGATTGTAATACACGATTGTTAACATTAGTTAACAATGAGATGAGTGACAAGAATAAATGTTCGACGCGTATGCATAGCGTTGAATAATGTGGTCATTAGTTGACATGCGTGCATTCATAACTCAGTGAGTGTAATATATGAGTAATTTGATCATGTTTATATTACATGTATTAGGGGCATTGATTAACAGCGACGTACATAGCGTATACATGGCGTTGTAGAATATGTATACATTGCTACTCATCATTCGTACATATATTGAATGAATAATGATTTGTTTGGGTAATGATAATTATGCAAGATTGGTATGTTTGTCAACCGACATCTAAAACGTATGTATAATTACAGCCTAAGCCATCCAGGATATAAGCCATCCAGGTGTGGATGTAAGCCATCCAGGTGTGGATCTAAGCCATCCAGGATATAAGCCATCCAGGGTTGGAGTAAGCCATCTAGGTTTGGATATCCAGGAGTGGAGCTAAGCTTCCACGTATAACGTTTACAAGCGGTGGAGACGGTCCCCGTACCTGCGCAGCCAGGTTTTACTAACGACAACCCCCGGGACACAAGGTGGGCCCGTTACCAATCCTCACTGGAGGAATATTACTCACAATCTCAGTGGAGGTTAACTATCATTGCATCGCGTCATCAACCCTTACAGAAGGCATTTGATGACAATCATCCATTGAATTCGCGCATCATCATCTTCATGAGCTCTCGCGCATCACAGTTATCGCGCTAGATCAACATTGTTATAGCTTTAACAACACTTTATTAGTGTCTTAGACATTCAGTATTTATAACAATACTAAGAACGTCTTAAACGTTCAGGAGAACATTCTTTTCATAGTTCATTTGTGTATTCGCTTGTTTTTTTTTGATAATTGTATATATATTAAACATATTTTAAAAGTTGCATTAAACTTATGTAAATGCATTCACCGTCATTGATTCTTTCCTGAGTTAGCCCAACCACTAAGGTCATCCTGTGACAACTGGTTTTCAGAGTAGTGGGATTTTGGGCGACTACGGAGGGAAAGAATCAATAAGCGATCTTTATGATGAGTTACTAAATCTCTACTTATTTTTTTAGAATTGTGTACCACCCTCTGATCCATCAAGGCGACTGTCGACGATCACGGCCACAGCTTTGAAGACAAGTCAAGACACGACAAGGGTAGGGTGAGTCCAAACTGTTGTTTTGTCCGTTCTTTCCTTGGCGCGAGGTCGCAGTGGTCTACACGAGTGGGTCTGAGGCACTTTTGCTCAATAATTTGGGTGTTTGTTTTTACCTCCCTTGATTTACACATAGTATCCAATTAGGTTGGCGAACAAGACGTTCTACTCATGTTGTGACACTCGAGTATACTTATATTAATGGGAGAAGTAAATATACATGTACATGTTATACATATTTCGATGATTGTTTAAGGTTTATGTCCAATATCAAATTAAGATATTTTATGTAGGGTATATGTTTTGTGGAAGCTAGATACTATCTATACATAACCGTTAGTAGTTAGCGCTAGTACAAATGTGTATGTAACTTGTCCTATGATGATGCCCAGGTATTTACTGAGGACACAGTGACTTACCATTAGTAGTTAGTTGAGTAAAATTATTAGGGACGTGTGTATTGTAATTATTGTAGTTAGTAGTCCACAATGTCCATAGACATGACGTCCATAAAGGATCTTACGGAAATGGGTAAGGAGTTAGGGTATGCTGGAGAGGAGCTTAGAACCTTTGTTAAAGACGAACAGGCTAGGGAAAGGGAATTTAGACTTAAGGAAAGAGAATTAGCAAAGCATGAAAGAGATGAAGAAAGTAGACTAGTTAAAGATAAGCTAGAATTAGAAAGTAGACTAGCCACAGAGAAGCTAGAATTAGAAGCTAGGTTAGCTAAAGAGAAGCGAGAGGATGAAAGTAGATTAGTAAGGGAAAAGAAAGAGGCGGATAAAGAGAAGGTAGAATTAGAAAGTAGAATAGTAAGGGAGAAGCAAGAGTTAGAACATGAGAGGTTCGAAACAGATGGTAGACTAGCTAAGGCTAAGATGATAATGGAAAGGGAGCAAAAAGAGTTTGAGCATAAGTTAGCTTTAGAGTTGGAAGCAGCTAAGACACATAGTAAGGAAAGTAAAACTGAAGGGAAAGATAGTTATTCTGGGAAGTTAAAAGGTTCGAAGTTACCATACTTTGATGCTGACAAAGATAACATGGACAGTTACTTGTTACGGTTCGAGCGTTATGCTGAGTTACAGGAATGGACCAAAGATAAGTGGGCAGTTCATTTAAGTGCGTTATTGAGAGGCAAGGCCTTAGATGTATTTTCTAGATTACCTAGTGTAGATGCTCTTGACTATGACAAGTTAAAGGATGCTCTTTTGAAGAGATTTGAGTTAACTGAAGAAGGTTTTAGAAAGCGGTTTAGAGCTTGTCTGCCTGAGAAAGGCGAGTCATTTATTCAGTTTATTAGTAGGTCTAGAAATTACTTAGATAGGTGGTTAGAGTTAGGGAAGGTAGCGCAGACTTATCAGGGCCTCATAGATTTCTTGTTGCGGGACCAGCTATTCAATGTTTGTAGTAGAGATCTGTTCTTATTTCTGAAAGAAAGAAAATTAGCTAGTGTAGGAGAAATGGCAACACAAGCAGATCAGTTTGCCGAGGCTAGAGGTGGAGCTCATAATGAAGTGTCGAAAGACAGAACTTTTAGAGATAGGCAAGGGGACGATCATAAACAGAAAGGCCAGAGTGGAAACTATAGAGGTGGAGGTAGTTCGATGGGTTCTAGAGGAGGTAGCAATAGTGGTAACATAGGTAGACCTTTTATTCGTTGTCGTCACTGTAATGGGAATCATGCTTCACATGACTGTAGGAAAGCGGTGAAAGTGTCCGCTGTCGTAGACAACTTTAGTGACAATAGTAGAGTGGACAACAATGTAGGGAATCAGAACCAAGGTTTTAACAACCCATGGAATTTCGGTAGAGGTAGAGGTGGTCAAAACCGAGGTAGAGGTAGAGGCAGAGGTAGTAATAGTCCGGTTATTAAAACCGAGAGTAGTAGCTGTTGTGTTAAAGCGGATGGTGTAATGGCGAAGATCGGAACATGTCTCTTTCCGTATGCAAATCTTCCAACGGCAGATGGTAGAGTGAATGGCACGGACGTAATTGTAATGAGGGATACAGGTTGTACAGGTGTGGTAGTTAGGCGTAGTTTAGTTACGGATGACCAGTTGGTAGGTAAACAGTCACCGTGTATGTTGTTAAATAAGTCGGTAGAGCACGTGCCAATAGCGAGAATAGATGTAGATACACCTTTCTTTAAAGGGACTACAGAGGCACTATGTATGGATGACCCGATGTATGATTTAACGATAGGGAACATAGATGGTTCAGCACTTCCGGTAATGTCCGATTTTAGAAGTAGCATAAGTAATGCCATAGAGACTAGAGCGCAGGTTCAGAAGCAAGCTCAGGCTTATAGAAAATTAAAGGTTCCTGCAGCCGTAGGTGACATATCTAAAGCGGAGTTTATAGAAGCACAAACTCAAGACGAGTCATTAGGTCCTTGTAAGGTGAAGGCCAAGGATGGTGTAGTGAAGAAGTGTAAAGGGTCCGGTAGTTGTAAGTTTGTACATAAGAATAGGTTATTGTACAGAGAATTTGAAGATAGTGGGTGTAGACAGTTTCACCAATTAGTGGTACCTACCCAGTATAGAAAGACAGTGCTTAAGGTAGCTCATGAGTCGATTATGGGAGGTCATTTAGGCGTAAAGAAAACGTCAGATAGAGTATTGGCAGAATTTTATTGGCCAGGCGTTAGTGGAGATGTAACTAGGTATTGTAGGTCCTGCGATGTATGCCAAAGGACAGTACCAAAAGGTCGAGTGACCAAAGTACATTTAGGTCAGATGCCACTGATAGATACACCATTTAAGCGGGTAGCCGTAGACATAGTTGGACCAATTTTTCCAGTGTCGGATAGGAAAAATAGGTACATTTTAACCATGGTAGACTATGCAACTAGGTATCCGGAGGCAGTAGCATTGCCCTCAATTGAAACTGAGAGAGTAGCTGAGGCATTAGTTGATATGTTCAGTAGGCTAGGTGTACCAGAGGATTTGCTGACTGATTGTGGGTCACAGTTTACGTCAGAACTTATGGCTGAAGTAAGCAGGTTATTGTCTTTGCGTCAAATCATGACAACACCATATCACCCTATGTGTAACGGGTTAGTCGAACGATTTAACGGGACGTTAAAGCAAATGTTACGGCGTATGTGTACCGAGAGACCCAAAGATTGGGACAAGTATCTCAATGCTTTATTGTTTGCATTTAGAGAGGTTCCACAAGAGAGTTTAGGATTTTCTCCGTTTGAGTTATTGTACGGTAGGTCAGTTAGAGGTCCCATGAGGATTCTTAGAGAGATGTGGGCAGGTGAAGTAGATAGTGATGAGGTTAAGACTACATATCAGTATGTTTTAGATCTGAAGGAGAAACTAGAGGAGACTTGTAAGATAGCTCAAAGTCAGTTAGTTAAGGCAAGTACCAAGTACAAACGGTACTATGACCAGAAAGCTAGAGCTAGGAAGTTTAAGATAGATGACCAGGTGTTACTGTTACTCCCGACCGACAATAACAAGTTGTTATTACAATGGAAAGGTCCGTTTTACGTTAGAGGGATAGTGAACACTATGGATTACCGTATTGAGATAAACGGAAAGTTAAAGACTTTTCATGCGAATATGCTGAAAGAGTATATCAGTAGAACCGATAATGTGCAACAAGGGGTGTTAACCGTAGTTAATGTTGCAGTTATTGAGGATAGTGAGGAAGACAGTAGTGAGGACACTAGTCCCATGTATTTTCCCACTAGTGTAGGTAGGGAGAGAGCAGCCGATGTAGACATATCGGGCATGCTTAGTGGAGAGCAGCAACGAGAGATGGGTAGTTTACTCTCGGAGTTCAGTGATGTCTTGTCCGAAAACCCGGGGCAGACAGATGGAGTGCAACATGATATTGTACTCACATCAGGGGAACCAGTTAGAATTAAGGGGTATCCCATTCCATTTCACTCCCGATCAATTGTTGATGAGGAGGTGAAAGACATGTTGAAATTGGGTGTCATCGAACCTTCAAACGCCCCATTTTCATCCCCAGTCGTACTTATTAAGAAGAAAGATGGGTCAATTCGATTCTGCATCGATTTTAGGCAGCTCAATAAACGTACCATCTTTGATGCAGAGCCAATGCCTAATATTGAGGAGGTATTCTCTAAACTTGCGGGATATTCGTATTTCTCCAAGTTAGACCTCAGTAAAGGTTATTGGCAAGTCCCACTTTCAGACCGAGCTAAAGAGATGACCTCCTTCGAAACTTCGCAAGGACTTTTTAATTTCAAGGTCATGCCATTTGGTCTCGTAAACGCCCCAGCAACATTCTGTAGGTTAATGAGGAAAGTCCTGAAGGATTTGTCCAACACAGACAGTTTTGTAGATGACATCCTGGTGTTTACAAAAACATTTGAAGACCATATTAAGGCTCTACGTAATCTGTTGGAACGGCTACGCCGGTTTAAACTGACTGCAAAACCTAGCAAGTGTCACATAGGTTACGCAGATATAGAGTGTCTGGGTCATGTTGTCGGGAGGGACCAGAAATTGAAACCCAACCCCGACAAGGTTAAGGCAATTCAGGAAGCACCAAGACCCGAGACAAAGAAACAAGTTAGGTCATTTTTAGGGTTGGCGGGATTTTACAGGAAGTTTATTCCAAACTTTTCGGCTATAGCTGCACCTTTGTCAGACTTCACAAAGAAAGGTCAACCCAATAGGATAACTTGGGGGGAAAGCCAGGAGCAAGCTTTTTTCTCTTTAAAGGTGAGTCTGGTCAAAACCCCAATACTAAAATTACCTGAACTTGACCAGGAGTTTATCCTCAGAACGGATGCCTCCGATATCGGGGTGGGTGCAGTCCTACTGCAAGAGCAAGATGGGTGTAGTCTCCCCGTGGCTTACGCAAGTCGGAAACTATTACCCCGGGAATGTAACTACTCTGTTATCGAAAGGGAGTGTCTTGCAGTAGTGTGGGGTGTCAGTAAATTCCACCGATATGTTTTTGGTAAGGAATTTGTCTTGGAGACTGACCACCAACCGTTAGCTTATATGAATAAAGCAAAGGTAGCTAACAGTAGGTTAATGAGGTGGGCACTGACTCTGCAGCCTTACCGGATGAAAATTAAAGCGATCCGAGGAAAGGACAATATTGGGGCAGACTATTTAAGTCGCCGCACATAATGACCGGTTTAATACAATAGTGTATTGCAGTGTATTGTACAATAGTAGTATATGTTACGACAGGGTAGTGTACAACTGTAGAATAGTGTTGAAATTGTAATTACATATTATAGTTAGGTTATAACTGCAGTGGTAATATTTAACATACTCAAGCGATTGAGCGATCAGCTTGTACGTTTTGTCGCTCATTTGCTCAGAAGAATTAATAGTTTCTTAACGTGTAAATATTAATTATCATTTTGTTGAATTTTAAAAGTGTAGCACTTTCTTTAAGTGGGGAGATGTTGTCACAAAATGTCACGGGTAGAGCGTACTGGTCGTACATATCTCTTGTAAGTTATCGGTTACACCCAAAATCTATTGTTCGAGTTGAAACAATTTCACAATATTCATGATCTATTCATGTAACACGTAAAAGCGTGCACATTTTAAGTGGCCGCCAGAGAGGCCGTGTCATAAGTTTAGTTTTGTGCTAATGCATGTAAACGTATAGGTATATTTTCCTTAAACGGCAAAATTGTATAAGGGGCCTCTCGTGTAGATTTAATACTGTAGATTTAGCCACGTTTGTCACGGACTGAACGGGGGAAATAATGATTTGGGCGTAATGTTTGCTATAAAACCCATTGTCTTCTAGCTCTCGCCGGGATCATCGATAGTATTTTGTTGGAACAGAGATTGGACGGCAAATTTCATAGGCAACATGTGGTTAGTAATTTTATTAAACTTTTATCGTACATTTGTATTCAGTGGGCGGCGCCATCTTGTTTGGCGGATACGACATCCGGTTAGCATTGATGTTTCTCAAACATAACTTTAGACAAGCATATGATTTTGAAGTTACTTTATTAGATGTAATTATTGTAATTGATCATTAATTGTAAAACAATATTAATTTGATAACAGTGGATAATAGGTGCATTAGTTAACGTTGTCGTATAACTCAGTGATTGTAATACACGATTGTTAACATTAGTTAACAATGAGATGAGTGACAAGAATAAATGTTCGACGCGTATGCATAGCGTTGAATAATGTGGTCATTAGTTGACATGCGTGCATGCATAACTCAGTGAGTGTAATATATGAGTAATTTGATCATGTTTATATTACATGTATTAGGGGCATTGATTAACAGCGACGTACATAGCGTATACATGGCGTTGTAGAATATGTATACATTGCTACTCATCATTCGTACATATATTGAATGAATAATGATTTGTTTGGGTAATGATAATTATGCAAGATTGGTATGTTTGTCAACCGACATCTAAAACGTATGTATAATTACAGCCTAAGCCATCCAGGATATAAGCCATCCAGGTGTGGATCTAAGCCATCCAGGATATAAGCCATCCAGGGTTGGAGTAAGCCATCTAGGTTTGGATATCCAGGAGTGGAGCTAAGCTTCCACGTATAACGTTTACAAGCGGTGGAGACGGTCCCCGTACCTGCGCAGCCAGGTTTTACTAACGACAACCCCCGGGACACAAGGTGGGCCCGTTACCAATCCTCACTGGAGGAATATTACTCACAATCTCAGTGGAGGTTAACTATCATTGCATCGCGTCATCAACCCTTACAGAAGGCATTTGATGACAATCATCCATTGAATTCGCGCATCATCATCTTCGTGAGCTCTCGCGCATCACAGTTATCGCGCTAGATCAACATTGTTATAGCTTTAACAACACTTTATTAGTGTCTTAGACATTCAGTATTTATAACAATACTAAGAACGTCTTAAACGTTCAGGAGAACATTCTTTTCATAGTTCATTTGTGTATTCGCTTGTTTTTTTTTTGATAATTGTATATATATTAAACATATTTTAAAAGTTGCATTAAACTTATGTAAATGCATTCACCGTCATTGATTCTTTCCTGAGTTAGCCCAACCACTAAGGTCATCCTGTGACAACACTGATGTCGAGTTTTGGACCTCTTTTAACAGTCCGTAAGATTACTAATATTATTTATTATCATGGCTCTTTGTTACGATTCTATTTCGTATCTCTAATAAATACTAATTGGCCCTTATTTCGCTTTTCGCGGAATGGTATTACTCTCCAAATTAACAATTATGAGTCTATTAGTTAAAACTTTAAAAATAAATCGTTCACCTCTTCGGTTACACTCTGCGTCATCAATACAAATTCCACAAAATTACTCTTCATTTCTTAGAACTAAACCATATGTACGCCTTACACCTTTAAATCTTCATTCGGCAACCTCGTTTCATGTTCCTTCTAATAATATTACTAGGATTTTTAATAATGGCTCAAAAGTTTCCGTAACTCCTCTACGATCACCTGTTTTGAGGAAATATCATATAAAGTCTCCTTTCAGAAATCATTTAGTTCATTCAAGGCTCAGGGTGTTTCCCTCTATTAATAAGTGCAATACTAATAGGTGCAGTTGTTTCAATTATTTACCTTGCAAGTCAACCATTAAATCAGCTGTTAATGGTAGATTGTTTAATGTATGTCTAGCTTCAAATGTTGATTGACGTACACCTCACGTCATTTATGTTCTGACTTGAAATGCACCAAGTTGCGGTATACAATATGTTGGACAAACAGGTCGATCCTTAAAAGTTCGATTTCGTGAACACAAATATAATGCAAGTAATCCTAAAAAGTTAAAAATTACTTGTACCAACACTTTCATCAGTCAGGTCATAATTTTAATAACGTAACTGTTCAACCAGTTGAATATATTTATGTTTTCATAATGATCCTACTAAAAGCTTTAAAATAAAAGCTTTAAAATAAAAGCTAGACATATTGCAGAACTTAAGTGGATCAAAAACTTACAGACACCTTATCCACTCGGCCTTAATGACAATATTTATCAAGAAGGAAATATTTCTAAAGATCCTAATATTGACATTTTTTCTATATTTTCTATTTGAAAGCGTAAATCTAGGTCTCATGGTCTTAGGCGTAATGGTAACATCAAACGTAAATCGCGTGTAATTATTTCTGTCGCTGATTTACATACTATTTCTAAACAGTCTGGAAAGCACTCTATGCTTTCACGGCTTACCTCTTTGTCCATTTCTTCACTAAAGTTGATCGACGAGGAAGCCGACAAAATTTTCATTCCGACAGATCCCTTGTATAACACTGCTTCCATAGTTCAAAGCTACAAACAACATGTTCTCCGACCCCATATTGACAAGGAGTCTGATCACGTCAGGCATTTTCTAAAACTACTATATATTAATAAAGGTATTGATTTCATTGACATGCCTAGTATTTTTCGAGATACTCATGTTGTTGATTCTATCCCAAAATATTTCAAAAATTCCGTAGGTACTGTAATTTGTTATAAGTATAAAAAGCCTATTAGAAATATTATTTTCAACTACAACAAAATAGTTTCTGACCTTGATATAGTACATAATACTCCTAAGGAATGTGAATGCAACACATCAAAATTTTGCTATGCTCCAGCAGGTTATGTCATCACTGGTAATTTTGATATTATTGATAAACGTATTCGGCATTTGTTTTCGAAAGGTCCTAAATATAGATTACCTTCAACTATTGATTTTAATGCCTGTCGTGCCCAGATCGCCCACTCCATTGAAGATTTTAGTATTATATGGTTTCGTAGAGAACTCACTTTCTACTTGGAAAAAGTCAATTCTGAAAATTATAGATACACGTATTACCTTTATAATGCTAACCCCTCTTTACTTCCTCCGAGACCTAGGTTTTCCTTTCGTAATTTAAAATCGGGAATTCAGAAATTTCATAATAAATTTGTTTTAGTTCCTGCAGACAAAGCAGCTAATAATGTAATTATTGTTTGACGCCTACATTACGTCAATGTTTTATCTCTGGAACTCGGCAGCACCAATTCGCATACTCCAGTTAATTCTACTGAGGATGATGTTGTTTCCGCACATATCACTCGGCGCACTACTTTCAAGGCTGGTGTAAACGATAAGCAAAATAAACTGCCTACTATGTACTGGATTCCTAAATTACATAAAAATCCATATAAGGCTCGCTTTATTTCGAATTATAGTGCCTGCACCACAACAAACATCTCCAAACTTTTAACTTCTTGTCTAACTGCCGTTAAAGATCACTTTAAACTATACTGTGATAAAACTTACGAAAACTCTGGGATTCATTTATTTTGGTCTATATAAAATCCAGGAGACGTTCTTGATAACATTTTCAATAAAGGTCAAGTTTCATCAATAAGCACTTATGACTTCTCTACACTAAATACAACCTTACCACATCACCTTATTAAAGACAAGCTAATTTCTCTTATTAAAAAAACATTCGCTAGAGAAAATACTACATTTTTGGCATGTAATAATATAAAAGCGTTTTTTACTAACGGCAGTTTAGACAATTATACTATGTGGACTTGCTATGAATTTTGTGAAGCACTCATCTTCCTATTAGATATTATTTTATAGACAAATTGTTGGTATCCCTATGGGTACGAACTGTGCACCACTTGTCGCAGATTTGTTTTTATTTTGCTATGAAAGGGATTTCATGTTGAGTTTTTCACCAGATACCCAGACAGATGTTATTGAAGCCTTTAATGACACCTCTCGGTATCTGGATGACATATTGAACATTGACAACCTTTTCTTTCCAACTATGGTTAATTATATTTATCCTAAAGAACTTCAGCTTAACAAAGCTAATATATCTGATAATAACGCTTCTTTTCTTGATTTAGATCTCTCGATTGAAAATGGTAAAATAATTAGCAAAATCTATGACAAGAGAGATGCTTTTAATTTTGACATTGTTAATTATCCTCCACTTGGATGGGGATGTTCCCCGAGCAACTTCTTATGGAGTGTATGTGTCTCAACTTATTCGTTTTTCTAGAGCTTGTACTCGAGTTGAGGACTTTAATATTCGTAATCTTTGTATAACTAAAAAGTTACTCAATCATGGTTACCGTTACCATAAACTTCGTAAAACCTTTGCAAAGTTTTATTATCGTAACCCTGATCTTCTTTTCAAATATAAAAATAATTTAACTCTTCTGCGACAAGGACTATCACAACCTAACTTCTATGGTGATGTGATTTATAAACTTCGTAAGATTTTTGGTCATGATCACTTTCATACTATCTTTGTTAAACTTGTTAAAAAGTTTATCAAAAGAGGTTATCACCGTATCATTTTGCAACGTACTGCATGCTTGGTGGTGGACCCTTTTACTGTTCGCCACTATGCTTCCCTCTTTAATTGTACGATGACCGGACAGGCTGTGGACCCTATGATGACGCCTACCTAAAGCCCATTGGGACGGTGGCGTTTGATGTTTGTCTATGATCTTTCTTGTCGTGCCCTTAATGATTATTCTCTTACTGCTCTTGCTTCTGTCAAGTCATTGAGTACCTTCATTGTGGCTTTCTAGGCTATTGATTTTTTGTATTATATTTACACGAGCATATTTGTGTTTTACTTATATTGCCTATTGATGCTGCCTTGTTGGTTAGAGATTAGATCATGGCGGGGATTTCTTTATTTACACTGTCCTGTTTTAATGGGATGACATTAGGGTAAATGTGAGGTTTGGTGCACCCTAGAACCGGTTTAAACCCCCAGTGGCCTATTTTGCCACTGACCGTTCCAAGGCGGTAGCCCTATTGTCAACCCGTTTGTGTTTGTGATGGCGTTTGCATTTATTATTGCTTTTGCCTTCTTGTTTGTCTGTTTGCCTGTTTGTTTTTGTGTTTTGTGGTTGACTGTCCTCCTTGAATGCTACTTTCCCTGTCAGATCTTTTTATATTTCTTTGCAGTTGTAAACCAGATAATGAAATGCATATATCTCTGAATTGATATACAGTTTATACACGACCTAAAATGCATATATCGTTGAATTGATACAGAAATTATACATGAAAATCCAAAAACGTTTTTAATTTCGAGCCAAAAATTACAAAGAAATGTTATCACAAATCACGCAGGGGTCATTATTAAAAACGTGCAGAACAGTATAATAGCGATACACGTAATACATGTACAGAATGCAATGCATACGTATTACACGGAACCTTGGTTACTTCAATATATTCTAGCTCTGTACTTGTTCGATCAAATTAATTTTCGAGTTTATGTTGTTTACAAGTGCCTCTAACCAGGGATATACGCATTTTAAAATTACGATATGCATTGTGTCACAATTATTATTAAAACCTTGCACGATTTTAACACTGACCCCTAGGTCATTTACGATATCATTTTATTGTCAATTTATTCTCGAGTTTAATAACAATTTGGCATTTTAAGTAAAACAAATGTATCTTTCCAATGGTATATTCGTATTATCCACAATTTGGCATTTAAAGTAAAACAAATGTATCTTTCCAATGGTATATTCGTGTTATGCACAATTTGGCATTTAAAGTAACACAAATGTTTCTTTCCAATGGTATATTCGTGTTACGCACAATTTGGCATTTAAAGTAAAACAAATGTATCTTTCCAATGGTATATTCGTGTTATGCACAATTTGGCATTTAAAGTAAAAGAAATGTATGTTTCCAATGGTATATTCGTGTTATGCACAATTTGGCATTTAAAGTAACACAAGTGTATCTTTCCAATGGCATATTCGTGTTATGCACAATTTGGCATTTAAAGTAACACAAATGTATCTTTCCAATGGTATATTCGTGTTATGCACAATTTGGCATTTAAAGTAAAACAAATGTATCTTTCCAATGGTATATTCGTGTTATGCACAATTTGGCATTTAAAGTAACACAAACAATGGCATATTCGTGTTATGCACAATTTGGCATTTAAAGTAACACAAATGTATCTTTCCAATGGCATATTCGTGTTATGCACAATTTGGCATTTAAAGTAACACAAATGTATCTTTCCAATGGCATATTCGTGTTATGAACAATTTGGCATTCTTTCCAATGGTATATTCGTGTTATGCACAATTTGGCATTTAAAGTAACACAAATGTGTCTTTCCAATGGTATGTTCGTGTTATGCACAATTTGGCATTTAAAGTAAAACAAATGTATATTTCCAATGGTATGTTCGTGTTATGCACAATTCGGCATTTAAAGTAACACAAATGTATCTTTCCAATGGTATATTCGTGTTATGCACAATTTGGCATTTAAAGTAAAACAAATGTATATTTCCAATGGTATATTCGTGTTATGCACAATTTGGCATTTAAAGTAACACAAATGTTTCTTTCCAATGGTATATTTGTGTTATGCACAATTTGGCATTTAAAGTAACACAAATGTTTCTTTCCAGTGGTATATTCGTGTTATGCACAATTTTGCATTTAAAGTAACACAAATGTATCTTTCCAATGGCATATTTGTGTTATGCACAATTTTGCATTTAAAGTAACACAAATGTATCTTTCCAATGGCATATTCGTGTTATGCACAATTTGGCATTTAAAGTAAAACAAATGTATCTTTCCAATGGTATATTCGTGTTATGCACAATTTGGCATTTAAAGTAACACAAATGTATCTTTCCAATGGTATATTCGTGTTTTGCACAATTTGGCATTTAAAGTAACACAAATGTATCTTACCAATGGTATATTCGTGTTATGCACAATTTGGCATTTAAAGTAAAACAAATGTATATTTCCAATGGTATATTCGTGTTATGCACAATTTGGCATTTAAAGTAAAACAAATGTATATTTCCAATGGTATATTCGTGTTATGCACAATTTGGCATTTAAAGTAACACAAATGTATATTTCCAATGGTATATTCGTGTCATGCAGCGTGACTTGTATATTGGAGGACGGATAATCAAAACAAGGTAATTTTGCTTGGATGAGTTTGGTTTTTATTGTAAATAAAAGGATCAACATAGATATATAGACATATATAGATGAGTGTGTATATATAATAACCCGTTATATATATATAACCCGTTATATATACAGATAATAAACTAATAGGTGTTAAAATTAATAGAGAAACACATTTTAGAAACACAAATTTAGAGATGGCGTAATTGATGTGTTTCAACATTGATAAATAACATATTATTTCCTTGATCTTGTTCAAGTAGATATAAAAATCGAACAGAAAAATACTATTCAAGGACGACAGTTAACCACAAACACACACAGAAACAGAGAACAACCTTAAAGATGAATAAAAAGCAAGATAAGACGTCACAAACACAAAAGGGTTGACAATAGGGCTATCGCCTTGGACACACCGTATTTAAATTGCTGTTTAACGGCTCTTTAATCGCAGCTTAATTATAGACGGATTCAGAGAGAGGTGGAGGAACTATCTTGGATAACGTTAATAAAACTTTCAGAAGCACTGAAGTGGTTCTCATATAGTTGTTTATCTGCATTTTTCTGAATGCTTCAGATTTCCTAAAAGTAGATTATAAAAGTCGAACAAGAAATGTAGCATTCAAGGACCACAGTCAACCAAAAACACGCATAGAAACAAACAATACTCACGAACATTAATAAAGGCAAGATATGACCTCACCAACATAAAAAGCTTGGAACGGTCAGTGGCTGGTTACACATAACCATAGATAATGTGTTATCGAGTCGTTAGATACATATTTATGTAATTAGTGTCTTTCTTGTATATAGTTACCTAATACGGGTATCACTTATTCTCACGTTATTTCCTAATTTTCCATATACAGAACACATAGTAATACATCTCCTATATTACAACACAATTATTTCAACGATAAACGTTTAAATGTATTAATTCATGACATTCACGTATCTGTATGTAATACGTTTTCCTCCAAATGATCTGGCTAGTTTTCTATATAAAATATATATATTGCTTTAATGTTTACATCTGCATTTAGAACTTCTACTTGGTTTGCTACTGATCATCCCTATAAAGTTTCGTTGAAATACGGCCAGGGGTTCAGGAAAAATAGGCCGGACAATGTTTGTGTATTAAAACCTTTAAAGTGCCATAACTCCGCCAAAAATCATTCAACCGGAACACGGAGAAGACATGCATAACTAGATTTGGTACTGATTATCCCTGCAAAGTTTCATTATCGTAATCTTTTTCATATACCGGAGTAGGTTCGGAACTAATTAATCTGAAATTGAAGACATAGTTAGGCTATCAAACAGATAGAATTGCAAATCAATAGACAAACAATCTATTTTCATTAATCCAAGAGAGAACATTACATCGATGTAATGTTAATCAATGGACATTTTAATTCCTAGACAATCATACTCATCTACATTGTCAACATCTGGAGGATCATAATTTACTTGATTAATTAGTAAGATAAAGGTATTAATGTGTTCTAAATAGCAATGTTGATTAATAAAAACGTCGTGACGTTAGTAATTCTACAAATGTTTTCATGTGCATGTTTACTACTTACTAAACTAGTTTATTATAGCACGTTTAAACTATAGGTAACTTTGCCGTGTGTGATTTATTTCTGTATATTGCAATCGGCTGGTTTTCATTTCATCCCCGATAATAATATGATAATCCTCTTTTTATAAATTAAACAGGCAGTAAAACACCTTGTACAAGAAGATTTCTTAAGTTACGTTTATATCTTAAAAGTTCAGCGGTACGATAAAACAAGTTTGCAAAGGTTTTCAACGTGTATGCCACTGACAGTTCAAAGGGGGTCAACCGTTTTATGCTTGTGATGTCATATACCCTGCCTTTTGTTTATCCTTGTAATTCATGTTTGTATTATGCACGTTTTGGTTTACTGTTGTCATTGAATGCTACATTTCCTGTTCGGTTGTTGTATCTACGTATATGGTAACAGTAACCCAATGGTAATCCCAATGGAATAGCGTTTTAGTTATACAAAGGTTAACATTGTTAAACAAGAGGCCCACGAAAGCCTGTATCGCTATACTGGCTATATGGAGTATGTGATGTGAAACACGACAACACTGATCATTCCTGCCAGGTTTCGTTGAAATCCGGCCAGGGATTCAGGAGAACTAGTCAGTACAAAGTTAGTGTATTAAAACTGTTAAAGGGCCATAACTAGCTGACCAGTGGTTGTGGAGAAATAGTAAATCTTTCAACCGAAATACGGCAATGACATGCATAACTAGGCTTGCTACTGATCATCCCTACAAAGTTTGGTTGAAATCCGACTAGGGTTCAGGAAAAATAGTCCGGACAATGTTTGTTTATTAAAACCTTTAAAGTGCCATAACTCCGCCAAAAATCATTCAACCGGAACACGGCGAAGACATGCATAACTAAATTTGGTACTGATTATTCCTGCAAGGTTTCATTACAATCCGGCCAAATGATGGTCCTATCTTCTTAATGAGGCAACATACAGCATTTTTAATTAAATCAAGGACAATAACTCATGTGTTACTAATCAGATTTGGCTGGTTTTCAAACTTGCGCGAACTTTCAATGATATTTACAATCTGGTAAAATGTGGTAAGATCGGATGAAAAATGAAGGCCCTATCACCTTAACGAGGCAAAATACAGCGTTTTTAACTAAATCAAGGGCCATATTTCCGATGTAAACGGTCCGATCTCATTTTTTTTCGAACTAGTCCAAGCTTTTATTGGTATCAACAATCTGATAAAGTTTGTAAAAGGTCCGACGAAAAATGAAGGCCATATTATAGCATGTTTCAGAAAATCAATGGCCATGACTTTGGGATATATAGTCCAATCTGGCTGGTTTTCGAACTTGTCCGAGCTTTTATTGATATCAACAATCTGGTAAAGTTTGGAAAAGATCCGATGAAAAATGAAGGCCCTATCGTGTTAACGAGGCTAAGTTATAGCATATTTCAGAAAATCGAGGGCCATAACTCCAGAGTAAATAGTTGTCCAAGATTTTATTGCTATTAACAACCTGTGCAAGTTTGGTAAATATCAAATACTAAATGAAGGTGTTAGTGCACAAGGCAGAATATGGCTTTTTTCAGAATAACAAGGGCCATGACTCCGCTGTTACTAATCCAAATTGGCTGGTTTTCAAACTTATCCGAGCTTTCATTGATATAAACAATCTATGTAAGTTTGGTAAAGATCAAATCATAAATGAAGATGTTAGAATGTTCACAAGGCTGAAAATGGATTCTTTTTTTTTAGGAAAACAGGGCCATAACTCCGGCGTCAATTGTCCGATCTAGCTGGTTTTCAAATTCGTCCAAGAATGTATTGCTATTAACAATCTGTGCAAGTTTGGTAAAGATCAAATCATACATGAAGGTGCTAGAGTGTTCACAAGACAGAATATGGCTTTTCTTTCAGAAAAACAAGGGTTATAACTCTTGTGTTACTGATTCGATTTGGCTGATTTTTAAACATATCCGAGCTTTTACTTAAAGCCCATTGGGACGGTGGTGTTTGATGTTTGTCCATGATCTTTCTTGTCGTGCCCTTAATGGTGTATTCTTTTTCTGCTCTGGCTTCTTCCAAGCCATTGAGTACCTTCATTGTGGCTTTCTAGGCTATTGCTTTTTTGTATTATATTTACACGAGCATATTTGTGTTTTACTTATATTGCCTATTGATGCTGCCTTGTTGGTAAGAGATTAGATCATGGCTGGGATTTCTTTATTTACACTGTCCTGTTTTAATGGGATGACAGTAGGGTAAGTGTGACGTTTGGTGCACCCTAGAACCGGTTTAAACCCCCAGTGGCCTACTTTGCCAATGACCGTTCCAAGGCGGTAGCCCTATTGTCAACCCTTTTGTGTTTGTGATGTCGTTTGCATTTTGTATTACTTTTGCCTTTTCGTTTGTCTGTTTGCGTGTTTGTTTTTGTGTTTTGTGGTTGACTGTCGTCCTTGAATGCTGCTTTCCCTGTCCGATATCTTTATCCTTCTTTTATTAATATAAATAATCTTTGTAAATTTGGTAAAGATCAAATAATAAATGAAGGTGTTAGAATGTTCACAAGTCCGAAAATGGCATTTTTAGCAAAGGCAAGGGCCATAACTCCGGAGTAGTTGGTCCGATCTGGCTGGTTTTCAAACTTGTACACGAATTCATTGCTATTAACAATCTATGCATGTTTGGTAAGGATCAAATAATAAATGAAGGTGCTAGAGTGTTCATAAGGCAAAATATAGCATTTTTCGTTAATTCAAGAGCAATAACTATGCTGTTACTAATCCGATCTGGCCGGTTTTCAAATTCAGTTGAGCTCTCATTAATATACAGACTTACACCAAGTTTGTTTAAGCTCGCATGAAAATTGAAGGGCTAGAGTGTTCACAAGGCAACATATAGCAATTTTCGTTTATTCATTGGCTTACTAATCCGATCTGGCCGGTTTTCAAACTCATCCGAGCTCTCATTGAAATAAAGACTTGGGCCAAGTTTGGTTATGATGGCATAAAAAATGAAGGGCTAGAGTGTTTACAAGGCAAAAGTTAACCGACGGACGGACGACGGACAACACGTCATCCCAATAGCTCTGCTGGCCTTTGCCCAGTAGAGCTAAATGGCCTTTGCCCAGTAGAGCTAAAATAAGTCCTCAAATTCACTACAAGCTCTAGAAAAATTGTTGCTCGGGGAACATCCACGTATACGTGGGAATAATTAACGATATCAAAAATTGAAATAAAATTGTCATAAATGTTGCTTACTATTTCTCCATTTTCAATCGAGAGATGCAACTCTAGAAAGGAAGAGAAAGTATCAGAAATGTTAGCTTTGTTGAGCTGAAATTAGCTATTATTTACCATTGTAGAAACAAAAGATTGTCAATGTTCAATATACAATCTAAATACCGATAGGTGTTATTCAATGCTTCGATGACATTTGACAGAGTGTCTGTTGAAAGACTAAACTACATTATCTGGAAGTTTTTGAAACATGGTCTGCAAATAGATAACGTCAAGTATATGCTTCATTGTGCTGTCTATGTAAATGGTTTGGGTACACATTACTGAAAACAGAGATAACTTCTTTTTTTTATCTTGAAAGTCAGATAAAATATAAATGCCTTGTTAGGCTTCTGGTGGATTATTTTGATGAAAATTGATGCGGTTCTTACGACAATAAACCTTTATATTACATATTCTGTGATGAATTATAGAAATTTCCCAGTTTGAGGAAATATATAACATATCCCTTCCTTTACTGTGCTATCTCGCTTAGTGCGCAAGATAGCACAGTAGCCAAATGTAATGAACCAAATGATAGGCGTCACGATATTACGTCACGAATTGACGTCATGATATTACTCCGCGCTGTCGCCAAAGGAATGACAGAAGAAGGAAAACTTGTGTCAAAAGACGATTGGAAAGAAATGCATCACAGAATATATATTATATAGTTTAATTAACATTTTTGTCGTGATACGGAAAATAATTCACTCGTGAGAAATATTCTTGCGATATAGAAACTCGTGCGACAACGAACTCGTTTCTATATCGCAAGAATCTTTCTCACTCGGGAATTATTTCCCGTATCACTTCAACAATGTTAATTAATCTCTATCTTTTTAGGGTAGTTTTGGCCTCACATTTTTGGACGTGGAATTGTTGTTTGTTTTGAATGCAATATTTTGGTGGATTGCCTTTTTTGAATGCTACACGTTTCTTGTTCGATTGTTGTATCTATTTGTAAAGTTCTTTTTTCAATTTCAGTTTTCATAAATATCTCATCAATAGTTAAGTAGACTTCCGATTCCGGTTTCTACCCGAGAAGATAAAACAACTCTCGAAATCAACGCAAAATCCAACCATCCCATCTCTAAATTATCTTAAATATATTCAACATCGATTAACAAACATTCAGGACGGCCTCCAACTGTTATTTCTTTGTCAAAATAGCGAACTGCTTTTGTTTGCTTTTTTAAACTTTTGATCGGGAGTGTCGGGCACTTTCAATATTGGATGACTGTTTACTTGTTTCCCTTCTAATGTTTTCAATACCTCTATTTTATCAATGGTGAATCTCTGTATTACAGGGCTAGAACAATATGCAGCAAGACCGGGGCTTGAACCCGGGACCCTCGGACTATCGTTCCGATGCTCTACCGACTGAGCTAATCGGTCAGACAATGCAACATCAATCTAACTGTTATTCTTCGAACCGTGATATAATCCCACTACAGTTTGAAATTCGTTCTCGAATTTCCATTAGGACGAATTTCCATGGATATAGAGAATCATTTGCATGTTTATCGGAGTTTTACTCAGTCACGGTTTTCGTAAAGAAGAAAGATGGACACATCCAGATGTGTATAGACTACGGTCAACTCAACATGCGCACCATCAAGGATTCGTATGCATTGCCCAGAGTAGAGGAGATACTGGACGCTCTATCCAAACCAAAATACTTTACCGTTTTGGACATGAAGAGTGGCTACCATCAAGTTGAAGTTCTGGAGACTAACAAGGAACGGACTGCTTTCACAGTAGGACCTTTGGGTTTCTATGAGTTTCAGTAGTTACCGTTTGGTCTCTGTAACTCGCCTGCTACCTACCAAAGACTAATGGAACATTGCTTAGGAGATCTACATCTTGCTATATGCTTTATATTTCTAGACGATCTTATCAACTACTCTAAGACGTTAGAGGAGCATATAGAAAGACTAGCGAAGGTCCTGGACAAGCTGCGAGAGAACAACCTCAAATTGTCATCAAAGAAATGCTTCTTCAGCTGTGCTACGTTGGCCACATAGTGTCAGAGAAAGGGATTGAGCCAGATTCCAGGAAGGTAGAGAAGGTTCTGAATTGGCCACGGATTGCTCAATTGCTGCTGTATATTTGTATTCTTAGAGTTCCTAAGAATATAGGACAGTGTTATGTTTTAATAAATAATGGTAAAATTGTGTACCGTGATTTGGAAGTGTTTGGAAATGGATGTAGGATTTGAAAGGTAAGAAATATATTTGTTTTAGTGTAATGTCAAATTCCTCTACGATTGATTCTGACTTAAATTGATCAAGGGATTGATACTCGACACATTACCAAATCATAGGGATTAAGAGGTGATTTAACTATGCGTAACTTTGTAATTGCCATGGGCGGATTTAGGGGGGGGGGGGGGGGGGGGGGGGGGGGCGGAAGCGGCGTACGCCCCCCCTAAAATCGACCAAGGTAAGTTTTTTTACATGTATGTCCATGTTACTGTAGATACAATATCAAACAATTTCGATGCAAGCCCTCAGTATAAACATTTTTATCGCTCGCTTCGCTCGCTCGACGCATAATGACTAATGAGTGGTTTAGTTAACACATTGTTAAATCCTTTTATTTGAAAACGGACTTTTAATATTCATACATGTATGTCCATGTTACTGTAGATAAATTACCAAACAATTTCGATGCACGCCCTCAGTAGATTTTTTTTTTTGCTCGCTTCGCTCGCTCGACGCATAATAACTAATGAGTGGTTTAATTAATACATTGTTAAATCCTTTTATTTGAAAACGGACTTTTTTTATTCATACATGTATGTCCATGTTACTGTAGATAAAATATCAAACAATTTCGATGCACGCCCTCAGTATAAAAAAAATTCTCGCTCGCTTCGCTCGCTAGACGCATAATGTCTAATGAGTGGTTTAATTAACACATTGTTAACTACTTTTATTTGAAAACGCACTTATTTACCCTATCAATGCACTACCGCAACCGTTTTATGAGGCTATAAACGGACCCGAAAATTGACCAAAATCTTACGCCCCCCCTAAGCTGAAATCCTGGATCCGCCCCTGATTGCCATGCATCTTTAAGACTGTGAATATAATAGTTAAATGGCATTAAGTCTGTCCGTGCGTCCTTTGGCGGATATGTATATTTTATAAGTAATCATTAAATGAATATAGGCACGAATTGTATATTGATGTTTGCTAGACATTTGAATCGATTTTCTTTGTCCAGTTTGTTATGATGTAGTTTAAAGGTATATGAACTAATTCAGATCTTTTATGTACAGATATATGTAGAGATGGTGGCGAGCTGGTGGATAGAATGGATTGGAGGAGGATGTGATGAATGTAGTCTTTGTACCATATACATGAAGGTATTAATAATAACTATGTGACTATACTGTGAATATATTATTCAACAGTTCATACTGCAAGTATGCGTTGAGGAATTTGTATATTTTGTAATACATGTATGTTAATATATCCATTAACAGTAGGATTGTAATATATGAGTAATACATGATGTTTAAAGCATTAAGTATGATGTGTTTTAAATACATTAAGTAATTGTTTGTCTGATAAACTTAATATGTATGTAAGTTATTGCTTAATTAATTAATCTGTGCTATATAATGTATGTGTAATATTTAAATGACTTACGCTGAGTATTGTATACCTTCAGAGATGTTTTTAATCATTACCATCAATAAATGATGTTTACGGAAGCTGACGTTAGTTCCAATAACAACCCCTTGTTATGGTGTGTGGTAACACTAGAGCTAGCCGGCTCACGCTATAACATCTGCTAGCGAACATCCTTCACGCACTCATGGTAACAACATGTAGTTTTGTTATCGACGCAGTTTCAAAAACATGGCACAGACGAGTCAATCACTAAACGAAGTTGAGAGCTAGATTGTCTCACTGAAGAACAAAATAGAGACACCATTGATTATCATTAGAAGAAACACATTTGTGAATCCGGGAAATGAAAAACGTCAACAGGAGGAAGAAACTATGCAACACTGCATGAAATAAGGAATTTAATCAAAACTTAAATTTACTGAAATATCATTAAATTCCATGTGTGGGATTTAGTTGGAATTTAATTAAACTTAAAGGTAGAATAAAAGTTTGCAACTTGTATTTGACACTTAAGTGCATTTAATCGCAATTAAAGGTAACGATACATCATGATGCACATTTAATGATAGCTTAAATCTAGCGGTGGTATTTCATATTGAATTTGGTGGAATTTAATTGCAATTAAATTAAACGATATTTCATATACAAAGCATTACTCCTAAGATATCAACTTATCAATTCAATTTAATGATATTTATTATTCAAATTAAATGTAATAACACATCACATTGCACATATGTAGTGATATATCATATTGCATTTAATTTCAATTAAATGCAACAATACATCATGTTGCACATTTAATGAATGCTTAAATGTGGAATTTTATTCTTGAATTTATGGCATTTAATTGCAATTAAATGTTAAAGATATATTTCATATACAAGTGCGTAACTCCGAAGAATACATGCTTACAATTTAATTCAAATTAAATGTAATGACACATCATGATGCACATTTAATGAATGCTTAATTTAGTGATGTCTCATATTGAATTTAATGGTATTTAATTGCTATTAAATAAACTTGAATATGTGCTTTAAGCAAGTATGTGAGTGCTAAGGATTGTATGCTATATATATCAGTATTATACTATATATATATATATATATAATATACATATATATATACGTATATATAAATATTATGGGTGAGTTGGGCTAGACTATTAAATACTGCCAGCTTTCGACATCAAGACATTCGTTGGTAAGAAATCACATTTTAATTCTGACGATAGTTTTTCCAGATGATGAATACATACACTTCAGTATGGGGTCCGTCATTAGTGTAAAATAAAAAGAAAAACGCAACGTATTTTTAAATGTAATGACTAGTGGTTACAGACATTATCTAGAACTTGAAAAGGACATATTAATGACATCAAGTGTTTCGGACAAATACATAATGTAACATATTGTAAAGTATGAACAGTAAATAATTACAGAAAATGTATGGACTGTGAAAACACAATGCATTATTTGTGAATAAAGTGTAAAGACTAACATTACTAAGGTAATGAAATTCCAATGATGGTTATTACATGGATATAAAGTGTAAGTAGGTCGGTGGTTATTATTGTTCGAAATTAGTATTTAGGTATAACTGAGATTGCAGATCAAAGATTTAAAGTCTGCACTACCATATGATTAAAACATATGAAATAAGAGATATGGTTTAATAATTGTAGGAATAAAAGAGAAAAAGTACATTGTGTCTATACATGTGCAGGCTAAAGAACATGGTTAGTTAATTACTAATTGATACATTTGTTGAAGACCGCTTTGACTAATAGGCAATATGGTATTGCGGCATATCTGTGAAGAAAATGTTCACACCTTCGCTAAGACTGTTTGAGATGCAGTTATAAACTCAGTAGATGGTGAGTTTGTATGTCTCCATCGGCTAATTGAAGCTAATTACATCAACATATTGTCTCACTCCTATATAAAATAGTTATACCATATATCGGATCAGACATCTATACACGTTTCATGGGTTCAGCACACACACACAAACACACACTATCTGACTGAGAATAGTATGTGAACAATATCACACTAACACAAGTAGATTGTGCACTACGGAATAAACCTAACATTGCGACAATGATTTAGAATATGACAGACAGGAGATCCCTTGGAATCTACTAAGTAGTTTAATATCTATATATCGTGTTAGACATGATTTAAATGGAACAAACATGAATATGTGCAAGTATTATATAAATGTATAGTTGGAAATAAAGCAGTGTAGGGTCTATACTTGGATGAATCTGACTTTTTGCATGAGTTGGGCTACAGTATTATATAATTAAATATATAAATTTCACATAAAATTGGAGTTTAAATTAAATGTAAACGCAAAGTCCAGGGTTTCCTACCTCAACCAAAATTCCATTAAATGTCTTATAAACTTGGAGTTTAAGTGAAATGTAAGCAGAAACCAGTGTTTCATATACAACATTTATCCGCAATAAAATTTCATTAAATTTCATGTAAAAGTGGAGTTTAAGTAAAATTTAAGCAGACACCTGCAGTGTTTCCTACATCACATTACATTTCTCCGCAAAAAAAATCATTAAATTTCATGTAAAAGTGAAGTTTAAATGAAATTTTAGTGGAAAACACATCAGATTTAATCTCTTAAAAATTCCATCTAATTTCATATAAAAGTGGGTTTTAAGTGAAATTTAAGCAGACACCAGTGTTTTCTACAGCACATTTATCCGCACTAAAATGTGATTAAATTTCATGTAAAAGTGGAGTTTAAGTGACATTTTAACGGAAAACAATGTTTCCTACATCACATTTAAGCTCAACAAAATTCCATTCAATTTCACATTGAAGTGGAGTTTAAATCAAACTTACACTATAACAAAATGTAGGTATTTTGTGAAAATTAAATGCCATTTAAAAGTGAATTAAATCTGACATTTAAGGTGAAATTAAAGTTGCTGATACCTCATTATACTAGGAATTTAAGTGTAGTTTAATTGAGATTTAAGTTTAAATTCACGACTGGCTTTGACATGTCGTTGAACGGAGTCTTTTTCTCAGGAAAAACCGAGTGTGTATCTGTTAAAGTTTGCCATGTCATAAAGAAGACAGATGGTTCGATTTTAACAATGGTTGTCATTTCCAACAGCTTTGAATATGCTACATTTCCTGTTTGACTTTTATATCTACTTATATCTACTTTCTTTGGTGAATTTAAATTAGACAGATTTTGCAAAATCTTTTTAAAATTGATATATTTTCATTCATAGACAACTAGTTTTAAACGACCGTGGTAAATCAAACTGTTTTGCTGGAGAGAGAGGCCGTGATAAGAGTGCCGCCATACTGTCTTCTTCAGGGTATTGTAAACACTGGATACATAATCATGTGTATACAGTATGCGTGTTTTCTTTGTATTGCTTATATGCAATAACAGAACTTAGCGAAACAAATGAATTCCTTAAAATCTTTAGAAAATATGATATAGCATATTTTATATCTGCTGAGTTTTGAGTTTCGGGCTGAAATGGACGCAGATATGAAACTAGCCTTATGATAAGCTATAATTATTACGCGCAGATGCAATTACTGTCATGATTGTCACAACATGAAGTACATCACATTCACATTTTTAAAAAACAACAACAAAAAACCTTTATTGTTACTTGACAACTGAAAGTAGATTATTTTGAGCGTCACATCTGAGTGTACGTCACATGCAATGGGACGATACAGCAGATACATATAAATGTAGCGTTGCATTTATAATAGTGAGGAAACCAAACACCGGTTTGTTTATAAGTTCATTGGTGATGAATTAATTTGCTACTTTTTTGTATCGATGTCGGCCACGACACCTACTTATATTATAGTAAAAACTGAATATTGATGGTTACAGAAGTCAATAAAAACAGTGTTTTGCGCTTAATTTTATACTAGAATATTAATTAACACTCTGCGTCGTCGAAGGCTAGTTGATACTGGTCAGATTGTTAGTGCGACTTAGTTCTTGACACATAGCAATGTGTGTTGTAGTTAACCTGAAGGAGATTGCGTTGATTATAATGCACTAGATCTGATTAAGCTTTATACTGACCATGTTGAATAATAAAGAACATAGTTAAAGCTACACAATCCCTATTTAATAATGTCAAGACGCCAATACAACACACAGGTATTGACTTTTTGCTTCGCAGTATAAGGTGTCCACTTGTGGTTTAATTTTACGGTCCATACCTGACTTGATTGACATGATTTGGGAGTGGCTAATTCGGTTAACTTTCTGTTGAATTTGAAGTCAAGTACTGACTGCAGGGCGGTATATAAACACCTCGCTACTGTGTATAATTGTATTAATACACACGCATCGCTCGGGTTGATTACTTCATCTAATGCAACACAATACAATCATACACAATAGCTGAAACAATGTCTCAAACATAATGTAAATGTACTAACCGTATGTTTAGTCCTTTTGTAAATCCGCTTTATTTCCCATTACATATCACACGAAGATTGAATTACTACAAACGAGTTTCACGAACTAAAAACTATAATTTTGACATTTCAATCATCCATCAAGCAGGTGCACCATTTTCTTTCATAACAATATTTGTTATTGATGTAAGCGGTTATTCAGAATGCAGCGTCACCGTCTTGGGTAAAGTACGGAAGAAGGGTTTTCTTGAGGCAAATGCGATGTGGCGGAATTTAAATTGTATATTTGTGTTTGTTTGACTTGTGTTAGTCTAGTCCGATTATTATAGTGATTATAGTGACTATTACAGTATGTTTGACTCTAAATAATCCGGAGATCAAAAGATCGAGCCTCACTGACGCCATTGCGTTACTTTGGTGTGTTCTTGCTTTTCATTTGTTTCTCCTAAAGTTATGCTTGGTACCAAAACTCAGATTCTAGATCGGCATCTGATGATGATAAGAATCATTTAAATCCGTTTCTGATTTTTACGTTAATTGTGTAGAGATATCAGTATATAACGTGATAACCCTGACATACTCAAGTTGGTCTTCCAAAGTAAGCTAAGCCATGTACATGGTACTCAACACGTTTCAAAATAATTTGCAAACATACTGTTGTAAGCAAGTTGTACGTATTCAATACGTACTCAACACTTTTCAAAATAAAATATGAATGCATGCACAGGCGTTTATTCCATAGCATCCACAAACATGCTAAAATAAACATGTACGCTCCGGACAAACGCATTTAATATCTGTTAGGTACCTCGTTTATCAGGCCCCTAGTTACGTTGAGGCACACTGGGGCAGTTCACTCTGAGGCAAATGCCTCGATGTTATTTTGGATAGCAAATAAGCAGAAGTATTGATATAAATGAAATAAAGATGATATAAGATAGCTGTACAGCTTTCTTTGGAACACGAAGGCTGAAATTTCGGGTAGGTTAAAATTATGTACTGTTGATTTTTATGAATATTGAGTTCTGCTCAACCCGGGGCTAGAGGGCGTGAGCGGTAGCTAGCTACCGCTCATGAACAGTCTTAATCAAACCGAGACTGCAATATTTCGTATGTGTCGTGTTCGGTCGTTTGCAAAGGTCCATTTATATCATACTCTTTTTTAAAATCTAAACTTTATTAATTTGCAGAGGTGTTGGCGACACTTGCATAATTTGTTTGCATATCACACATGTTAATGGACAAAATACATTTCAAATGCCAAATGGCTACTGTTATCCGCGGTGACAATACAATTTCCAGAGACAAGCACATTTTTGATTTTGGGGGTTTCAACACGTAATTTGGAAAAGAAACATTGTTGGAGTGAGTGGGAGGGGGCCAACATATACACCGCCATCCTCCCAGAATATAGTATATTTAATATTAAAGATGTTGCATGAGTAAACATTCTTGCATTATTTTTTTTATAACTTCTTGTTTTTTCATTTTTAAATTGAAATTAAATTGAAACTATATGTTCTTAAATTATACAGTATTCGACAATCTGACACGATGGCCGTAAGAGTCAAGGCGTCGTTACTTTACTTCGACTCTGTTGTTCCTGGTTGGAATTCGTATTTAATTATTTTTAAAAAAAAAAATTAAGTTCTTTGTGAGTGATGTGACCAAACTATTAACCGAAACACATTGTATCAGTAGATCTACTAAAACAAAAACAAAAAATACTCGAAAAACTCATCAAATAATGTCTTTTAAAACATCCTGGGGGGCGGGGGGGGACACCCGGACCTCCCGACTAGGTTTGCATCGGCGTTGTTTTAGTTCTACTGGCCAAGGGCTAGAGAGCTTATAGGATGGCGAGTCGTCCGTCGTCTGTCGTCCGTCCGCCCGTTAACGTTTACCTCGTTAAGACGATAGGGCCTTCATTTTTCATCCGATCTTTAACAGATTATTTATATCAATGAAAGCTCGGATAAGTTCGAAAACCAGTAAGATCGAACCAGTAATTGTAAAGTTATGACACATGATTTAGTTTAAAATGCTATATTTTGCCTCGTTAAGACGATAGGGCGTTTGGTTTCATTTGATTTTTACCAAACTTTACCAGATTACTAATATTATTGAAAGTTTGTATATGAAAGTTAGAAAACCAACAAAGTCGGATCAGTAACAGCAGAGTTATGGCCCTTTGTTAAAAATGCTATATTTTGCCTCGTTAAGACTATAGGGTCTTCATTTTTTCATCCGATCTTTACCAAACTTTACCAGCTGTTAACATCAATGAAAGCTCAGACAAGTTCGTAAACCAGCCAGATAGGACTAGTAACAGTGGAGTTATTGTCCTTGATTTAGTTAAAATGCTATATTTTGCCTCGTTAAGACTATTGGGCCTTCATTTTGCATACGATCTTTACCAAACTTTACCAGATTGTTGATATCAATGAAAGCTCGGGAAAGTTCGAAAACCAACCAACTCGGATTAGTAAAACCGGAGTTATGGCCTTTGATTTAGTTAAAAATGCTGTATTTTGCCTCATTAAGACGAAAGGGTCTTTATTTGGTCGGATTTCAGTGAAACTTTTTAGGGATGACCAGTACCAAGCCTTGTTATACATATCGTCACCGTGTTCTGGTTGAATGAATTTGGCGGAGCTATGGCCCTTTAAAGGTTTTAATACACAAACTTGTTCTGGACTAGTTCTCTTGAACCCCTTGCCATATTTCAACGAAACTTTGCAGGGATGATCAGTACCAAGCCTCGGTGTGATATCATCGTCGCGTTCCGGTTCACAGATTTTTGACGGAGTTATGGCCCTTTAAATGTTTTAATACACAAAGTTTGTCCAGATTTGTCTCTTCTGAATTCCTTGCCGGATTTCAACGAATTTTGGCGGGGATTATCAGTACCAAGCATAGTTGCACCTGTCATTGCCGTGTTCTGGTTGAATGATTTCGTCAATATACACTATAACTTTTATATGTCAGCTTCATATAATATTTAAACAAAATCAACAAAAAAATCATTCATTGCTTAATGGGTTACTTAATATACCTCTGGCATTAATTTTAATGAAAAAGATCTTGAATACAATAAAATCTCTTACTCCGCCAAAAACAAAGTGTTATACAGTGATGACGTCATTGTATGAATTATGAGTCCAACTGACGTATATTTTACATTTCTTTGATTGGATTTAGCACAAATGGTATACATTAACGGTTAAAGGAATAACGATGTGGAATTTTAGACTCCGTCATTCATTGCAAGATCTAGAGACAATTATCGACAATAAACAGAGGTTCGTCTAGATAGACGTCATGTTATCTATACGAAATACGAAATACATAAGTTTACACCACGCAAAAATATCACTATTTTGGGGGAAACTTTATCCAATTTGAAGTGTAAATGTTTTAAGTTGGGCAATGTCTTGTCACTATAAAGGCTAGCTAAAGAGAATAAACTGAGGCGTAACTTTGTATCTGGATTATGATAACATTTCTCCAAGAAAGTGGAAATGAATCCCTTAAAATGATTGTGTCTATAGCACCCAAGAGGTAACGTTAAACTTTAAGTACAATATTTTTAATTATTTTAATTTAAACAATGCGCGTAATTGATGGTCTGTTTACAAAATATAAGGACCTCGACCTGCGAATTAATAATAATAAAAAAAAGAATCACTGATCTGTAGTACAGTTCGTCAAACCTTAATGTTAACCCCAACCGTTTGTGTGTGTTTAAACTTAAAACTTTCCATATTTTGGATAATAGGTCAATGTCCTCTTCGGGGGCATATTTCACTTTCATGGATATTTTCTGTTATTTGTTTCTTACAAAATCTTGTATGTTAGTATTTTAGTTATTATTTTAGTTATTTTTGGACTCGAATATTCGAATGTTGTTTAACGGCATCAACAAAGTATAGGTTATTTATAGCCGCCCCAGAGAGAGGGGAAGGATACATAGGAATCCGGGAACAATGCCCTACTCTTATTATCGAATAGATTCCTAGGATTCTTTAACGTGTTCGGAGGATAGACCGATACACGGGACCGCCCGGTTTACGTCCCCATCCGACGGACGAGGCTGAGGGAAAGTGTCTTGCCCAAGAACACACCGAAGAAACTCAGTGGCACCACGGAGAATTGAACCCGGGGCCTCCGGTTACAAATCCGCCGCTCTACCGACTGCGCCACGCCAGTCCTCACGTATATAGTTGAAGAATTCTTCCAAGTCATTATACTCCCGTCGTAATGTCACATAATGTAATGTAATGTCATGTAATGTAATGTAATGTAATGTAATGTAATGCTTTTATATGACTTGGAAATTAAAATTAATATTACTTCAATATCAGATCATTGCAAGTAATTAGGGACATCCTAATGACATTGAGGTCACTAGGTCAAAGGTCAAGATCACAAGAATGAAGAAATTATGAAATTGTTTTATGCTTATAACTTAACAACGATTGTACATCCACGAAATTTGACATATAGGCTGCTGTTGATAAAATGAACAATGCTGAACACATTCGGGGTCACTTAGTCAAAGGTCAAGGTCAAATAGTCCAAACAGAGAAATTTACTTTTTCCCTAATTTACTTTACACCAATTAGTTTTACATTCACTAAAAGACCTGTACAACTAACTACGACAACGACCAGGACATCAGACTAAATACTAAGCACGAGAAAATGTTGGGGGCTGATCTCAAAGTTGTATAACAACCTGAGTTTTAGTCGGCTCACAGGGGTTTGTGTAGGAAAAAAACAAATAAAAAATCAAATTAAAAAGTACATGCTATTAATATTTCTGTGAATATAATTATATAAGGCGTCTGCTATTGGGCGAGTCGCTGTGTCGAGGTTGGTGTCTAGGGCTGCGGGTTCGAATCCGTTGGTAAGTGATTGGTACAAAATGTTCTCTACATATATATTACAGGTCATATGCATAGACCTTGCAGACTATTTTATCTTAATACAGTCGTCGATGAAACCACGCAGACTCGGCTGGAGTTTTAAAGGGGCTTGTCTGAAATAACGTTTTTAGAGGCGGGTACAGATCAGATGCAGATCCAAGATTTTGGTTTGAGTATTTGTGTGTGGGAGGGCGGGGGCGCGGGAAGCGGAAGATCCTTCAAAATAAAATGTTTTTCTACTTGACGTTTAGTGAATTCTGTTGCATTTTCCAGAATATTTTTTTTTTTAATCAAAGATGACGAAATGGTAGAAATGGCGCCCGCCCCATGGGATTTTAGAGGTGAGTGCGCAGGGTCAGCCCTATCCCTGAATCCGCCTTAGTACATGATTAATACACTTTTATTCCCTATATCATATCCTAAAATTGCCGTCGTAGCCGGGATAGTGAAGACGCTGCGTCTAAAACTTTCTCGCCTCTCACTCCTGCGGGTTCGAATAGTCCAGTTAGAAAGGATCAATTCTTAAAGGGATTCTGGTGGTGTGGAAAAATATTGATATTTTCTAGTTTAGATGGTCTAAATGTCCTAGGTTGCTTTTAAGTCACGGCATTCGGTTAGTTGTTTTTTACACAGTTGAGTGGTGCAAATACATTTGAGTGGTGCAAATAAATTGCTTTACATATTCCTAACTGTTGATTATATTGAACCAATAAATGTATTTAAACCCATGGTAGTCCTGAACACTCAAATTGTACGATATTTGACTTTAAATACAAAACCCTGTGGAGTTTTGAAAAACTGAAAGATCGTGCAGCGCGTGCGCTGATCGCCTTGAATGCACACTAGAACAATTGCATTTATCAGTTGACCCTAACATCGAAAGGTATGAGTCCGCCACTCTATCACTACTAGACCTGTACAACTAACTACGGTAACGATTACGGTAAGGATTACGATAAGGAATACCGACTAAAACAGAGGGGTTTTCTCAACAGGCAATACGCCTTGAATGCTCGACCAAGCTTATGCGCATCACTATATATAGGCCAATACAATTTATTATTGACACTACATGAACTTGTAGGGAAAAGTGGGTGGTCTGCCATTACTACAAAAAATCGACTGTCATAGCCTAAAATGTGCTGAAAATATCGTACACCACAATGCAACCAAACAACCAACCATCATTAATTTAGAATTTATTAAATTAGTTGGCATACATGATATGATGAGATGGTTTGCAGAGCAATATATCATTTTTACAAACGACTAGTTATTCGCCATGCTTCCTTTTCTAAGCCTCACCTAAGAAAGTTTATATTCGCTTCATACCATCTTTGCAAACGTGTTTAATTAACTTAATATTGTTTTCATTTCCTTGACAATATAGCACTTAATCTCGAATATACTTCATTTTTCAAGTAGGATGGACTATTTACGCTCGGCTGCGCACGCATAAAAAGTGGCTATTCCGTGTCAAGGAGGTGAACGGATTGTACGCACTGCATGCAGACACTGCGCTTGCATCCGGTGTGTCTTAACAGAAAATGGATATTCCATTGCATGAAAAGACACTGACAGTAGTGGTTTTTCTTTTCCTTTTTGTTATCATTAGAATTGTTGCTGATACTATTTTAGCGACGCGAAAATAATGTAAATACAAGAATTAATTCGCTTTTTTTCCCGCTGTTTATTCGGGTTAGCTGGTATTAAACGGAAACATCCGCGACATGAGTGCTCATTTATAAAACATTTTTTTCGCATTTTTTCCGGCGTTTATGCGGTTTTAAACGCCGTAATCAATGGCAAATTTAACATAAAGCACTAACGCGATTCATGGATTACGCCATTTATAACCGCATAAAGGCCGAAAAAAATGCGTTTTTTTTTTTAAATAAATGAGCACTCATGTATTAATTACATTGTAAACGAAAAAACTAACCGTCAGTAGTGGCGGCCTCATCCATTTCGATGTTAGAGTTAACTGAAAAATTTGATTGTTCTAGTGTGTATTCAAGGCGATAAGCGCACGCGATGCACGATCCTGTAGTTTTTTCAAAAACCCACAGAGTTTTGTATTATAAGTTAGATATTGAAATAGAAGGTGGTACAATTTGAGTTTTCAGTACTAACATAAGTTTAAATACATTTATTGGTGCAAAATAATCAACATTTAGGAATATGTAAAGCAATTTATTTGCACTTTTCAAATGTGTAAACAGTTTTTAAAAAAACACTAACAGAATGCCGTGATTTAAAAAACTAGCAAAATTGCCATTTGACTCTTTAAATGTATCCTGATGCGTAACAAAGGATAGCACAAATTGCTGTCCGCAATGAATGTTCTTGTAAATAATAGGTAGTTTTAGTTTCATTCATTATATTTAGATCATCTAAAATAGTAAACATCAATATTTTCTCACTTGACAATTCGAGGTCCCAGTGGGATTTGAACCCGCAGGAGTGAGAGGCGAGACAGTTTTAGACACAGCGTCTTCACTATTCCGGCTACGGCGGCAATTTTAGGGTAAGACAAAGGGGATACAAATGTATTTATCATGCACTAAGGCGGATTCAGGGATAAGGAGGACCCAGTATCATCACCCTTTAAAATCCCACAAGTATAACCTATGCATGCCGGATTACCTGGGGCGCGCGCCATTTCTACGGTTAGTCATCATTGGATTGAACATAACATTATTCTGGAAAAATACAACATATTCACTAACGTCATGTAGAAAAACATTTTATTTCGAAGGATCCTCCGCTGCCCCCGCCTCCGCCCCTCCCACACACAAATACTCAAACCAAAATCTTGGATCTGCATCTTATGTGTACCTACTCTCAAAACGTTTTTAGTGATCATTTATTCAGGCAAGCCCCTTTAAAACTCCAAAATTTAAAATATAAATATATTGACAGAAATATAAATCGACAGAAATATAAATAATATGTATTTTACAATATGATTTTTTATTGGCTTTTTTCTACACAACCCCCTGTGAGCCTACTAAAACCCAGCTTGTTATTCAACTTTGAGATCAGCCCCAAACATTTGCTCGTGCTTAGAATTTAGTCTGAAGTCATAGTCGCTATCGTAGTTAGTTGTACAGGTCTATTGAAGGTTATTTTTTTCTTTTACAATATCTGTTATGTAATACATGATTGCTGATTTATTAAAGAATTGTTTCGCATTTGTTTCGCGGTTTTAAACGTCGGTAGTAAATGGCGTAATCCATGAATCGCGTTAAAGTGCGTTATGGCAAATTTGCCATTCTCTACCAGTGTTTAAAAACCGCATAAACGCCGGAAAAAAACTAGCTTCGTGGATATTTCCATTTACTACAGGCAAAACCGAATAAACAGCGAACAAATGCGAATTAATTCTTGTATTTACATTATTTTCCCGTCGCTATAATAGTATCAGCAAAAATTCTAATCATAACAAAAAGCAAAAGAGAAACCACTACTGTCAGCGTCTTTCCGTGCAGTGGAATATCCGTTTTCTGTTAACACACCGGATGCAAGCGCAGTGCGTGCATGCAGGTTATAATTGCGTAAATGAGTATCCATGCCCCTTCCATAGTAAAGTTAGAATGTTGATAACCTGTTAAAATCTCAAACCTGGTTCGAATTCTGGGAAACTTACTTTATCATGCAAATCAACATGTCTGCTATTAAACTTCAACAAGGAAATAGCGGGTTGAATATCTTCTAAGAAATATTTCTTCAACTCTATACTGACACCGGTTTTTACCTCTTGCAATTTCGTACCCTGTCTACTTTCACTTTTGAAATTTATATCAAAACTGTCAAAAGCGTGATGAGCTCCATTTTCAAATATCAACAACATGTCCAGAATACAGTTACAGCCCAAAAATAACAGGAAAATGCATTAAAGTTTTTAAAGGGAAAAAAATATTAGCACTCTTTAATACAGAACTACTTTCAATGCACCAGGCGAGCACATCCGGCTGCGTTAGTGTAGTGCGTACAGGTCGTTCACCTCTTTGAAGTGGAATAGCCACTTTCTATACGAACGCAGCCGAGCGTAACTAGTCCCACCTACTTGGAAAAATGAAGTATATTCGAGATTAAACGCTATATTGTTTCACAGGAAAGTATCAAGCGAATGCAAACATTATTATTAAACCAGTTTGCAAAGATGGTATAAAGCGAATATCAACTTTATTAGGTGCGGCTTATGAAAGGAGGCATGGCGAATAACTGGTTGTTTGCAAAAATGATATATTGCTCTGTAAACCATTTCATCATGTCATGTATGCAAACTAGTTCAATAAAATAATGATGGTTGACTGTTTGGTTGAATGGTGGTGTACGTCTAGTCTATATATGACGGTCGATTGTTTGTAGTAGTGGCAGAACACCCACGTTTTCCTAGGTCTCGTTAAACAAACTAGGTCTCTTCTCTTGATTGTATGAAAAATATGGCCCTTTTAACCTTCAACTAAACTGAAAATCAGGTTAATGTTTAGGTGCAAGTTGATAATCAAAGTCATACGCCACTAACCAATGCAGGCATTGGATTGAAACTATAAAAAAGTATTTTTATTCATTAAAGGTTGTAATGGTATTTTGGTGTAAATCATGGAATCAAATGAAACTAGTATTGTTTGAAAGTCCCTACTGAAGTATGACTGTAGCCAAGATTTCAGCCTTTTAGTTAGACTGAGAAGCAAATCCAGGCCTATGGTTTGACGATTTCCGTCTGTCTGTCTGCACATTTAAACATTGGTTAAAATTTTGGTTAATATGTTGGTTCAGTTTTTTTATAACCTATATTTTATCAATGGCTAAGTGGATCTTTATGAAACTTGGAACGAAGGAAAATATGGATTATCTCTCTCTACTGTAGTAGGTGCTGACCTTGACATTAACCCTGTGTCACAGTTATGGCCCCTTTTGGCTTAGGGTTTTAAGAATTACCACCAAAAGTTAAATATGCAATCCGGCATGTTGCGCACTTAATTTATTATTATTATTATTAATCCGGTGCATCTTGTTATCTTGCATATTGAGAAATTTTTTACACCAAAAAATAAGCTATCCTTGCCCACTCTCCAAGTTAAAACAGTGTATTTTGACGTCTATTGTTTTTAATTACTGGCATATTCCTTAATATATGAAGCTTAAATTTTTACTACAACCCTATTTTTTTATGAGTTGTTTTAAATGAAACCAGAAACATTTGATTTAATTTTTGTTTTATTTTTATTCGGGTATGCAACCTTTTTACATACTGAAAGGACAACGTTTGATAACTGTTGTTAGAAGTTTGTGAAAATTTTGAGCTTTTTGACTTAGAATTTTTGTGACTGCTTATATAAGGCCAGAAAAAAAGTACCTGTGTTTCTGGTTACCCGACCGTCCCTATTTTTTGGCGCCGACCCTACAGTTTTTTATCAAAAATAAAAAAAATAAAAAAATAGTACGAAAAAGCTGGGTACGAAACGGTAATGTACGAAAAGATTGAGTACGAAACATGCGCTAAAACCCGTTTTGGCTATTCGTATTGGAAAATGCAGCCATGGGACAGAGCAGAAGTTATGAAAAACATTAATCATGACATGCTGCCAGCAGATTTGTTCTTCCAATACCACCCAGCCTCAGGAAAATTATAAAATTCAATCGTATGTAAACTCGTTATGGCAGAAAATATGTGTTTTCAATTTATTTTATTCAAAACAAACAAGTTAAGAAAATATCATGAGGTTGTTTACCTTCTCTCCTTGCAAAATCACTACAAATTAACTACTTGACAAAGTTAAAGATACCTTTAACATCGTCCAAACCACATGGGCAAAAAAAAAAAAAGAAAAAAAAAAAATTAAAAAACAATTTACCGACCTACCTACCCTAATTTTTTCAGCAGAGTAACCAGAAACACAGGTATTTTTTTTTCTGGCCTAAGGAAAAAAATCAACCTATATCAATGTCTAGGTTATTGTGACAAATGAATCGAATAGTCGAGCCTGCTGAAGGACAGCTCTTGTTCTTAGGCTTGGTTCTCACAATATATTCTTCTTCTCGGTTGTTTTCATTTTTCAGTTAATAAAATATTTTTAAACATCTGAATTTGTTTGACATTTTCTGTTGTGTTTTTGGTGTAACCTTTCTGTATAAAATATATTGGTGAAAACCAGAAGATGAACAAAACATAAACCTGCAAAGGGTGTGTACTAGCTACGTATATTTTAAGGAAATGTTATTCCACAAATGGTGTAACATTACCACAAATTCGAGGAGTTGTCTAGTCTCGTGTATTTGTATAACGTTTCCTTAGTTTATCTTACCATATAAAATGTATCGGAAAACCAGAAAATTAGAGAAACGTTAACCTTCAAAGAGTGTATACTACATGTAGCTTCATATATTTTAAGGAAACGTTATACTAAAAATGAGCTGAGTTGTATAACGTTTCCTTAGTTTGGTGTAACCTTACCATACAAAATGTATTGGAAAACAAGAAAATTAGAGAAACGTTAACCTTCAAAGAGTTTATACTAGCTTCATATATTCTAAGGAAACGTTATATTAAAAATGTTGGCAGCTGAGTTGTATAACGTTTCCTTAGTTTGGTGTAACCTTACCATACAAAATTTATTGGAAAACAAGAAAATTAGAGAAACGTTAACCTTCAAAGAGTGTATACTAACTCCATATATTTAAACAAAATGTTACTCTACAAATGGTACCACATTTTTGGTGTAATGTTACCAAAATATCAAGGAGTTATCTAGCTCCATCTTTTTGTGGATAACTTTACACTAAAACTGCCACCATGTTTAGTGTAATGTTGCCTTATACTTTTTACAGTGGACATGCAGGTGATCTTTCTGTTTAACTGTTCTTAATATTGCGTTTTAAATTAATAAAAACGAACACGAGACAAGTAAATTCAAGAGAAATAATGATTAATCAAACAATTTTCATGCGTAAGCGAACAAGGACGTAATATAACTCATTGTTGTTAAATCAAACACAATTCAAGCCTAAGCGACCTTTCCAAATATGTAACTTTACGGTATACGAGTCAGTGCTGTTGAATAAAACGCTATTCTCGCCTAAGCGACCTTTCTAAATTGTAAAATGGACTTAACGTAAGTCATTATCGTTAAATTAAACATCAATCAAGCCTAAACGACCTTGCCAAATGTTTCAATAGAAGTAAAATAAATCATTATTTAAAACAAAGCAAGACGATTGAGGGCAATGCCTTTCATTGATTACCAGTTTAATACAGCATTGTGGTTAATGGGGAATGGTTCCACACACCTACACTTCCATCCCTCTGTATTTTAAGTCAAATGCAGCGTCCGTGCGCGTTGTATCAATGTAATATATTTCGGTATGTGTTTTGTCCCACACATCAATTACCATTGAAACTAAAAGTATTTTAATGCCGCTATTCACAAGTCAGAACGAGTTTCAACATTGCTGTGAAGTCCACCTACAGTCTGTTATACAGAAAGAGACAATCCTATACACCTTAGCTGGATGAAAAACAAATTGATTAATAATGGCAATAATACTACTACTAATAAGATAAATGGATACGAAAATAAAAGCAAACTATCAGTTATCCATTTCAAACGTTTTCACGACGCAAAACAACTGCCTCATCCCGTGGAAAGCTTTCATTGGTCCTACAGCTCACGCATATTGATTTAAAAAGAACGACCGCAGTATTGTCATCGGATGTTCGTCCATTGTCAATTTGTCACGACCGTGCCGAGTCCAGCACTATATATTTCAGCGCGAAGGGTGTCCTTACTGGGTTGTCGCGGATTACCGATCACTATTTTCTTGTTAACATCTCGAACAGACTGGTTTTTCAACTCCGTCATCTAGCATCGAGCGTTTTTTTTATTCCAGTCTCGCCAGATAGAGTTACGTCAACGATACTGTTACATTGAAGGTCTGGGCAATAAAAGAATCAACCAATTCGGATTCTCAAAAATCACGGCGATTCGTTCAGTCAGGCAAATTGCGATTAATTTATTTAACGTCATCAGTCTGGTACGGAAATATAATACACCGGTATTTGTCAAAAGAGAACGACAGCGACGATTGTGCTTGGATATTCCTAGTCAGAACTAATTTTCAGGTACGTGGTTTTCTTTTTAAATGTTTATGCTTAGTTTTTTCATAAGACAGAATTAAGATATAACCTGATACATTTAAAAATGAAATTACTTCATATATTGTACTTTAACAAATCAAACTTAGCTCATATTCGGCTACTATATTATTCAAGATAAGTTATATTTGTTGAAAATGCCAAGAAGAACATTTGAGGTACCTTATGGTGGCATGTTTCTGCCAGGATAGCTAGATAATTTTCATGATTATTTCGAGATAGTAGCATGTATTTGTCGAGATAATAATGAATTTTCGCGAAAATCTTATAAAATTTGTAAGATAAAAATATCTCTAATTCTTTAAGTTATCATGTTAAATGCCACGCTAATGCCCACTTCTGCCATCATGAGTCTGGTTTCTAGAGAATTATCACGATACCTTTATCATGCTTTCTTCGAGATAGTGATTGAATTTTCATGAAAATCTCTCAGTTATCTTGTTAAATGCCGTGATACTATTGATCATCGCGAAAAATAATGTTATTGAGTTAACTATAAATAGTTACGAGATAGTAACGTGAATTTTCATGATAATTAGTCAGAATTTTTACGAATGTTAACTATTATGCTAACGTGATGGCAGAAGTGGGCAGTATCACAGCCAGTTTTGTTAGATAAAATTGTTAAAAAAAGTAACATTATCACGAAAAATACACGATAAATTATCTCGCTATCTCGTGGCAGAAATATGCCACCATAAGGAAATGATCAAATTATTATTTGTTTGTTATTATTTATGAAATAATGTAAATATGACTTAAACGTTTATTAGAAACTGACTGTTTTAATCTAATCATAAAACGGAAAACATGTAAACACAAAAATACAAGTCATAAGTTAAACTGCATATATACAAAATACCGTATAATTATCAGACAATATGTCGTTTTAATTTGAAAGACTAGAAATGTTATACAATTTATTACATTATTGTTTCTAAAATTGTACAATAACAAACAAACTACTATCATACAGTGTTAATAGTTTTCGTTTCGACTGTATCTGACTTCTAAACTAAGGTGTGTTTTTTCCAGTCAAAAATTATTTTCGTAAAGCCAACACTAACATCGATGGAAATTACACAAAATCAGCACTAACATCCATGGAAATTACACAGTTTCTTGGATTGAATAGAAATAAAACTACTTTAGTTTTTTTCTGTCAGTTTTCTGTCAGTTTTCTTCAAACAATGCTACAACCAGAGCCCGTTTTATTGGTATGGAAAGTTCATATCAGTAAATCATAGAAATACAATTTATTTAACATCTTAGCATGTGATATATCTTGCTATTTTACACAATGTTTAAGCCAAATGTTTTTATACAGTTTAAACATTAATATTTAGGATAAATTTGAAGAATTGAATTGAATTGAATGTTGTTTAACGGCTTATCAACACAGTACAGGTTATTTAGAGCCGCCCCAGAGAGAGGGGAAGGATACATAGGAATCCGGGAACCTGCCCTACTCTTATTATCGAATAGATTCCTATGGTTCTTTAACGTGCTCGGTTGATAGACCGATACACGGGACCGCCCGGTTTACGTCCCCATCCGACGGACGAGGCTAAGGAAAAGTGTCTTGCCCAAGAACACACCGACGGAACTCAGTGGCACCACGGAGGTAAATTTGAAGAAAGAAAATAGACCATTTAAAGTAACTCTCTTTTTCTGATTGTTGTTGTTTTTCTACATTGTATTGTAATGAATCAATGAATGAATGAATGGTGTTTTACGGCACGTCGACACATAAACAGGTCATATTGTGTGCAAAAACTGATGAAAGATGAAGAAATGAAGTAGTAAATAAAAATTAATGTAAATAAATAAAGATAAAACTATTTACAAATAAGGGATGATATGGTAGTAATTTAAACTATGTATATATGTAAATCAACAAATGCCCGTCAACGGGTGTATAAACAAGTAAATATATAAGAACATATTATAATGATTTATAAAGTCTGACCTCTTTCAAGAAATCTAAAACAAGACTAAAATCTATAGTATCAAATAACTTTTTCGTAGTATTAACATTGTAGTATCTTTGCCGCATAGGATCAAAGTCTACACATTCCAACTAGATATGTTTGACCGTTAACACTGCAAAACAGGGTATACATTCTGGTAATTGCTCACCTTGTAATAAGTATGAATGAGTATAACGTGTATGCCCTACCCTGCACCGGGCTAGAACAACTTCTCGACGAATGGGTCTACTAGAAGAACGCCATTACCCCGAGTAACGGTTTATTTGAATGGAGTTTATTGTTCACTGACAAATCCCAAGCGGGTTGCCAAGAGTTACGAATATATGTGTTAAAACAACTTTTAAAATCAGTATAAGGTAATTTGGCATTATCTATATGCAAATATAATGCTGCTTTAGCAGCACTATCAGCTCTATCATTACCACGTATTCCTACATGGATTGGAAGCCAGCAGAAAATAACAATATTATCATGTATAAGAGAATTGTATTTTTCTAAAAGTTGAAGCACAACTGGGTTATCATGTTTCATATTACCCAGTGCTTGAAGAGATGAAAGGGAATCAGAAAAGATTTACGAAATGGTCATCATCAGATTCCTGAATATAATTTAAGGCAAGTTCAATTGCCTTAAGTTCAGCTGAAAAGATAGAGTCCTTGTCAGGTAGGCGGCTCTTTATGCTGTGTTTGTGAACTTATCGTAATCATTGTCTTATTCGTTCTAAAAGCATTAACCAAAATGTATGGCCAACTATATTACAAATGATATATTCATCAAACATTGTTTGTACTTTTTATGATTTCACTAGCATCAATTGTGGACACTTGTTTATGCATATGGGTTTAAAGAAAATTGATGTGATCCACATTTCGTGTCAAAGATTCCATAGACGCTACGCGAGCCAGGCAGTTATATTAGAGAACTACGCTTACTTGGCCAGGCTAGCCGATATACTACACAATCGTATAGTTTTCTATTAGAACAATATGTATCTATTTTTAAAAGTAATCATTTTGTCGTGGATCACACGCATAATAAAGTTGCAAAAATAAAACAAATCTGAAAACAAAAATAATTAGACAACGTATTATTGTCAAATGTATATATTCCCTTTTTCAACCCATTGCGGCTAAACCTTTTACATACGTGTGTTGATATACAAAGTCGCACACATTATAGCATTAAAATGGCAATACATGAAAGTGGACTGGTAACTGAGGTAACGTCGCGAGGCGCTCAGTGATCAAAGAGTGATATAAATACCTTTTTTTTTTATAAATAACCTGCAGATACGATTATCAGGTTACATTCTTTTTACGATACATTTTGTTACGACATACTATAGGATATTCGAAGGAAATGTGGAAAATAACTAAAAGTCTAGGTTTCGTTAACTTACGTTCTGTTCTATTTAATAATGTAATTATGCATCTTATAACCCACGTGTAGTGTACAATGTAAGAAATACAATATCTACATCATTGAAACATACAAAAAGGAGACTGGAAACAACGAACACAAACAAGAGAACAAAGTAGCAGACTCGGTTTTATCAAAACCGTTAAATCGAGTTTAATTACCATGAGTTTTTCAATATCCCGAAATCTCTTGAATTCTATGATATACAGTTTTTTTGAAGATTTATTATCAGTCCTAGTTCATTTAAAATTATTGAAAAATATGCAATACAACGTAAACGTGTATCAAGCAAACGGATAACATGACGGTGAAGCGACTATGTTACGTCACTGGCTAATTTACGTCATTTTCGTACGATTGCGCACGCAGTTCTAAGCGCGGGTTATTTGGTAACTAAAATAGTCGAAGTAAACAAAGTAAAAATATGTTCCAAATCATTCGATTTGCGGGAAATTTCCCCGTAGTTATTATCATTTTTTCGTACCTCAGAAATCTTTGTAAATCCTTGCAAGAAATGTAATATTACGAGGTAATGCGCGATACAACATCTCCCACACAATCTAATACCGGCTTATAGGTGGTATTTTACGTTACAGTCAGATATTGGGTTCGATGATCAGTATTACACCCACTACTAATTCGTAAGACACACCGCTAGTACAGTTTCTAGAGAAACAAAGCAGGTCCCACGACGGCAAAACCTGTTTTAGTCTCAAATGATCTCAGATCGTGTTCTTAAATCAGCAAACAACGTAGTTATATTCCTTAAGTTTACATTTAAGTCTAGCTTCTGATATGTATACATATCCATTTTCATACCATACGCTAAAGAAGTTGAGGTCAGACTTATATCAGTTTTGCACACTAAACTTTTGAATGACCTTTTGCAAAGAAAACTTGTGAAGATAACGCATATTTGCTATTTTTTCTTTTTAGAAATGGAGTGTTTGTAAGAAATTACGAAAGCTGGTTTTACAGATATGCATTTATACTTGTAGAAAAATAATAGGCCAGAAGAATTTTGTAAAAGTATTGTCATCAAAACGTGAAAACGGACAAATGGCTAAAAATACGACCGCACCAGCATGTATGACACTATTTATGTCAAAATCGAACGGGATAACTTTCTGGTTAATATTTTTTTACATATATTCCTCAAAAATAATCAACAATCTTTAATTAACATATAATTTTGAATATGTCTAGTACCACACTGAACGTAGCACGCACAGTTGGAATTATTATAGTATTTAAGTTCTTTAATAACCTCTGAGCTACAAGTCTGAACCACATGGCATATTGCTCCTTACTTTTGTTATAAATATATATGCCAATATCTAATCCTTTTTTATTTTAAATAATAATAATAATATTAAAAGAAGTTTCTACATCAGTCGCACAGAGCATAAAACACGCATCTAAAAAAACAATAACGTGGATAATTCATTACATAGACGTAGAGTAGGCGAGACCTCAGAAATGAGTAAAAGAATATGAAAGGAGAAATTTGTAAATCACTGAACACGATAAATACAAAACAATATTGCAGTCGCGGTTTTATTGAGACTGTTCAAGAACGGTAGTGAAAAGTGCTTGAAACTGGTCACGCCCTGTAGCCTCGAGTTGAGCTGAACTCAATATTTATAATGTCAATAGTACACAAGCAAATTCTTACGCAAGCGTAAAATAGCTGCCGAGAGGACATAGCATATATTTGGGTAGGGACTGGAAACGAAGTTTAACATAATAACAAATCAAGTCACGGGTATTAAAACAATATTGAAAAAAATAATGTTGACGTAAACACACCACGACCGTTTTTTTCCTTACCAGGCACATTCTTCCCGAGTTTTACCATCAGTTGTTCCTACCAAACATTTTGAATCAAGGTGGACGACCTCGTTTCTCTCTGTTCAAATACATTGATTTGCCTGACATACTGGAGCACGACGTGCTAGAAGTACACATCAGCACAGAAATACAGGTGTTCACATGTAAGGGATGCGTGTGCGTTAGCTTGTGCATTACAAAAGAGATAAACGTCTCACTGCTACTATGTGTAATTATAAGATTGCTTTATCAAAGTCAAAAAACTCAAAGAAACTGCTCATTGCTACCTTGCCATTACATGTGCAATTATGAAAACCATATAGGCAGCGAATAAACCCATCGACTAGTGTATAACAAGTCGGTATTTACGAAAATACCGCATTATAAATGGGTATTATTCCATAAAATGGTATTATTCCATTAAAATACAAAATTCCATTCCAATACTTCCGGTTTCATTCAGTTTGACTTGCGGTTTCATTATCCTCCCTAAGAAATCCCAGACGTGAAGATCCCGGAAATATTGCCGCATTCTACACTTTAGTAGACTGCTCTAAGAAAACGTCATTTGAGGCAATAAAACGGCAAGCTTTGAACATTGAAAAATATGTATTTATACCATTCAAGTTTTTTAGACGGGTTCCCTAGGAATTGAAGTTGTAATGCATGCTTATTGTCGGCTACAGGATTCACAGTCCATAGACATATGCTAAAGCTATATAAGAGTCAGCTGCCGAATTTGAGCCATCGCGAAGACGGTATGCATATGACGGTGAACATGGAACATTTAAATAAGGTATTTTCACACCATTCAATGGCCAGCGGCGTATGGTCTCAGTTTCTAACAAAATGCTTTGCTCTAAACGAGAAAACGATGGGAATGCCAATATATAAATATCACATTCATGAGAGGGTGATAGTAAAAGTGTTCACCCTGAGTAAATGAGTATCGCCCAAGGCGAAGACGAGGGTGATAATCAATATCAGAAGGGTGAACATTCTTACTATCACCCTCTCATGAATGTAATATTTATTATACCGAAGTCCCCTCGGGCTAAAATAAGATTTATTTTCAGCACAAATTTCACTTTGTCGGATATAGTGTTTTTTTCTTCAAAAAGTTGCTATGAAAGTTATATCATTGGTTTGGAAATAACTTAACTAAGAACATGAGTGGTAGTTTATTGAACTATTGAAAGTACTTATGAAGTTATGAAGAGTTCAAAGTAGCAATTGTACGATACTGTGCCGATGATGTCACCAAACAGCGCATGTGATAATTTTTTACTATCACTCTGCGATTAATTATCGCCCTGTACTATCACCCTCGCGTCAGATAGTAAGAAATTACACATTGTTGTCTATGGGAATTTAGCATGGCGTTTTGTGTGATGTATAATAATGAGAGTTGACAACATGAGTACCGCCTTTCCTGATTATTTCGTTATACAGTCACACCTGTATCACGAGACCAACAAAGAGAAGAGCAAAACTGTTTTTTAGCGCAGGTGGTCTCTTAATACATGTCCATGTTAATGAAAAACAAAACATTTTGAAACTGAATGAAAGTAGTTGGGCTTTTAATACAGGTAGTCTCTTGAACAGGTTTGACTGTACGTACACGGGATTTGAATTATGAATGTAGAAACACTTTGGTTTGCTTAAACTATATATATCCCGTCAACAACAGCCATATTTTACAACATATGTTCACCGTTTCTAAACCTACTGACGAAAAGGTATGTATATAACTTAGATATTTTGAGAATTCAAACTCTATAGATGGCTATAAACGGCTTAAGCCAGCCAGGCAAAACACCATACCTGGAGAGTCGAATTAAGAGTTACCAACTCATAATTCATTTACGCATATTCAACCACTGGTATTTTAAGAACGCGTGAATAAAACTATGCTTTTAATCGGCACACATATATTATAATATGACCTGAACCTGGCCCGGATAACGTTTTGATAAACGGTTGTGTATGTAATTTTGCCGTTATCATGTTAGTTGCAATACCCTGTTGTCAACCCTTGTATGTTTGTGGTGTATATTAATCCTTGTAGATGTAATTTGTTTTGAATGCGTGTTTTGTGTGACTCTGTAAAGGTTATATATCCTGTTCGACTTGTATGCCTACTTCTATGAAACATTGTATGAACTAAGAACTAAATTGAATTTCTTTCTTTTGACTAACGAAGCATTTCGTTTTGGCTGACACGATAACAAACGTTGTATATATAACGTTGATATACCGATCATAAAAGTAAACACGATTCCGTTAAATTACAGTGCGAGTAACACTGTACGGCATTTTTATATATTAAAACTTTCAATATTTGAAATAGTCCATCAACCGTTTGTTTGAATATTCAGACGTTTAAAAACGTCAACTTCTGGTTTTGAAACAAAAAGACAATCTCGTAAACTGGTTCCATGTTGAATTCCAAATCTCAACGCTTCAAGTCTTTAATCTGTGCATATATCTCAATACATGTCCATAAAGATAACCGACCAATCAAATGCACTCATCTTTTCATATATGTTGCTTATGTTGAGAGGCGTAGAGCATCTAATTCCAAGAAGGAACCAGTTTAAACGAATAGAGGCGATCTTGAGGGCAACACAAATACACGAGAAAACCCTCATAATGTAAAAACCCTCAATAAACCCTCATTTTCATATGAAATGTATACATGCATTATGTAAGCCGTATATTCAGTTCAGCTGAATTATTATTTTTGAAATAGTTGGACTGGAAAACTTAACAACTCTCTGTATCTTTGCTGTTAAATCAGGATTATTAATTGATATAGGGTTTATATTGCTAGCAGTTGAACATATTATTAAAGTGTAAGTTAGATCGCAAGACACGAATGTATCATAGCCTTCAAGCACCATAGCCTTCAAGCACCATGTGAAGGAGGCGTCCGTGGCCGAGTGGTTAACGTCTATGACTTGAAATCACTTGTCCCTCACCGCTGTAGGTTCGATCCCTCAGGGGCCTTGGAATCTTTATGTGAAGAAGCTATCCAGCTGGCTTGCGGAACGTCGGTGGTTCTACCCAGGTGCCCGCCCGTGCACGAAAATTGCCCGGAGGGGCACCTGGGGTCTTCCTCCACCAATGGAAGCTAGAGGTCGCCATATGACCTTAGCTGTTGGTGCGACTATAAAATTCAATCAATCAATCAAGCACCATGTGAATTAATGTTAATGATGTTTGCACTAAAAATGGCCGAGTCGTCGAGTTTTCCCTGCCAAACTAGTTCATTAACAATAATTAAATCGTTTGTTTTATGTAATCTAATTTTGTGCAAATGTGCAATGAATATGTAGCTGAAACACATTGAGATGGTTTTACACGTATAGCATGGTTTGCTTCAGAGTTGTAATATTTTCAACTTCCTGTGAGCAAATTTATTTTCTTATCTCAAAACCGAAGAGCTTGTAAAGACATATTTTCCAACGTTAACTGGTCATTAAAAAGCTTGGAAAGCTTGCTTATTTACTGCTGACATGCTACATGACCAAGCAGTTCAGGTATGTAAAGAAATATAAAAAGATCGGACAGAGAAAGTATCATTCAAGGAGGACAGTCAACCACAAAACACAGAAACAAACACGCAAACAGACAAACAAGAAGGCAATATTAATAATAAATACAAACGACATCACAAACACAAAAGGGTTGACAATAGGGCTACCGCCTTGGAAAGGTCAGTGGCAAAGTAGGCCACTGGGGGATTTAAACCGGTTCTAGGGTGCACCAAATCGTATAAGTTGAGGCCAGATTAAAAAATACAATGTACTTGACTTCAATGAAGAAAAATATGTTAATAATTTAGCTGTACTAGTACAAACCTTTACGGTAATTCTTTATTGTTTTGGAACAAAAATAAACCCAAAACACAATTAATGAAAAACCTGCTTTAAATAATTACTTCATACAAAAGCTTTATTGAGCGGGTCTCGTCATCAGGTATTTAATTGAATGACACAAGTTGTTCATGCAATGTATGTCTAACCGTGATTTACAGTAAGGGTTCGTACTACTGGGTAAGCACATTATTACTCTTGGACATGCAGAGTTGTAATATCCACATTCCTGTGAGCCAATTGTCCTAAAAGCTGAAGAGATTTTAAAGGGACATAATCTTTTTAAGTAATTACCGAACTGGGCTACTGACACCCATTATTCTTCCAAATCGCCTCCAGACCCTTTAACAACAATTAAACGTGTGTTTATGAACCACATCAGGTTCAACAGACTGTCATCCGTCTATACATCACACCTATGCATAAGCATTGGATCGATAATAACTCTTTTAAAACAAATTATAACTACAACTGTATTTTGTTCGGAAGCAAAGCGTTTTGATGTCATAAACTTATTTTTATTTCGTTCGATGATTTGTTTGATTTATATAGGGAAGGACAATTACCCAATTTGAATACCCATGAACAAAAATGTTTTGAATCGTATTCTAATACTTGAAAGAAAGACATTTAAGGTGTCGTAAATTGAATCCCATCTATCTAAAACCTAGAACGTTTGACATGGAAAATTACTTTAAATATACTTTAACCTGCCAATATGTTTTTGTTTCAGATATGTGTTTCCGTTCTAAACCACCTGAAACATTGTATGTTAATGATGTTACATTTGAATAGTTCAGTTGTTGAATATGTTAACTGCAGGATTTTTATTTTTCTCTGGATTTGTAAATGGTACACTTGCTATACTTTGGGTTCCTTTATGACGATATGATTACGGATCAATTTGGGTGAGTTTAAACCAGAACTCAGCGGAAATTATGTCCTTATTAACAAAAGTTCAAGATTTTGATAATAAAATTATGTTATTTAAAGTGTCTGAACAAAATTCATTTAGTTGCAGACGTTTTTGCCACTTCCTGCTTTCTATCTAATAAGGTAATATTTTTCTTTCTTTCGGATAAATCTGTTACCAGGCTATACATTAATTCAATTTCGCGTGCAAAGCTCAAATTATACTGAAAGGAAAAAGAAACGCATATTGAGTATTTCCGCTATAATATTGTTCGGTTTATTATGCTACTGCTAGTCGAATAGTACAGGGCGATATTATGCCTGTCCTTTCGGAAAGAAGGTTTAAAACAGCACCGAACACACCATTTCATAAGTTTCATTATCGACAGAATGCACATTTGGCTCAAGCAGGTAAGCAAACTTAGGCTTTAACCGATGGAATCTCTTAATATTAAACACAATACTCAATTGGCTTGACTTTTTCAAGCGGAATTTCAACATTTATACATTTCGTGTAACAAAGTATACTTTGATTAAAATGTCTACTACTTGACAGAGTTGTCCTTTCTGTAATTAGTTGTAGCCCCTTTTTGTACAAAACACGTTGAGATATAACTGGAATATTACGTGGAATTAGGTGTGTATAATAGTGTAGTATAGGCAATTTCTTGATAATGCGTTTATTTTTCCTTTCAGTATATAATAAACACGTATATAAAACTAGTGCACGTGGATATATACAAAAAGTATGTGTTTCTAAAAATATGTGTTTATTATTTCACTCATTGTTGAAAAACAAATTATACGAACTGTACATGAAAGTACAAACTGTTTTGAAAATAACTGAACTATGTGTTGTAAGCCAAATTGAAAGTACAAACTGTTTTGAAAATAACTGAACTATGTGTTGTAAGCCAAATTGAATAATAGAGCAAAACTCAAGTAATTTGTGGAATACCAGGCAAAATAGATGCCCTGCACATTTTGCCATGGACCGTTCCATGGCGTTACCCCTATTGTCAACCCTTTTCTGTTAATGGTGTCGCATACCTTGTTTTTCCTTGTAACCATTACGTGTTCCTAGTATTAACTTGCATACCCCATCCAACAACTTCTCCAAGAAACGAAAACGGGGTTGGATGGGGTATGAAAAAAAAACTCAATTTCGGCAGATTGCATATTGTAAAATCAAAACGCGTCATAGGTAAATTTAAACCGGTTATCGCAGTTTTTAGTAAAACAAAGGTTTTTAAACATGTTTTATCAAAATATCCATTGTTATAATAATGCTAATATAAGCTTTCCCATTGCTTAATGGAATTAAGGCAGGAACACGTAATGATTACGTGGTCCCGCCTTAATTCCATTTGGCGTTGCAGATGTTTCTATTAGCAGGATTTTATAATGGATAATTCGACAATAAAACGCATTTAAAAACATTTTTTACTGAAAAAAAATGCGACAACCTGTTTAAAATTACCTATTAAATGTTTTAATTTTACAAAATGCAAACTTTTTACGCCGAAATTAGGATTTTATTTCATACCCAGCCAACCACGTTTTTGCTTCTTGGAGAAGGGGTTGGGTGGGGTGTGAAAGTTAATACTCGGAGAACGTAATGTGAGGGTCGCTTGTTTTGTATGCTTGTTTTGGTCGACTGTGTTGTGTAATGCTGTTTCCTATTCGTGACTTTGATTAGATAATGCTAGATTGCCCCGGTGACAGGGTTATTGCGGTCTCAATATATCTATATAAATACGTTACCGTTGTAAACGGTTATATAGGGTTAACTGTATCGAAATTTTGAATTTTGCGACGGTATACCAGTCGTTTAATGGTCGCATATTTTGTCGGCGACGCGTTAGAGGAGCCGTTAAACACTATGTGCGACCGTTAAACGACTACTATACTGTGGCAAAAGTCAATATTACAATACTGGTTAAACCATTTTTAACGAATTTTAGTGCTTTGACATTTTTTTTCACAAACACTTTCAAATAAAACTAAAGAGAAAGATGTTTGAAATGTTTATGAAGGACAATTATGAAGAAAATATATGTCCCAAAACATTGCTTAACCGTTTTTAATGAGAGTTAATAGGAATGTTATTTGTTTTGACCTTCATAACGGCTTTGAAGCTTGATATGATGAACTGTATTCTTCCCACACCCACATTCTACCTATATGGCCATGTTCTCATGGCGAATATTATTAATTTTGTATAACTTTTGAAATCCGATTAGCATGACTTTTGACACGTTTCATTATGCAATACAGAAAACTTTTTTTTTTTAATTTATTTCGCTTAGTTTGTTACATTTTGTCCACAATGGCAGTCAGTACACTCGATTGAAAAAGCCAAAAAATTACTTGCGTAAAAAAGTGTTCCATGCAAAGCTACTCTTTGATCGAAACTTGTTTACGGAATTAACCGAAAGCGATAGTTTTCGGGACAAGGATATCCGCACGACAGTCGTGACGTTAACTTTATCCTATCCGCATAACGGTCGTGCAGGCAAATTTCTTCTCTATCATAATAAATGGAATTAAACCGCTCAGTGATACTTTGCAGTTGTCTTGTTTATCAAGGTAGTTGAACTTAATTGGGTTTTACGGAGCGATAGGCCAACATGAATGAACAATCTCCGTAACTAATGCTGTAATAATATTAAAGTGTAACCGATTATCTCTCGTACCTGTTTTACATTGCGGTTTCATACAGTCAACAAAATAATGCTAAATATGTTCAGGCAAAATATTTTATGAAACAAAGTGGTGATAATGTTGTCATAGGCGGTAATGCAGAAATGTAATTGAGTTAACAACTTGCCTGCAGTTGTTCAATTTAATTTTCTCATCTCATTTTCGTGTCACTTCGATAACTGGTTTATATTGCAAAACAGAACTGAGAAAATCCGACCTTTTCAGTTCGATTGCATGATAAGGCGTAGAAATTGAATTATTTTGTTTTTTAAATGTAAATTGAACAATAAATATCTTTAAAAAGTATAACTGACGTATAACATAGTTTATTTTATGAACAATGCAAACACTGTATAGTATTAAAGCTTATAAGTATAAATATTGAATACGAAATACTATATAAGCAATACTAATGAACTGTTTGAGTATGCGACGATTTGCTAAGTTTTGATTGCAGTTGGAATTATTGCGCAAATTTCAGTGACCGATAATTCGCCGATTTCAGTAAGGCCTGGTGCACAATAGAACCTGGTTTTAACCCCCAGAGGCCATTTTGTAACCGACCGTTTTAAAGAAGTTTTTTTTGTTCCCGTATTTTATCAATTAATAAGTAAGTTGAGGACTTTAAAAGTGCCTCATGTATACAGTTTCAATGCAACTCTTAAACTAATTTCACGATAACCCTCGTATATCGTCTACTTAAATCACATGTTGCGCTATCGGAAGCGGAAAAATACATGAAATAGTTTAAAGGGGGAACATCAGGATTTTTCTAGAAACAACAAATTATAAAATTGTTCCCGTTGATGATAAAACACTTATATTAATCAAAATATGATGTTAGAACCATTTTGTTAATGTCTAAACTTTGAAAACACCATATAGACAGGACGGAAACGGACGTAAAATGCTGAAATTAACCCTGGTGCGTCACCTAGGATAGCATGTATTACTGTGCAGAATGAATTTCTTTGCAAATAAGGGATAATTTTTAGGCTCATTCATTATGTTTTGGCCATGTAAAACAGAAAATATTAATATTTGTCAATTTTAAGTCGGACACCTAGACCCCCGTGAAAAGCCTGATGTACTCCCTTTAAACGCACAAATGATTTTGAATTTAGCTATTAAAGAAACTAACCCGTCAAATAACGGCAAAATCACAGAAACAAAACCTTTTATCAAAACTCGATCAAGGTGTTTAGAGCATACAATAATATATATGTGCCGATTAAAAATAAAGGTTTGTTCTTTGGTTCTAAAGATACCCTTGATTGAATATGCGTAAAATGAATTATGAGTTGGTAACTCTTAAATAAGTGAACGGTGAAGTAATCAGTGACGAATTTCCAGATTAGTACGACATCATGAGACAGAACAGGGTGAACAATTTCAGTTGTATGCAAACTGTGGACAAGCATTTGAAATTGATGACCGTCAGACGTCTTGGAAACCCACGCGACCTGTCTCAAAGCCAACGCACGAGTTGTGATCGACAACCACAGATGGCACCAGCGACATATTCGTCAAGCAACCAAAGGATAATCCAAAGTAGGCAGTCACAGGCCCGTGGCAACCCAGTAGTAACTCGCAACATGAAAATGACAGAGGATCGTCAATGTCACAGGGTGCATCGCGAGTTTACGATGATGACACCGAGTCGGACGACGATACGACACTGAGGCCACTATCTACAACGTCAACGCTAATCGTAGCTGACACAGAGACGCGACCAGCAATCATCTAGACAAGATAACGAAGTAAGTGTACACTTACCTACTGGCGAGATCAGCGATAACCCAGACAAGAGCTGTCGCATGTCTCCAGAGGCTTCGCAATCCATTTTAAGTACATTATACACACTGCGCGGGCTTTTTCCAAACAGCTAAATTCACTACGGAGTATGCCAGCAGACAAATGTAAAGAAATATTAAAAGATCGGACAGGGAATGTAGCATTCAAGGAGGACAGTCAACCACAAAACACAGAAACAAACACGCAAACAGACAAACAAGAAGGCAAAAGTAATAATAAATACAAACGACATCACAAACACAAAAGGGCTGATAATAGGGCTACCGCCTTGGAACGGTCAGTGGCAAAGTAGACCACTGGGGGGGTTTAAACCGGTTCTAGGGTGCACCAAACCTCACACTTACCCTATTGTCATCCTATTAAAACAGGATAGTATAAATAAAGAAATTCCCGCCATGATCTAATCTCTTATCAACAAGGCAGCATCAATAGGCAATATAAGTAAAACACAAATATGCTCGTGTAAATATAATACAAAAAAGCAATAGCCTAGAAAGCCACAATGAAGGTACGCAATGACTTGGCAGAAGCCAGAGCAACAAGAGAATAAACCATTTAGGGCACGACACGAAAGATCATAGACAAACATCAAACGCCACCGTCCCAATGGACTTTTGGTAGGCGTCATCATAGGGTCCACAGCCTGTGCGGTCATCGTACAATTAAAGAGGAAAGCATAGTGGCGAAGTGTAAAAGGGTCCACCACCAAGCATGCAGTACGTTTGTTGTAACTCCATTTCCCAGCAGTGTGGGGTCACAGATGTTAGTAAACAACCCGATACCGTTACATAGATAACAAATCATTACATAAATCGCTTACACGGAGACAGCTAATCACAAGTGAGAGTAACGGCACGCGACACAGGTCGTACTCTGCAAGTGTGGCGTATTCTATGTAGGACAATGCGGTGTGCATTCGTTTAGCATACAATCGTTGCCAAATAAATACACAGTGTTAAACATTTTCGAAAATAATGAAACGTGGACGAATGAGTTGTGTTGTTTAAACATTGACGGTTTTGACTACTTTGCTGTACACAGAAAACGTTTATCTAGAGAAAAACTAGAGCGATGTGGTCTAGTGGTAGAGAGCGCTGTGGTCTAGTGGTAGAGAGCGATGTGGTCTAGTGGTAGAGCGTTGGACCCATAATCCAAAAGTCGTGTTCGATCCCCGCCATAACCATATGTGTTGTGTCCCTGAGCATGACACTTTATCTGCATTGCTTAGTACTGGTTCTATCCATGAAGACAATCAAGAAGTACCTTAGAAGCGAATCGCTTACAACAGGTATAGACATACAACAGATATAGACATACATTAAGTAAGTGAGTAAAATGAGACTCGGGTGGTGTTATGATCTATGTACGCAGTAGATATGTACAATCTGATACTTTATATAAAATTAAAGATGACAATATACAGGTGTGCGTCATTATTTGATTATGTTGAGTATGGCAATGTAACGCAGATGGACGTTATCCCCGATGATTATATTCCTGATACACCTTTACCGACACCACACGTGCATCGGAAATAAATGTATAACTCAAAATGGTCGATTATTGCAGACATGTTATTAGGTCTGTGATTATTGATTGATTTATGCGTGCAATCTGGATTACGTATCTTAAACGGCCGCACAGGTGCGGATGCGAATATCGGAAAATGTACCTTTGTAGGTAGTAACGGTAACAGGATGGTTGATTGGGTTCTTGTTGACCATGATTACATTCAATGCATTAACAGTTTTGAAATACATGACCCAAACCCTCTAACGGACCATTGATAAGCTTTACCATCAACCCGTTATTTATAACGACCATTCCCAGAGCGATAATGCTCTGCCAGATGAAATGTTTTCAAAGATTAACCACATATATAAATGGAATCCGGAATTTTGAGATCGATATACTGGTAAGCTGGCTTCGGATGAATTTAATGCTATACTAAACAAATCTCCGAAACTCTTTCCCGTAATAAAACGATTGATAGAATTAACGAAAAATTAATGTCTTTTAGTGATATTAAGGATAGCGTATATTCTACTTTGTTTAAGAAACGCGTCCGACATGATGATGATGTTGATGGTTCTAGGAAGTATAACATAGATAGGGCTTCTGCAAAACAACCGTGGTTTTCTGACTTATGCAAAGAAAAACGTACACTTTTTTACTATCATTTAAATATATACTGAGGAAAAAAAGTTAGCAAGTTTTTGTTGCTCCCTGGAAATAATACATTTTTGGTTGTAAAATCAAGAAACTACTGCCTTAGACACAATATTTTAATAAACACATCAATAACAGTCGAACATCTTAATGACGTTACGAATAAATGAACGTAGTCCCAAAAGTCCCAATAAAGTCCCTAACTTTCAGTATATCTTGTATACAGTATTATTTCATCTAAAAAAACTTGCTAAACTTTATTCCTCAGTATATATAGTCGAAAAATCGGATATAAGTAGAGTAAATAGGGTAAAATATCGTTCCGAGTACAAACTTACCGTGTGGACATGCCGAAATAAATATCCAAAATCTCAAGTAAAACATTCATAGATTCGCGGTTTAAGAACGCAAAACTGTATTGGCGTATATGTGTTGCAGACATCAATCTAAAGCATTAACGGCGAAAGATTTTGCAGATTATTTCAAAGCTGTAAACAGTCCAGAAAGTAACTTTTATCAGCCGGATGGGGATGTCTTAGATTTTAACGAGCGATATATGAATGGCGAATTACAGATCTTGTTTGACTTTTTATCAGCCGGATTAGGATGTCTTAGATTTTAACGAGCGATATATGAATGGCGAATTACAGATCATGTTTGGCTTTTTATAAGGCGGATGAGGATGTCTTAGATTTTAACGAGCGATATATGAACGGCGATTTGACGAATTAAATGTAGCTATATCACGTGAACAGATTTTAAAGGCCATAAATCAGTTACAAACAAACAAAAGTAGCGGGCCAATCCAAGTTCCTCTGCTCCTGTTTTATGTTTATCATGGACATTATTGTAGGTACAAAACACGACAATAATGAAAAGCATACATATCTGCCAAATATTCACGGGAATATAACACTACTCCTACTGACATCAACAAAGGGGAACATATCGTCTAGTTTGGAGTTGTTGGAAAACAGTTATATAAACATGTTTACCTGTTTACGTCTGTGATGTGACTTCTAAACTGCATAACGAATTGTGAAATGATTTATAACAATTCATAATTTTGATAAAGCATCATCAAAATAAACTGACCAATCAGTGACCATAAATTTGACACAGCTCTTCATTCTGGTAGGTGATAAACTCGGTCTTTATCCTAGATGTTCAACCAAGTTTACTGTTAAATTTAAGGTATTTACAGTGTGATTATTTTAAAACCCTGCATATGTCATGCACATTTATGCAAATTAATTCGATATATGTATCTTCAAAAATTAAATCTTGAAAATAAACATACGTTTTACTCTGCCAAAGATTTTTTATTTTACTATAGAACCTATGGATAAAAACCCAGTAACACAGACGTTATCACCTAGTGAAAAAAAAGTAAAATCTCAACATTTTGGTAATGAAAAATTATGAATATAACAATAGCGTGATAAAGCTTATGACAACTCCGGGATTCATTCATTTTGGTCAATTAAAACACTCTAGAGACGTTCTTGATACAGTTCGCAAGAAGCGTCATTTTTCATCTATAATTACTTATAGATTTTCCACACTATATACAAACTTACCCAATCTCATGAAAATCGCTAGATACTCTCCGCTAGAGGTGGTGTAGAGTAGACTATCATAGCCTGATAAAGGGTCTGATTTTAATGAGATTGAAACTTACCACACAGCCTTAGCAAAGACAAGCTTATATTGCTTCTATTCAAAAAAAAACTTTAGCTAAAGGGAAAACAAGAACACTTTTGATACTAAAGGCAATTTGATAATTACACACTGTGTACCTGCCAAGAAGTTTGTGAAGCACCTATTTTCCTATTAGACAATATTTTATAAAACAACCGCTTGTAGACCAATGTTTGGTATCCCAATGGGTACGAACTGTGCATATCTCGTCGCGGATTTGCTTTTGTATTACTATGAAATATATTTCAACTGGCGTTTTTCACACTTTAAACCCACTGCGGTCAAAATACAAATGGAGGATGTTTTGTCAAGGGAAGTAACTTCTGCAAAATACATTCTCGTCATTTAAATGTATTTATATTGATAAGAAATGCAAAACACTTTCTTTTGATCATGGATTGTATTTCTAAATTGATAAGTACACTGCAGAAATATGAATATGTGTGGTTCAAGTGGTTGATTCATGACACTTTAAGTCGTCGAACAATAGCACGTGTACAAAACTAGCACAATACAGCAGCTGGGCGGAAAGTATTATAGCTGTATTTGTATAGTAGAAACATTCGTTGCATGATACACTACATTAATGTTTTCAGATGTGTATACTGGAAGCACGCATTATAAAATGCATGCATCATGCATCATGCATCAAAAGTCAGAAGTGTTCTGTATACCATTTTCGACAATGCATCACTTGAGTTTTGTCTAGATATGTTTGCTTGACAATAGATATACCATTTGCAAGTATATGGTTTAAATAAAAGGTCGTCTGCGTAAATGAAAGTCATCTGCGTAAATTAAAATGCTAATACTATCTTCATCATTGTCTGAAAGTGATATTTCCAGATTTAAATCATTAATGTATTTTGTAAGTTCATTGACACATTTCCAAATAACGTCGGTGTTAAATTAAGCCATTTCCTCGAACGACGCCAGAGTTAATTATTACATCAAATTATACTTAACGCCATTAAACGTGCAACTTTTTTTTATTTTATGTTTATTTCCAATATCAATTGTAGTGTTATGTACATGTTAGAAAGTATCCACATTATCTATAAATCTGGTGACCGATCAAATTCATGTATTGAAAGAAGTAAAATCGGAATCTTGGAGAAATTTTGATTAAAATTCTAATACACCCGCACTATATAGCCTAGTTTAAAATATCTCGTTATATTGAACGATATATCTCTGTATCGTTTGCAACGTTAGGAGAGTAAGCAAAGCAATGCGAAAGATTTCAGATATGTGCGTTATTTTCACATTTTAGGGGTATTAGAATAGAAATAGAACATCGTTTACGGTGAATTATCTTGTATTATTATATAATCTATAAATAGACGCGTTTTCATTGGCTAAAAAGTAATTTTTTAGAAAAAATATCTAGCGATATTGACCTGTTTTTTTGATATTGACCTGTTTTTTTGATATTGACCTGTTTTATATAATTGTTTTTTTGATATTGACCTGTTTTATATAATTGTAAATTGAGGGTTATATAATAAAACAGTTATGGACTTTTCAGCTGTTATACATGATGTTGATATGTACCAAAAAATCATTATTGACCTCGGCTATCGCCTCGGTCAATAATGATTTTTTTGGTGCATATCACATCATGTATAACAGCTGAAAAGTCCATAATTGTATAATATATCACGGTTGGTCGTTCAATTATAAACAATAATTTCACTTGCCCTTCGGGCTGTAAAATTATTGTTTACAATTGAACTCCAAAGCGTGATATATTACACGATAATTCACCGTAAATGATGTTCTATTTCTTAAATAAACACAAAATAAAAAACTTGCACTTTTAATGACGTTAAGTATATATTAGCCGAAATCCTATACATTTGTCAGTTATGCACTCAATCGTTCTTTGACGCATTAGATATGCAAACCATAGCCTATACACTGCATGTGACACGTTCAACTCTAAAGAGACAAATTGTAAACTTTGTTTTCTGTAACAATATAATAATTACCACATGTTAAAATAAATACTGAAAATGAGATCTTTTGGAAGCAAAAAACACATATAAGAGAAAAAACAACACAAGATTCGTTTTGTTGAATCTTTTCATGACAGGTACTTTAAGGTACAACTCCTTTCACGCCGCCTAGCATGGACTTGAACGTATTCTACTTTGAAGCCACAAAGATTGGACTTGATTATCTCAAAGGATCTACACAAAATATGGCCGCTATTCCGCTAATTTACAGGCAACTTTTCTCCAGTAAAACTCAAGGGCTGGCGTGACGCAGTCGGTAGCACGGCGGATCTGTAACCGGAGGCCCCGGGTTCAATCCTCCGTGGTGCCACTGAGTTCCGTCGGTGTGTTCTTGGGCAAGATACTTTCCCTTAGCCTCGTCCGTCGGATGGGGACGTAAACCGGGCGATCCCATGTATCGGTCTATCCTCCGAGCATGTTAAAGAACCATAGGAATCTATTCGATAATAAGAGAAGGGCACGGTTCCCGTATTCCTATGTATCCAACCACTCTCTTAGGGCGGCCCTAAATAACATGTACTGTGTTGATGAGCCGTTAAACAAATTCAATTCCAGTAAAACTGGCGACAGAAAGGTCACCTTTGTTATTAATACATCGGAATTTAATAAAAACGTATCACATTTTGTAACTGGAATAACTTCATGATAGCAAAAGAACACTAGTTAACATTTGTCAGCATTGTAACCACGCCTAATATTGAGTGCGCATGCCCATGATTAAACCTTATAGAGTATTGAGTCTTTGTCAATTTATGACCTTGTCATTAATTCTTCAAGTTTAAAAAAGAACATTTAACATTTGTCAACTGAAAAGCCCAAAGATGACGTTTACAAAATTGCAGGGACTGATACACATGTTATAAGGATCACCCTAAACTATTTTGATGTCTCTGCAGATGTATGATTTAACAGCAAGATAATAGCTTCTAAGTATCTAATCTTCGCATTTAGTGTTCTTGCAATACATGCTATCAGTTGTGAGTCCTATATAGTTTTAATATTGTTCTCTCCAAATTTAAAAACGTCGGCAACTGCCTTCGAAATAGTCGCTTAAAACTTTGGGTTAGGCAGTATAATAATACTCCGTTGGAAATAAGTAGGGGAAAACAGTAACATCATACATCAAACACTTAAACGGATCATGTTTCCGTTTTTGTAGTACATTAGCCATGCGTCATTTTTACCCGCTCAATGCAGTATAGTTTTGAACAACATTAAGGTCCGTTAATGCGTTTTTATATCTGTTGGACAACTGGACCTGTTTTTAATGTGAAAAATAGATCGAAACGAATATCGGTACTATATTTAAGTTAACAAATCGACTCCAATTTGTTTGGATAAAATATTGCAATAATTATTTAATTCATCTATGTGTTACCGTTAATTTTGAAAAGGTTTAGATATATTGCCTCACCGATTCGGCAAATTATTTCTTTTGTTGGTAAAATTAAATGTCGGCAATCTAAAATGTTATGAATGTAAAATATATGATTAATGGGACAACTCTTTAAATGTATGTTATTGCCATAAACAGTATACATGAGTCGGACCACACGTTCTCACAATATTAGTTAAAGAGGTTGGCTGGGAAAGAACGTAGTGCTGAGATTTTTTTAAATTGATATTTAAAGCTTTTTTGGTATCATCTAGATATAAAATTATCAAAAAAAGGTAGGTCATCACGATTTTCTTCCCCACTCGACGTCTTTGAAGAAGACACATATTTCAAACTCCAATTTTTTACTAAAAAGAGGAAATATAGTCAATGAACATTTTCACAATTTTTTTCATAACATTACATTTATTGAAAAACAACGATTAATTTTCGATTACATATATACATATCTTTCAAAACATACACAAACAATAAGTATTGTAAGCCTCATTCGTCTTTTGTAGCAAGCATATTTCACTACCTTCCACTGCACATTTATATGTTCAGTGTGGCGTCAGTAAAACGTCTCCCCGCGCGTGAAACCAAGACTGTTTTTCGATTTTTAGAGATCGCTGAGCCCGTTACTTATATTTAGATATCGGTGGTACATTTTCAAATGTTTTCTTACTTAAATTTCGATTCGGTGGTTCCACTACTCCGGCCGATAAAGGCTCTGGGTATTGTTTAATCACCCATAGGATATGTTACCTGCTTTTTAATTTAGTATTTTGAATACTACTTATGAAACGCAGACTTCATAACCGCTGCTCCGAACTAAATTCCATTTAGTGTATTTCGATCTTCGGGGCATAGAATTGTGTTAGATAACTGGGACCATACGTCGCTGGATATGGAATTATGACAGTAAAATTAGCATGTCCACCGCCATATGCATGCCATCTTCGGGATGGTTAAACTTCTGTACCATTGATTTTATGAATATTGCATATTTCCCTACCGTTCATGAATTGAACCGAGACTGCAATATTTCGTATTTATCATGTTCGGCCGTTTCCGAAGGTCCACTCTCATACTCCTTTTACATTAAAAAACATAAATGGATCGTACCCCACCCATTTTGTTTTTCACTAAATAATTCAAGATAAAAAGAATGTTCTTATGCTCAACTTTTTTTAAAATATATGACAAGGTCCTGTAACATATTTTTCAGAACAAGTAAAAAATATATAGGTCATCAGGATTCTAATGATTTTTTCTTAAAAGTTCTTTAAATTACACACATTTTGGTGTTATTTTGACGTTTTTACTGAAAAATACTGTACACACAATTTTGACATAGAGATCGAATACAAAATTAGCTCTTCTTTTATATATTTCAACTACTGAAAAGCAAAAAATTTATATTTTCAAAAGGATAAATTATATTCAGAGATACCATACCCGTTATTTTGTTGACAACAAAAAATGATCACAAATGACGGGAAAAACAGAAAAAAACACACTTTAATTTGATATGTTACAATATTAAATCCTGTATTATATCCTTTTATCACATGGAACTGCTCGTATTACGTATAATATACCCATTACGTATTTCCTTATATTAACCATGTGTAATACAAGGCGACCGAATCAAGTGCAGTGTCAGTACGTTTGTCTAGTCAATGTTGTGAGGGTAACAGTCCGCCGTATGTAGATTCACCACAAGCAATAATGTGTAGTTTCTTGTCGTTTTTGAGCCATGTGATAAAAAGGATCTGACACTTGTTGTCATTTCATACAAAATTTTATTAAACTCGTCCAGGAATCTGTTATTAAGCTCGCCGGAGGCTCGCTTAATAACACATTCCTGAACTCGTTTAATAAAATTTTGTTTGAAATGACAACTCATGTCAGATCCTCTATATTTAATAGAATGCAAAAAAAATGAAACAATTCTGTTTCAAATAAAATTCGTATACTTGAAAATGTCAAAACTTGCCCAGCCAACATCCTTAAGTAGTTTTGTTGAAAAAAAGGATGTTTTCATTTGTCTATTTAAAGTACAGAAGTTCTGAGGTAATGGTTGTGGTGTATCATAATCCTATGTGGAGTTTTATACTTAATAAATAGAGAATACTTTAATATAAAACACACACAACCAACACAAGAAAGTTCAAACTTACTCAATTGTGTGTGAATTTATTTTCAAATTTGAAGAAAAATTAGAATTTTCTGACAATTTGGCTAGAACCCATGTTTAGGTTATATTACACTAAATCAGCCGTATATGCTCACCTGGTGCATTCTCACGTAGTTCTGTATTAAAGAGTCCATATCTTTTTTCCTTTCAAAACCTTTTTTAGTGCAGTTTCTTGTTATTTTTGGCTTTAACTGTATTCCGTAGTTATTGATTTGACAGTATTTTTATATAAATTTCAGAAGTGAAAGTAGACAGGGTATGGTATTGCAAGGGGTAAAAATAACGTTGCATTTGACCCGGTGTCACTATACAGATGAATAATTATTCCTAGTTAATATTCATCCCCACACCCATTTTCCTTGTTGATGTTTAATAGCAGACATGTTGTTTTTTTCATGATAAATTAAATTTCTCAGAATTCTAACAAGGTTTGATTTAACAGGTTGTCAACATTCTCACTTTACTATGAAAGGGGCATGGAGAACCATTTACCCTATTGCAACCTAAAAAAATGTCTCTATTAATCTACCGTTTGCACAGTTCAAAATTGCCAAAATTCCCAATATCCTTGGCTTTCGTTTGACGTATAAAGTATGTATAATTCTCCCTTGTTTGTCTTTGTTGCTTCCAGCGGGTCTTCATTCACACTAGCGTTTGTTAAAAGAATTTGAATTGTTGAATTGTTAAAGTTCTCCGGCCATGCTTTGTGTCATGAACATGTTTATGTTTATTTAAATCGAAATCAATACACAACAATAGATATTTACAATTCACACATTGCAATATCTGTGAATAGCGAATATTTTTTATTTGATGACGTAGAAAACTTTGAACAGCTAAATTAATCCACAGGTAAATGCATTTATCAATTATCTGGTAATAGTTGTGCAGGTATACAATTCAGATTTACCTCATTTTGCCGTGCAGTCACGCAGTGGTAAAAGTAGTATCTACGTAATACTTATTTTTACATACAACTTAGTAGCGGTTTTAAATATATGTTTCTCTCCGGGACTATCAAGAAATGTTCATACTTACGATAATATAAGAGTTAGATTTGTTAATTGATAATACTACAACATGGGTGGCCATTCATCTTTAAGTGCTGTGTGACGACTATAAAATGTCGCCTCGACTACAGCTATAAATAAGTAGCGTTATTACTTTCTGGTCCATTGGAATCACCAATTCCAATCTTTATGGCTGTAAAGTAAAATATCGCTTTAGCCTTTGCTTGTCTGTGTTTGTTGCTACCGACAGTTCCCAATTTCAGTCTTTATTATATGACTCCAAAACAATTTCATTGTGTAATAAGACAATGTTTAGCTCGCGATCGCAGAGCAGCGCAATTATTATTTTAAAAAACAGAAATAACATTGTTGTTTGTTTCAGTATTAAAAGGATATAATTATACATTCTATTCTGTAATAAGTTTTAAATAAACACAATGGAGACAGTTTTCCTTTCACTAATGATGAAGCAGATGGATTTCGTGTCGAATTAGAAGATTTAATGGTTATATAAAGTAATTTAATCTTTTTTAATTAGTCACTGTTCTGGAAATAACAGTTGTTGCTTTGTCAAAGAATGCAGTGATATTTTAAAGAGATACAGGGCAATCTGAATTTTTAAAAACTCACGGCGCCCCGTTAGTTTTTCTGCATAACTCATTAATATTAATTATAAGAATTGTAGACAGCTAATTGTTTTTGCATATTAGTAATTGTTGATAATATTGCACCAATAATATTTGTAAACCTATTGTAGGATAAGACGAAAAATAAAAACTGAAAATATTATTATGTATTATTTTAATTATATGCAAGCAGCTTTGAAGTCAAAATGATACCGGATGAATAAATAGAGACACAAACTTCAATGTTTGATAAACATTTCAAGACTGCCGTATGTCCCTTTAACTACGTTAACGAAAACATACGTATGCGATATATACTGAACGGAAAAAGAAACACATAATGGATATTTCCGGTATATATTGTATGTTTAATACATATTGTATGTTTAATACGAATGGTTGAGGGCGACATTAGGCATGTACTTTCGGAATGAAAGTTTAAATAGCACCGAACCGAAGATATACCGTTTAACCCCTTTCCTAACACGAGATGTTTTTATTGCACATCGGATAAGGTTATCCGCGTTTCTCATGGGTGATGGAAAGCCTGATCTTACAAATAGGCGTAGATAAAATTCACGCGGAGGTGACGTCATAGTGTAAAAAACATGCAAAACGTTGGTAATTGGCGATGTCAACCCATAAATTAGAGAGAATAAAATAGGTTGTTACATTTAATTTTCACCAAAAACATTTATTTGAAACAAACATGTTGTCATTACATCATGTACATAATGGGAACTTTCACAATGAATTAACGATGTTTACATCACGTGACATACTTCCTTTGACATGAACAGAAAAATGCACCAATCACGAACAAGTATACATTACACACACAATATAACTTTACTACACGTCAATATGGGCGAATATTGACGTTTCCGGTTACATTGAAAGTAAACGGAGCTTGTAAATGCGTATGCAATAATAATAGTTATTATTATATATATATAATGTGTTTTGTTAATAATCATATTACTCACTAATTTGGTTTCCTAATTGCAACTTTGATCTTCAAGACAAATTGGTAAATGTATTAAATGATAAAATGGAGACATACACAAGAAGCAAGCGTCTGGTTCTATTATATTGTTTTCTTGCCAGACAACAAGTAGTGCAATGAGGAAACGTCGACATAATTAAAAGTTCATTAGTTTAAAATAGTCACAATTGAGAAAACAAATTGCTTTCACTAATGATCGAGAAGGTGTGTTTCGTGACCAATTAGAAGAGTTAATGGGTATATAAATTCACGTTATCTGTTTAACTTGTCTGTGTTATTTCTTGAGATTCGAACAATAATTAATTTTAACGATTGCGACCTTGTTTGAATGAGAAACTAAATCAACTTAGTGTATAATATAAAAAAACAACGCATTATGTTATCTAGACATTTGGTTCCATATATCTTTGATGGTACCTTTTGCGAGCTATGTCTGTGTTCTCTCATTTCTATATACCATGCGCCTTTTTGTTTCATATGAGATTCATTAATTAATGAAATCCTTCAATGCACCTGAGTTTAATTACATTTAGAAATTTCATTATACTTAATCCAAACAACGAATTATCCAAAGGGAGCTTATTGTATTCTGGAAATTTTGGTATGGAATAGTATTCACTGAATGTCGTTTCCAACAAATACTTGACATGTGTAAAAAGTGAAAATCGAATACAAATGCAAAATCTAGTTTATTTTTACATATTGTTAATTACAAGGGTAGAACGCAGTTGTGATGTATACACTACGCATGCCCACTATATATGAGTCAAATTAGAAACCAATGACGTTTAAAAATCCTATCCATTTCTGTATTCTCTAGTTACTTGTAATTTATACATATTCGTTATACTTTTTGATCCATAGTTGTATCGGACCATCACTTTTCCTTCTTCATTTTCTTCGAAAAGTTACATGGGACCCTGAAGCATCTCATACATGTTACATGATTGTGTAATGTCTATTACACAATATTTCTACATACACATATGCAATAATCAACATGATGTTTCTTGATAAATTTCGAGTCTTCAGTCTGCTGTAGTTGCATAAGTATACAAACTGTTATAAAATACGAATTAATGATTAATTAGGGAGTGATGTGAAGCGTCTCCGTGGCCGAGGTTGATTTTGAAACCTTCTCGTCTCACACCGCTGCGGTTTCGAATCCCACTGGGATCTCGACTTATAAATATAGATATAAAATCGAACAGGAAAAGTAGCATTCGAGGACGACAGTCAACCACAAACACACATAAAAATCGAGCAGGAAAAGCAGCATTCAAGGACGACAGTCAATTACAAACACACACAGAAACATAGAAACAATTTAAAGATGAATAAAAGGCCAAATAAGACATCACAAACACAAAAGAGTTGAAATAGGGCTACCGCCTTGGAACGATCAGTGGCAAAAAAGGCCGCTGGGGGGGTTTAAACCAGCTTCTAGGGTGCACCAAAGCTCACACTTACCCTACCTCAATCCAATAAAACGGGACAGTGTAAATAAAGAAATCCCCGTCATGAACTATTCTCTAAATTAATAGGCACTATAAGCAAAACACAAAGATACTCGTGTATGTATAAATAAGTGAGAAAGTGTCGATTATTGAGGATAACGGGAGGTGTACAGTACTGGTTCGACCCAGGAAAAGTGCGTGGTCTGCCTCCACCACAAACAAATCGACCTTCATATATAACCTTACGTGTGTTGAAAATGACGTAAAACACCATACAAATTAAGGGGCTAAGTGTTAAGCGTAGGTTATAATTACTACACACATTTAAAGTTAAAATTTACAAACTAAATTAATGTTGTTTAGTCACATCTTATCATCTTTTACAGCAATGGCATAATGCATAATAACATTGCAACATTGGCAACGGTGTCCACTTAAATAGTCGTGTTTCAGGTTTCCTGCTAAAAAATAGGGTAGGTAGGTCGTTCTTTTTTTCTTTTTTTTTACTACACGAAGGTAGAAATTACAACCCGAAAACATAATTATACTGATTTTGAGGACCTCAAGGATATATATATTAATATTGCTTTTAAAATTGCTCCAAAATGAACGTTGAACTCATCACATGAAGATGGGAAAGAAACGAAACATGCATTTGTTTTGAATATCGTTTCAATAAAACAGGCAAAGTACATAAAAGTACACACAGCTCTATATAATGCTATTCTAAAACTGGAAGTTATACATATGTTAAACAAGTGGATTGAACCACATTGATTTTATTCGTCATAAAAATCATTTCTATTAAAAACAAATAAAACAATGATCGCGGCACAAGAGATCGCGATTTTTTTTATTTAATATCCTTATGTTTTCTTCTTTTTTTTGAAACAGGGAAAAAAAGGATTAGGGTCGGGACAAAATATAGGGTCGGTCGGAAACTGAAACACGACTATTTTGTTTCTTGGCCTTATAGCTTTGCGCGTTGTGATTCACGCAGAAGTACTTTGCACTGGAATGAAATGGCACTTGTCTGATAAGTGGTTTAAACCCAAGCGGTTGTTTTGCCCTTGACCGTTCTAGTGCGGTTCGGTAACGCTATTGACACACCTTTATGTTTGTGGTATCGCATCTCTACTTCTATTTTTCCTTGATGTTGTTTGTTTTGTACGAGTGTTTATGTTTGACTGTGTTCTTTGAGGTGTAGCACACCAATTGCAACACAGGATAATAATGGCGTCAATAAATAATTCTTATTTCTTTTTGTAAAAAAAGACATTTCCACTATTTTAAAGTGCTATTTTTGGTTTATATCACATTGTTGATCTATTTGTTACATGTTTCAAGCATTGTCACGTTAGAATTGTGAGTTTTTAATTTATTTTGCTTATATGGAAATGAGTGTAGGAATACAACAGTATGGCATCTCAGTGTTTATGTTTTTAAAAGGATCATTCATTGATGAGACAAGTTCTTTCTTAGAAGATACATGACCTCTATTTTTCTGTGGATTTTTTGGCAGCATATGTGTCATTTGTGATTAGAATGTAAGCTATTCATTTTTAATTTGGGTCTAGATATGAATGACAACATGGCATTTAAATTTTAATTCACACACAACTCAATGCACCAATCAATGGGCGTGTTACACCTTGAATGCTACATGTCCTTTTGATTTTATACGTATCATTTTTGCTTATGCCTAACGCTCTGATAAATCAGGATACACCGAAAATAAATCGTCAGCCAAAACAATAATTATGATCATTTATCAGACGGACCCGAAATGTCAAATAAATTGCATACACGATAAAATCTTTTTCAGCAGCACTTATTACATATCGCTTCAGTACTCAGTAAGGCATGAGTCTGCCACTACAAACAAAGGAGTGATAACTTGTGATCTTCATTGCTTGGTATTTATTTCGACCTTTACCGGTTAAAATTTGGCAAAAAGTCAAATATGACGGCATGTTTTGCACTAATATCACAATAACAGGAGGCATAAGTGTTGTTGTCTTTGATAAATTGTTACAGAAGTGCCAGGAAGAGTCTTCCTCTTAAAGGGACACTGTCCGTAACTTTTAGCTTATAAAACACCCAATAATTATGTTCGCAAACATTATACACTAAACATTATTCAATATTTACTATTTAAAAGCAAGATTGTTTAACGGAATTCAATCGCGGTACAAAAAAAAGCAAATCCACTTCGTGGGTTTGAACTCGCAGCCTAAACTCGCAGTAAAAATAAGTGTGCGTGAGCGTAAAGTTGTCGGAACTCGCTCCCGTCTGAGCTAAGCGGGCTATACATATTACACAATACATACTATGGTGAAAACCTAGTGCGCTATGGAAGTCACGTGAACGCATAAAAGGTAAATATTGTGGGTCCCACTTTATTTACATTTAATAATTAAAACTTTTTTTTTTCAAACTCACCAATGTATTCCTACATACTTCTTAGGGTCTATCCTCATGTTTTCATGTATACATTTCAATGAATAAATGTCAGACAGTTATTTGGCTATGCTCAATATTTGCTTACTTACGGACAGTGTCCCTTTAAACCCCAAGAACAAATAATTTACACCAGATTTGGTAGGCACTTCCTCTATCCTCTATCGGGCTAGTTCAGAATGTTAAAGTCCAAGGTCACCGTGAATCTAACCATGACATTGGAACTATATACGTTTTATTATTTTGGATCAATATGTTTAAGTAATAATAGGATGATCCAAATAAAGATTGAAATTTCCAACGCTACATATATTACTTTTATGATAGCTTTCCCATTTTTCAATTTTCAGAAATCTTTCAGACATCTCAACATGCTCAAGCATGATGCATGATGTATCGGATCTATATACCGTTGTATAACATTAGATATGGTTTAACTTTTGTAATTGTTTTAATAATTTGGAGAAAAAAATCTACTTTTGCAACCCCATAAAAGTCGCAAAATTAAAAAAGTCCTTTCAAATCACCTGTAGCGTTGGGAATTTTGTTACCTCGTCCTGTGTATACCCCCTGCAATGATATTGATTCTGGTGTCAGTAGATCAATTAAATTGAAGTATTCTTGATAAAGAAGGTCGTTTATTGACTTTCGGAACAGTTGATGAATGTTAAAATTCTTGAAGAACTCAATGATTCAATCTGGCTTCAAATCACTTCATCGCTGTGGGTTTATTCCTCATGGGCCTAGTAATCGGTATGAGATAAAACTGGCTTGCGGAACTTCGGTGGTTCTACTCACGTGCCCGCTCATGCACGGATACTGTACATGGTGTCTTCCGCCACCAATGGAAGCTGAACAGTCCCCAACTGATCTTAGCTGTTGGTGCGACTATGAAATCCAGTTCAGTTCAATTGATTATTCTAGCATTAGATGAGCTTTATTGTTCGGGACGCTTGTTTCAGCTAAAGATTTTTCAGAACTTACATGACCAATTTTAATAATACGTATATACGTTATTTATACATTGTATGTACCGGAATATTTGGTGGTAAATAAAAAAAAAATATTTAATTGGTTGGGAACATTTTTTACAGCCATAATGCTTTTTTGATAGGTATTTTCCCATCGAGTGGGTATCGATACTCAATCAGGAGGAGGTATAAACTCAATCGGGAGTGGTATCAAACCTTATTCCAGAGGGGGTATCACTACTCAGTGAGGAGGGGTATTAAAGGGACGCAAGGCAATCTTGGGTTTTATTTAAGCATTGTTGATAAGCACCTTAATTTATTAATCTTGCCTCATTTTAACTTTAAAACTGCTTAAATTAAATAATGTTTTGAGATTTCAGTTTTTTTCCATAATCTACCAAATTGTTAATCTATTATTGATGAAATATTATCAAAAGTTAGTAACATGTTAAAACAATTAGCTTTAAAATATTCGAATAATTGATATTAATGATTGAAAGTATGCGAGTTATATTGAAAACGAACAGTTTTAAACTAATCAATATTGCCATGTGCCCCCTTAATACTCAATCGGGAGGGGATATCAATACTCAATATGAAGGGAGTATCAATACGCAATCAGTATCATACTCAATCGGGAGGAGGTATCAATACTCAGTGTTTAGGGATTATGAATACTCAATGGGGAGTGGGTATCAATACCACAGATGGCGTTCAGGTCACCGATTGGCTAATTACCTCGTGGGCTCGATTCACTATTTCGTGCGCACGATTTAATTTTGCTCGTGCGTATGAATTATTCGTGCGCACGAATTATAGTCCCGTGCGTACGAATTATTATTAACGATCTCAAATGAAATAATTCAAAAGAAAATCGGAAAAATCGTTTTACCAGTTACATTGTTTCTCAATCTCGGGGAAAAGAAGTATCTACGTCATGCAAATAATACTTATTTTTACATAAACTTAGAAGCAAATTTAAATATATGTTTCTCTCCGGGACTATCAAGAAATGTTTATATGATGTTTAAGAGTTAAATTTGATAATTGATAATACTACAAAAAAGGGTGTCCATTCATCTTTAAGCCGAGGCTAAGGGGTGTGAGATGTGGTGCACCTTATATTACATCTCATGAACAGAGTCCGCTACTTTTCATTATTTTGTGTATTTATTGCTTCCAGACAAAAGATCCTTTTTCAGTATTTATTTCAATTATGAACACTTACTATCAACATCATACCGAGAATTTTCCATTGTTGACTAAGCCTGTTTGTGTCTGATCTACTTAATAAACTCACTATGACATTACGCAGATGTAACTGTAAAACAATACTGGAAGCTTTCTAATTACACGTACAGTATTATCTCGGTACTACAAGGTTATAAATATACCCTGACACCGCATTTATATAAGCAACATCATTAATTAAAATCTGCCGTTTTCAATCATGTCATTTCGAGATAGCGTGTTATCCATTATTATAATCAATGACAGTATTTAACTTGTCAATTTTCATTTACAAAAAGAAACTCGTGGAATACACAGTGTTGCTCTTGCTGATAATTATGTATCAATGTTCTTTATAGTTAAAGAAACTAACACGCAAAATCTAGGTGTTCAGTTCATATAATATTATTGCACCTCGCACAAAATCCTAGGAAGTCCATTGGATTAGAGCGGTCACATGGTGACCCTCTATTATTCTGTAGTGGGTCAGTAGATTTCATACAGGGTTACTAAAACAATATGGACTACAATTCCGATTCAAAGTTTCAATCATTTGCAAATAGTTCTTTTAGGCGTTAGTAGCAAACATAATATGTTTTTAAACTGTACCGGTCGTGACGTCAACGTCATGACGTCAAATTTCGCGAACGTCTCATTGACGTTGACGTTCCATTAAAAGGGGTTTAGTATCGGTGTTTGTCTTAAAAAAAGGTGCTCGATGCAATAAATCATTTATTGGGTTTGTTACTGCTCGCCCCCTATACATCTTACTGACCCCACATATTTCTGTAGGGGGTCAGTAACAAACCCAATAACTAATAATGTATATGTGCTGATTAAAAGTATATGTTTATTTACGGGTTATTTGGGGTTTGCCCTGGGTGGTTAAAGCCGTTTATATTGTGTCTATATAGATTGAGTTTTCAAATTTATGCTACATGTAAGTTATACTAAAGAAAAAAAGAAACGCAACTTTGTATTAATAATCAAATAGCTTGGCGTGCATAAAATATCTTGACGTGCATTTAACTAAAAACTATAACTTTATTTCAGTACATTGATTTAGGTCTCATATTAATATTCCGTAAGTTGTTTGTGAATCTGAGTCAGATAAACGTTCTACGAGACGGTCCCATTTCTTATCTTAGAATAAAATATAAATGTAATTTTTTATACTTAACTGCTACTTATGATGTATGATCATTCTAAAAGTGAAAATTATGTGTACATAATGTTGTATCAGTGTCTCATAAGTCGTGTATATGGCTGGATATAAAAAACATTTAAATTGTACTGTGATGTATGTATCTATGTAATTTTATATGTGACACTTTAATAAACAATAAAATTGGAAAAAGTGTTGTTATAAAGGAATGTGAGAATCTAAATAAATAGACGTTAATCTTTAAATCTTTACGTGGACATAATATATTATTTAAATTACAACATAAGCTCATGAACATCCAATGTGTTTTATTTGACCCCTCCCACCGCCCCCACCCTCCTCATACACACCCCTTGCGTTAGGTATGGTGACATGATTTAACCTTATGTATTTCCACTGACCTTCCCATAAAATACCATGAGTCAATTTTGTTTGTCTTTGCATTTTGGAAAGGTTGCATCTGGAAAAGTAAAGCCATAGCGGAGATGCGACACAAGAGCCGCATACCGCAGCTGAAGAATCGTGGAATATTTACACTACGAGATAATAAAAAAAAGAAATGAAAACTAAATTATCAAGAGTACGGTAATTCTAAAATACATCTGAAATACATCTGTGGAGAGACATGCTGTTCTTAGATATGTTTCTATCTCTATTACTGAAAAGGCAGACACACCATAGACAGTTATTAATACGCTAAACGACCGACACCCTGCAGGGTTAAGCATTATAGAATGCCATTTTCTTTGAGCTTTTAACGAAAACAGACACTGAGTGTCAAATGAATTGCAACATAAAAACACTATGTATTGCTCAGATCGTTCACACGACTCCTGAATGATTTGCAATAAGGGCACTGAACGCAAAATCACTAGTAATTTAGTTGCAAGTGGAAAAAGAATCGGTGGCACAAATTATCGCACGGGCCGGAAAAAAATGCTAGCATGACAGATTAGTTAAAAAAGGTGGGGATAAAAGTGTTTATCATGTCATTATTGTTTTTTCATTACCGTCCGTCGTCCGTCGTCGTCGTTAACTTTTCTTCAAACGACTTCTCCTCAGAAACCGCTTGGCTAATTTTTACCAAACTTCACCTGGGTAATCCTTAGATAAATGCTTTTTAGATTTGTTAAAATAAGGTCAGCGCGACATTCAAGATGGCCGTCATTACCATATATAATCGAAACCTTAAAAAATCTTCTTTTCAAGAACCGCTGGACAGATTTCAACAGTTTTCCTTTTAAAATGATCGCCAACGCCTAGACTATCAAGTTTATTCAAATGAAGTCCCCGGGGTCAAAAAATGCCGCGCCCCAGGGGTCTTTAAACTTTAAAAAATCTTCTTCTCTGAAACCACATGGCACAGAGCTCTCATGTATTACATGTAGCATCAGCTTATGGTCCTCTACTAAGTTTGTTCAAATGGTGACCCTGGTGTCAAATTTGTCCCCGCCCCGGGGCTCACAGTTTTACATAGACTTATATAGGATTATTTTATTTAAAATCTTCTTCTCGGAAACTGCAAGAGCCAGAGGTTTGATATACTGCATTTACTATAAGCTTATGATCCTTTACCAAGTTTGTTCAAATGGTGTCCCTGGGGTCACATTTGGCCCCGCCCCAAGGGTCACATGTTTTACATAGACATGTATAGGGAAAAACTTAAAAAAAATCTTCTTCTCTGAAACTGCAAGAGCCAGAGGTTTAATATTTTGCATTTGCTATAAGCGTATGGTCCCCTACCAATTTTGTTCAAATGGTGACCATAGGGTCACATTTGGCCCCGCCCAGGGGGTAACAGTTTTACATAGGCTTGTATAGGGAAAAACTGAAAATAATATTCTTCTCTGGAACTGCAAGAGCCAGAGGTTTAATATTTTCCATTTGCTATAAGCTTATGGTCCTCCACCAAGTTAGTTCAAATGGTGACCCTGGTGTCAAATTTGGCCGCTCTCCGGGGATTACAGTTTTACATAGACATATCTTATATATATAGGGGAAAACTAATCTTCTCTGAAACTGCAAGAGCCAGAGGTTTAATATTTTGCATTTACTATAAGATTATGGTCCTCTACCAAGTTAGTTCAAACGGTGACCCTGGGTCAAATTTGACCCCGCCCCGTGGGTCACAGCTTTACATAGACTTGTATAGGGAAAAACTTAAAAAATCTTCTTCTCTGAAACCACAAAGCTCTCATATATAACATGTAGCCCTGGGGTCACATTTGGTCCTGCCCCAGGTGTTACACTCTAGCACCTTCATTTTGTATTTGATATTTACCAAACTTTGTCAGTGTCTTTATATCAATGTTGTTATACACAACAGAGCCCACATTTCTTGAAAAATCTTAACCAAGCTTGCACAGATTGTATTTGACCATAAGATTTCGAAGAAGTTTGATAATGTGCCAGTACTCAGGTGATCGATTTAGGGCCATTTTGGCCCTCTTGTTTATTGTTTGAGACGTTTGTTTCAGCCAAAGTATGTTTTTTACTTTTCAGACAAAATACATCTCGTACCTAAATAAGTTTATATCGGTGAAACATACATGTTTAGTGGTAAATAAAATACCTTACTTTTCAAAATCGGTTTTGAAAAAAGGTGGGAATAAAAGTGTTTTATCATCTCATTATTTTTTTGTTTTTCTATGCATGGTTAAAACATTACTCTCCCAAGAACACACTTTATTTTAATGCGGTTATAGAATTAATAAAATTGCACATTTTATGTGTTTTGTAACTGCAGTTGTAGTTGTCTCTTGCACAAAACTGTATTTAGTACACTATAGTTTACTGCGTGCAAATTAAGGGCAGCGTCTGAAAACTTAAAGAATTTATTTTGCATGGGAGGTTTTTAATTTAATTTTCACGGCCTACGTAAGTATGCATGCAAGGGTAAATAAACTGAATTGATATCATCAATGAAATTCGTCATCGTTTTCTAATAAAATAATAATTGTGAACGAATTGCAAATCTTCAATTACAAGTTCTACGAAATATTATTGCTATGTAGTTTTTGTTAGATATATTGCCTATCCTGTTAATTCTGCCTCGTTTATTAGAGAATATAGCCTGGAGTGGATATCTTTATTTACATACCGTGTATCGGTCTATCCTCCGAGCACGTTAAAGAACCATATGAATCTATTCGATAATAAGAGTAGGGCACGTTTCCCGGGTTCCTATGTATCTTTCCCCTCTCTCTGGGGCGGCTCTAAGTAACCTATATATAAAGAATTTATTATTATTATTATTATTATTTATTATTATTATTATTATACTGTGTTGATGAACCGTTAAACAACATTCAATTCAATTCAATTTATTTACATGTCGATAGGGTAAGAGTGAGGTTTGGTTGGTTTAAATCCCCCAGCGGCCTTTTTGCTACTGACGGTTCCAGTGCGGTAGCCATATTGTCAACCCATTTGTGTTTGAGATGTCACATGTCCTGCTTCCTATTAACGTTGTAATTGTTGTTTTCGGTTGACTGTGTTCTGCAATTAATAAAATATTTCTAGAAACTTCATGATTTTTCTAAAAAGGTGGTATTTGAGATACATTGATAATACTGATTCAACCTTTAGGTGATGTGTATACAATATAAAACTAATGTTTACAACTCGTCAATTGTATATGTTTTTAACATATAAATATTAATATTTTAATAATTACATTTTTAAACTTATATAATTACGTACATATTGTCAAGCAAGTGAACATTGTACACGTGCATATATTGTGATTGACGTAGATAATACATTGGTAATCAAGTTGTCAAAATGCATATATAACAAATATTTTAAACAAAACAAAAAATACTGCTGTAAGATGATCGTAACAATTGTAACAATAGTGATGGTTTATTGAATATGCAAGTGACCTTGTGAAATATTTTCTGACTGAAGTATCATACCTGCATTCTACTTAGTGTTGGTTAAACCACCAGTCCTAACAATAATATGTGTGTGTGTGTGATTTAGCCTAAGACAGCAGAAGTTTACGTAGGTTTGCAATCATACTATCCAAAAACTAGATTTGAACTAAGTATAACTAAGTATATGTTTTATAACATTTCTTTATAAAGTAACCTCCTTGTAATCAAGCCCAGCTGAGGAAACATACAAGCTGATCTCCTCAGCTGGCATGCGATGATGTTTTCAATTAAAAAATCATTCTTTAAAAACAATATACCGAAACTATATGTAAGTATGTAATCAATGTTATCTAGCCCAGCAGACAAAACATAAAAGCTGATCCACTCAACCGTCAAACATTGATGTTTTGTTGTATGTATATTAGTTTATGTTTGCTTAATAGTATTGACCTATTCAGACCCTATCGTACACACAACAATTGTCGCGTGTCCCTTTAAAACAACGTGTCTGATCACATGAATCTTGGTTCCAGACTAATTACTCATTGTCATTTCGTGCTGCTGCTACTATAAAGATTATTTGCTTTATTACAGCAATAAGCTATATTAATAAAAGTTAATTCTTGCGTGTCACATAGTTATTTGGCTAAATTGTTGAAAGGAAAGTATACATTTTTTTGTTTTTTTCTCTCCAGTTATTGTTTTAGAACGGTGAAACGTATACAGCTTATACAGTATACGTATACAGTTTGTCCTAATAAAGTGCTAAGAAAAGATGGTATTATCGTGGTGTTGTTTATTTGTTTTCCTAGAGGGTTATGACTTATTTTGCTAAAAAATATGCAAATAAATACTGAAAAGTGGATCCATTGGAAGCAACAAACACAAGAGATAAAAGTTTCAGACTCGGTTCTATTGAGTCTGTTCATAGGTAATGTCAAGTGCAACACATCTCCCGGCTTAAGCGATATTCTACTTTAAAGCCACAAAGATTGGCTTGGATGATCCCAAAGGACCAGTAAGTAATAACACTATTAATAAGGCTTACATGGTGTAATGATGTATCAATGGCAAATGCTTTTAAATAAACACTCATTTACTGGAATAACATTTTTTTTTAATCTGTATTTAACATCAATGACGTATTGCGTAATGACAAGTGGTAGTCCTTAAAATGGACTGGAGGCGTAGATCACCATACAAATAAAACCATAATAGTATGCCTTGATTATATATACTCAGTACATTTACAAACGAAACATATTTGATTTTCGATTAGTTTAAACATATTTATTAGATTAATCACTCTCGATGGCTTCCTGGATAGAACCAGTACGAAGCAATGTGGATTAATTATCTTGCTCAAGGATAAATAACGTGGTCTCGGAGAGGATCGAACCCACGACCTCTCGATCTAGAGTTCTGCGCTATACCACTAAACCACGCACTCCACAATTTCGATTTCAATTATTTCTAGTCCGCTGTTTTTTGTTCAAATCAAGATTGTATTTTATGTTAGTACACTAGTCCCTTTGCCGCAAAGGTTAATATATGGCATTAAACAGTTGCATAAGATTTGGTTGACATCTTTCAGTTAATTAGCTTTAACATCTTTAACGTCTGTAGGAATTCAAAAACACCAAGTGTTGCGTTTTCAAATGTATTGAGTTTATAAAATGTGTAACTGCACACTTAATTGGATCCCCGTTCCGCCTAGTTTTATTCCTTTATTTTAGTACACGTGCATTTATACTGTAATATTCAGTTTGCTTTATTGCTTAATGCTTTCTATTGCAAGTGCTTGCCATAATGATATTATGTGCTACCGGCAGCCTAGTTGTAAAGCTTGTTTTTCGACCTGTGTCACGCACAATTTACTTGCCATATAATAAAAAGGTTTTAAATGGATGCTCGTGTTCAGTTAGTATTTTGCCAATGGTTCGCCCTTGTTTTGGAAAAGTCACTGACCTATTTTATCAAAATCGCCTACTAAAAATGAAAAAGAAATTAAGAAATAATCATCGTAAAATAAAGTTTGTAACATAAAACGAATCTCAAAGACACGTAAAAACAGTTCATTGCTTCTAAACTAAATGATAACAATGCTAGAATTTATGTCTCAAATGAAAAGTTTACGGAAACTTAATTAAAAGATACCAAAAATAAACAACATCTTTAACAATAAAATCTTTAGATCGACGCCAATAAAGATACCTGATTAAGCTATCTGTTAACTAAACAATATGCAATTGTGTGCTGGCAATACAGATTTTAGTGATAAAGAAAATGAAATTGTTTTTCTATCAGTGCAAACATATACTCGGTAAAAAAAGTTTTGGACCAGGGTATATAAAGCCATATAAAAATAAAACTAGTGGACAGAATTTAATTATCCTTTTTTAGTAACCAAGGTCTATCCTACCCGGTTAATTTGGTACCAGAAACATTAAATTCCAAACAAGATTTGGTTTTAAAAAAATATCACGAACACACAAATGGTCTGTAGAAAAGGTTGCAAAGTCCATAAAAAGTAACAGTTACGGACACATTCGAGTAACCATTAAAAAGATTATTATTTTTTTCGCAAACTTTCATTGTAAACGATACTTATTGTTGATTGTTGATCTATTGTGAATTATCAACTGAGATAATAAGGGTTATGGTCGAATCTCATGGTTCAGCGATCATTGAAAGGGTTCGAACACTGCCATTTTACAGAGTATATAGAAAGACACCAGGCGTTTTAACTAGAATAAAAACAACTCAGCAGTGTGTTCGGACTGACACTATGTACTCTTTTTAAAACATACTCTGTCTTCTTCTCCCTCCCTCTTTTCTTTTTTTTCTTTTCTTTCGCCAAACTATCGTGACAACTGTTTACGTCTACATTTGTAAACTTTAGTTAATATATTCTCTGTATTCATTGTTACTTTAATATATTTACTGTAGCCATAACATTACGACTGTGTTTTGTAATTTAAATTGTATTGGGAAGGCCTGTAACTAATGTTGTAAGAACTTGTGGCCCGACCAATTTGCATACTTTGTATAAAAAAATAATGCAATAAAATATGTTTAAACCATTTGTGAATTAAAAGTATATTTAAGGCAAAACTGCCGTTATGCGATGATTTTACGGTATTCCAATACACCTCTATAACGTTATTGAAGACCTGTTTTCAGCCTCGCTGTATATCTATTTAGTCAAGCCGCCTGCAAAGTATATTATTACGCACTAATGCATCTCACAGTTTAGATGTATGAAATAAGACTGCTAGCATACGATTTAAATAAAATGAGATCGATAAATGTAAAAATGAAAAGTGTAACAACGATAACTTCATTTTACATTTTTTTCACAAATACGTTGTCAAATATAGTAAATGTGACGTTTTTATTTTAGACAAAAACGAAGTAGTTCGGTCATATTTGTGTTCTTTATTCTCACTGGTATTACGCTGAGATGCATATGCTCCATTCAATAAGTATCATTCATATCGCATACAGACTTTCTGATTAGAGAGATACCAACAATAGGTCGCTATGCAGCGGGTGCATTTATTGTTGTCAATACTTCATCTTTGTTTAAGTTGAGCGAACACATTACAAGATAAATGAATGATCTAATACATTTTGTTTTATTACGAAATTGACGTGCGCTAAATTGACAAATAGTGCGGAATACATAAACGTGTATTGTAAGTAACGTTATGGGACATCATAAAGCGCCACAAAGAAAGAAATATGACGCAACCAAAGTCACCGTGGTTGTCCTGGTAGCGCACTCGTTGGCAGCTGGTAGTACCATTGTCAATGCAGCCCACGTTTAATTTCCCGTTTAACTGAGAGGGTACAGTGGTCCCTCGCTCGGATACGCTTGATTTTCACGGGGTTTTATGGTTTCCTCTTGCTTGAAGTCGAAAGTAGTGTATAGAAGTGTTGTAGGCTGTTTCATAACCAATGTAAAAGTAAAGTTTTTACTCCATAAAATTATATACAACATACGTACAGGAAATGTAACATTCACAGAATTCAGTCATCCAAAAACACGCATTCAAAACAAACAACAATTACATGGATAATATTTTACAATAATCATGTATTTATGGAAATAATAATACAATGAGATAAAGGGTCCTATAGAAACCACAGCATCCAAACGCAATGGCGTCGTAGGTCCGAACTGTACTACAAACAAGGAGCAATAGTTAATTAGTTATACAATGAAAAAGACAAAATACAACAGAAAGGGTGGTGAAGAAAAAACAAAGGTCTAGAAATTCACAAAGTAAGTACTCAGTGCCATGGCCAAAGCCTAGTAACAAGAGAATAAATTGTTAAGGACACGACATGACAATAATTAAGACAAAAATGTTAAACGCAACCTTTTCATAATTAGTCATACACCACTTTCTGTCCGACCACTGCAAAATATATCGTCAATAGGAGATACGTACAATGTTAACATGTATGTAAATAACTGATACATTTTCTTTAATAACGCTTTATATTATAAAAATAAATAAAAATATGTTGCACTCCATAACTACTTTCTAATAAAAGTCATTCTTATAAAAATGTTTGGTTCACGAACGCTTCAGCGACTTGCCATAATAAAACCAAGACCGTGACTATCCTAGCATAGCTATGCTCTATATAACGGAATAACAAGACAGCATATACACTATTTCACAAGCTTCCTGCCGTATGTAAAACTATGTTGTCATATATAGTATTTGCATCCATTTGCAGAGTATATGAAGAGCATGGTATAAATAACTATTATACTCATTTTATTCATTATTCACTGTTAATACGATGTATTGCGTACGTTGCAAACTTCATAACATCAATAAAACGCAAGGAGGTTGTCATATGTAGGTCTCACAACACAGTACACTTTTACTATGTTGGCCTATCTGAATAAAGTTTACTGGGCCATTTCGAACCTAAATTTTCCAAGCTAAAAGTCACTTATTTATGAAACACAGTCATTTTCCCACACAAAAATGTACAAAATATGGTACGTTGACCAGGTTGGTTTTTTTTTAATTGGAGTGGTGGCATCCTTTGCACTATTTTGGGTTTTTACTCCAGAGTTTGTACCAAAATTCCTATACTGCTTCAACCCCCATAAAACTGTCATATTCTGGTGCCAGTGTCGTCTAATAGCTGCACATCCAATTTCAGACTGTGTTCATCTCACCTGCAACAGCAATACATATATCTGTCAGCAATTATTAAAAATATTTAAAACCGAACAACACACTACTACTTTTTATGGCGCAAGTTTTACCCTACCGTGGCTTTCAAGGGAGCTAACTGTGTAGTGAGATCTGTAGCTGCTTATTCTAAAACGATAGTAATTGTTCATCCTGAAAAATACATCTGTTACACATACGTATCGATCCCTAATGTAAATCATATATATTTGTATTAATACATACTGAACACAAATTGAGTTGAAATGAGTTTTATGGTGCACCAACACAAAACGTTTGTATGGCGCCAACAGGAATGAACATTTCAGGCCCACTGTCCATTTACATCGAGATAAAAAAAATGTAGAATGGGCCTGGAATCTTCTCACTTGCAGAACTAGAAAGTGTCTGCAAATTCTATTATAAACACTCCAATATTTTGCTGGAGCCACGATCATTGTTTTCTGCCACCACTCAAGTAGCACATAAAACAATAAAGGAATGATGACAAAGACCTTTAATGAACATGACACACATGAATCGAGGGAATTTTACTCCTGATAGTTTAATTGCCGGGTTTGATTATTAGGAAATTATTCTCTCGATAGTAGTTTTCATTCACTCGCGCCCGTTCATTCATGATAACAACCTTGGACACGCCTACCAACTTGTAAATAGGTTTACTATAATTGACCCCAGAAGTTAAGCAGTCTCTATTTAGTAATAAATATTATCTAACGAACAATCTAACGTTTGTACAGTGCTGTGTGGCGGTGGTAAAATGTCGCCCAGGCTACAGATCAGAAGTAATATTAATTACAGTCCTTTGGCTTTAAAATAGAATACCGCTTAAGCCGGTGCTAGTGGGCGTGAGAGATGTTGCCCTTTATATAACCTCTCATGAACAAACGTCATAAAACCGAGTTTTTTTTTACTTTTCTCTTTTGTTTATATGTGTTGTTTCCAAGGGATCCCGTGTTCAGTATTTATTATTAATACCAGGCAACATTTCTCAATTAGTGTTAACATCAAATTATCTACATATCTCTTCTCAGAATTATTACATAATGACTCAAATTGCGTCGTCAATTTCCCACTTAAATCTGTAGACTGATGATAAGCGAGTGAACTGCCCTGACATCGGACATATCTTCATCTTCATGGGGTTATTAGCTGTCAAAATGTGCAATAAAATTATGTGCTTCACATATTCGTATTGTCGTTAGCTTTAATCAGAAATGACAAATTCTTATTGATTCATAACGGTAAATTGACCATTAAGTCTAGTCTTATTGAACAGATTATCTCTTTTCAATTGCCATTCGTTAAATCCAACTCATTGACATTTTGTTCAAGCTAATTTGAGAAGCACTTGTTATCTATTATTGAATATATGCTATGCAGTCAGATGTTATTTTTATATCATTTACTATCTAATCATTGCATATGTCATATTAGATGGGTAGATTTAAAAGGAAACATAGTTCCGAGCTGTCAACCAAGTTTATATTCGCACCACAAGAGATTTGAACAGATCGCAGAAATACAATACATATTTACACTTTTACGAGAAATGCACATGTAAGACAACAAACCAACTCTAAAAGGAAGTGGAGCAAATGGTCAGTGGTTGTAGAACTTGACCCATGAACAAGAGAGGGTTGAGCTAGAAATTGAATCGAAATTTTCAATTGTGCCGTATTGCATCGTCCAAGCATTAAAGAAATCTTCTAACATTCAGCTAGTGCTAAGAACGTTTTATCTAAAGATGCATCTTTCAAAATTGTTAAAATACCGGTTTTGATCAGAGGTCAAACGATTTATTGCTTTCAGTTAAAACACAATGTGTATTGAGTTATGAATAAAAGCAGACACAAAAACGGAACAGGAAATGTAGCTTTCACAGAACATAGTCATACAAAACAACGCACTAAAAACATCACAATGTCAATGAGAAGCAAGGCATGTGACATCACAAACACAAAAGGTTGACAATACGGTTTCCGCCTTGGAACGGTCAGTGGGCGGGGTCTAAACGAGGTGTTAGGGTGAACCAACGTCACTTTTTCTCTATTGCCATCCCAATTAAACGGGAAAGTGTAAATAAAGACATATCCTTGGGTTATATTATGTAACAAACACTGCAACATGACTATACAGTATAACTTCTACCGTCATCTGAGGATTTGAGGGCTGGCGTGGCGCAGTCGGTAGCGCGGCGGATTAGTATCCGGAGGCCCCGGGTTCAATCCTCCGTGGTGCCAATGAGTTCCGTCGGTGTGTTCTTGGGCTTAGCCTCGTCCGTCGGATGGAAACATTTGTGTTCTTTTTTTCTCACTTTTGTCACTTTTTTTTTTTTTTACATATGCCACCAAGCGTGTTACATTTGTCGTATGTTTTTACATATGTGACTTTTTTTTATACATTTGTAACCGTTTTCACATTTGTGACATGTTTCACGTTTGAGGTTCCTACACATGCACATATGTTAAAGTTTTCAGATCGTTGTGTTTTCTTAGAAATAAAGTATAAGACTTATACAACTGAATGTTGTTAAGTACTTCGAATTAATGGAGCTTTCGATGTTCCTAATTCTAAAACATGGCAACTAAAATATTTTGACATCATGTTTTACTAGCATTACCACTAAAAATGCGTTCGCAATAGAAATTTTCGAACTATTTAATGTTAAAGCTAAATTACAGTTACTAGAATTTCGAACGATATTCAATTAAAAGGGAAGAAATTTAAGAGTATTAATGTTTCATTTTAATTAAGAAGTTCCATCTGCAATAAATAGGTCAAATTTTTATGGGTTTTTTTACATTATTTCCTACCAGTTTTAAGAAGTTTATATCTTTAAGCATGTCAAGCGGACTTCGAATCTTGTTATGTCATTTATCAACACATATCATGGTTTAAAGGGAAGTGTAAAAAAATGTAACAATTTAAAAACATATATATATTTAATATATATAAAAGTTCAATCAATTTTGGCTGATTTTAATCTAGTTTTAGAATTCAAAGTAAAGATTTAATCTTTTAATAAAGCATCCACAATACGAGAAGTTGCATCGACTGATTTAAGTAAAAAACTTTACATTTTATAGACGTTTTCCCAAAATAATTGACAAAGAAACTACGCCTGCTGTCACTGCTGCTCAAGGGCCGATCATCGGTAATTGTAGGTAATGTGCAGCTTCAAGTGAGCAATAAGGAGATTCGTTCGCATGCTTAAAGTTATTTATACGTGATACGTTGTCTGCGATATATGATTCGTTGTCTACGATATAAACTGATTTAGATGAAAACTGGGTTCGCTAACTTATGTATCGTTATTTACCCTCATGTTTAATTGGGATGTCAATAAGGTAAGAGGGAGGTTTGATGTAATTTGAGGTAATTTTAAACAGATTATCGCATATTTTCAGTAAATATAAACGTGTTTTATTGTCCAAATATCCGTTATAAATCCTGCTCATATTAGCTTTCCCATCACCTAATGGAGCTAAGGCGGGACAACTTAATGGTATCAAATTGGCACTGTTGGAATTTTTGATGGTAAATGTTTTTTAAAAGAGTAATTAGGGACTGGGGTAACACTTAATGGAAACATTACAGCATCTTTTACGGCTATGTATTTATGGAGTATAATGAGTATTTAAACGATAGTTGTACACATTTAGAAGAATAATTTAAAAGGCTTGATACTTTCGAAGGATCCAGTGCCATTTCTTAATACGTGCAAAACTAATGTACGCAGTTAATCATTTGATAGTAAATGTTGGCCCATTTATCAACGTAATTTTGCAATTGAAAATGAAGATACCTGTATTGTGGGAAGATATATCTGCTATATAAATATAATGACAACTGTATTAAAAGCATATGTTTTAAATATTAGTAATCAAAGTGCTGTATTGTTATAGCTTGGACTTACTACTTTAATATGTTAATGCAGATATATTTAGGTAGAGGGTAATATTGCTTGTACAGGAAAATATATGGCAAACAATGGCAAAGCGCTGGTTAGTGTATTTTATGATTTGTGCCTAGCCAAATACTCTTGACAATACAGTGTGTATTATTCGCTTGAGCATATAGGTAATCCACATATTCTCTATGGTTTACACCTTTTATCTTTTAACCAGAATGGTACGTTTGAGGTGTATAGCCATTACCTTTCAAATATTACTGACGAATGTATACTGAAAGGAAAAAGAAACGCGACATGGGAATTTCCTGTACAATATGCTGCTGTTAATCGAATGGTACATGGCCACGTAAGATCTTTCCTTTCGGAAAAAAGATTAAAACAACACATAACACAGTAAATAGTATTATTGACAGAGTAAGCATTTGTCGCAAACTTAGGATGCAACATTTTGCAAACTCTTTACGTTAAATACAGTACTGAACTGGCTCAATTTTTCAAAGAGGAACTGCAACATTTATGAATTTCTTGTTACAACGTGTACTGTGATTAAAACGCCTGCAGCATCACAGTTGTGTCCTTTCTATAACTAACTGCAACTTTGTTTTTACAAAACATCTTGCGATTTCTTTGGATTATATATGGAATAACGTGTGCAGTATATACAATATATAGCGAAAATTCCCATGACGCGTTTCTTTTTCCGTCAGTATAGTTTTCATTACTATAAGTAGTCCGTTTTTTTATTAAAAAAAATTATTAAATGTGAAAAAGGTGATCATGAGAAACATGCTGAATACTTAATTGTCAAATTTGAAAACAAAATATGGAGAAATATTTAGCAAAATCTATGACAATAGAGACGATTTTAATTTTGATATTGTTAATTATCCCACTTAGATGGGGTTGTTCTCCCGAGCAACTTATTATGGGAGTCTATGTTTATCAACTTGAGTACCTTCTTTATGGCTTTCTAGGCTATTTTTTTTATATATATATACACGAGCATCTTTGTTTTTCTTATATTGCCTATTCATGCTGCCTTGTTGGTTAGGGAATAGTCCATGGCGGGGATTTCTTTATTTACACTGTCCCGTTTTATTGAAAGTGTGAGGTTTGCTGCACCCTAGAACCTGGTTTAAACCCTCAGCGGCATTTTTGCCATTGACCGTTCCAAGGCGGTAACCCTATTGTCAACACTTTTTGCGTTTGTGACGTCATATGCCTTTATTCTTTGTTGACATTGCCATTCATGTTTGTCCATTTGCGTGTTATTGAGTTTACTGTGTTCTGTGAAAGCTGTATTTCCTGTTCGACTTTTATACTTACTTTTATTCGTTTTTAATAGAACTTGTAATCGAGTTAAGGCATTTTACGATTCTCTTAATTTGTGTATAATTAAAAAGCTTCTCAGAACGTCTACCGTTACCGAAACTTCGAAAAGCCTTTGCAACATTTAAACAAATATAATTACCTACGGACAAAGTACGCGGCATATTATATAAATCGGTTGTTTCAGTTTGTCCGGTATTTTAGTAAACTTAGCAATGAATTGCTTTTGTTGCAATTTTTTTCTGTTTTGTTGTATGTGCAGGTTTAGTGCTGCATAGCTGGTTACAACTAGTTGACAGTTACAAAATAGGAAACAAAAAAAACTTGCTGATGACGGATCTCAATATTCGTATCCACAGATTAAACTTAAGTGGAAGAATAAATAATTAAACATATAAATAAAATAAAATCTTCTTCGGATGCAGGCACTAAGTGGTTTTGGCTAATAAATGAACAATAATATTTTGGAATACCAAATAAAAATAAAAGTTAGCTCTTTAAATGGAAACCTCGTTAAATATTGCATTGCCAAACCCATATTCATGACGTTATCACAAGTGCCAATCGTGGTTTATGATATATTGCTGGTGAACACGAAATTAAGGCCATCATGACACAGGGTAATACATTACGGGACAATTGTTGAATATTTAATTTTTAGCAATGATATCTATGTTTATGGATGCTTTATGTTTAATAAATTCTGAAACGATGATCCTACGGAAGCAACAAACTCAAACAAGAGTAGAGAAGTCATGAATCGTGAATGAACAACACATTAAAAATGACAGTCATGATTATAAAATGATTAATATAGTTCAGTAATTGGTTATAAGGTCAATATTTTAATACACCATTTTGCGATTGTATGTTTTACAGTAATGACATTTCTAATGGGCAATGTGTTATTTATTGCAACACATCATAACAGTGCTTAGTATTGCTTAATAATTGTTAATGGTTAAAACTGACTGCATAACTAATTGTATAGCTCTTTAACGGCACATTAGAAACAAATATCAAGGGCACATTTCATTATATTCTATTAAAATTTGACTATGAATCAGTATCGTTATTACCTTCAGGTTCCTTGTGGTCTTCTATCTGAGTAGAGTGTTTGTTGTTATAAAGTAGGTTACTGTTTAAGCCGGTGCACTAATCCCCATGAACAGACTGACTCAGTAAAACCGGTTCTGTTACATTTCTCTCTGGTTTGTATTCGTTGCTTCCAAGGGATGCCTTTTTCAGTATGTTGACCATAACGTGTTAAATCAAAACTGGTTAATAAAAAAATAAAAACATCCTCTGTTTTAATAAGAACCAAATGGACCGTTTTTTTACATTTCATTTTCCCAAAAAAAGCTTCTATTTCCGGTATAATAAATATTGCATCCCAGGGCTTCGCCTCGGTCAACATTATTTTCCTCGGGTTGACAATATCCTCTGTCACTCTCACAGAGATGCAATATTTATTTTATATATAACATGTCAGATGCAAAACAACACTGTATTGGACGCTACGATCCAAACACACATTTAAACAGGATGAAGCTGTGTATTTTTCTCGTTTGATGTTGAGAGATGGGCATAACAAAGATATGAGAAAGTGTTTGTATTTTGGTCAATCTCTGACAAAGAGATCACGATACAAAACAAAATCCATGTCAGATAAGAAAATATATTTCCAGCGGTTTATACTGTGCGAGATCGAAACCTGGCGTTTGGCACTTGAAACACATCGAAACCTCGGATCTACAGCTCCTGATATCGATGAACTTGAAGTCCCGCCAACCAGGACTTGATTTGGAAAATTGTATTTCTTAAATATACGACACATTTAGACGACAGACATACTTTGACAGCTGACATATACATATACTATATTGTTAAGTCATTACTCTGAATAAAGTAATACCCGATTTTGGATAAGAGAGATGACTTAAAGGGGTCGATGCACTATTTTCAAACAAGATTTATTTAAAAGGGCTCTGAAAAAACTGAAAAAAAATGAAATAATTATCCAAATGCCATAAAAAAAAAGGAGATGACCTATTGAAAATTTGCAAAGAACATATATGGACTATATATGGAGGCGGCAATGGAGGAAACATAAATGAAGGCGGCAATCTTAGAACGATGACGTCATCGCGCCTCTTTACCATATATGACATATTGACAAAATACATTTAAAAGCAGAGAAAATCACTGCAAATTGATTAAAAATAAATATACATATGTAACATGTATAAATTGTATGCTTAAGTTTCATTTGCAGTGATTTTCTTTGCTTTAAAATACATTTTGTCAATATGTCATATATGGTAAAAAGACACGATGACTAACGGTTCCAAGATGGTCACCTTCATTTATGTTTCTTTGCAAATTTTCCATAGGTCATATCTCCTTTATTTTTTTATGGCATTTTGATAATTCTTTCAACTCTGTTCAAGTTGTTCAGAGCCGTTTAAAATAAACATTGTTTGAAAATAGTGCATCGACCCCTTTAAATTTGACATCGTTAACTTTTCAAATTTAAAATGAACCTGTTGCTATATCATTCGGGGTTTATAAATGAATCTCCCAGCGTGTAACTATGTTCAGTGCTTCAATGATTGAAATCTAGTTATTAAAAGTAAACTTGTTCAACAAGGTTTTCGTAAATCTTTCTCAAAGATATATTGCCATACCAAAAACCTAATTAAAAAGCGAAACAACAAACTAAAATCATTTTACCAACTAGGAATAGCACAGCCTTAATTGCAGTGAGACGCGATCTATAAACTTCGGAAATTGAAGGAGTCTGAGGATTTTTTGATCACTTTTCAAAATTAATCATGAAATTCTTCAGAGAAGGATACACTCCTTTAGTATTGCAGCGCATTTCATGCTGAGTGATTGACCCCTCTACAGTCCATTTTTCTCGTTTTGGTGCTTAAAGAACACTTTGCAAGAGGGCTCCTTTAAAATATCAAAAGATATATAAACAAAAATATGACGTATTAATTGGTAGTAGCATATATAGAGATTATTTAACTGCTGGGATCGATTTTAGGGAAATCCTTCAAGAGATGGTAGACGTATGGTTCTTTTTTGACGTCATAACTCAGCGTCACAGTTAGTTATTTTTGTGTTCGCAGTTAGTTAATAATATTTAGCGATTATGAATATTTTTTCACTGAGAAATCCCAATCTTTCACCGATGAAAATGCAATAAATAACATTTAGGTCTTACATTATAATTGACTCTAGATCACACCTTGCAAGGCAAATCGATAAAATAGATTGCTTAGGTAAATGATAGTCGTTAACGCGCCTTTATGTCCAAGTCCCAAGAATATTTGCATAGGCTATGTGCATGACAGATATTAATGACGAATTAATTTAAGTTATATTTGCATTCAAATAAACTGATGACAGAATGTCAAAATTTACATTATAAAGTGTTCTGCTCCATGGTGTGTGTAATTGCTCGTGGAGAAATATTGTAATAATAGTGAAAATGAACGATGCTTTTTTAATAATTCAAACTATCGACCGCGGAATCGCCATAGTTAAAGCTCGCCGTTTTATCAAAATAAATGTTTTCAATAACACAGTTGTTACAACAATCGGAAACTATAACATCAAGCAATGGTTTAATCGGAAACTATGACATCAAGCAATGGTTTAATCGGAAACTATGACATCAAGCAATGATTTAATCGGAAACTATGACATCAAGCAATGGTTTAATCGGAAACTATGACATCAAGCAATGATTTAATCGGAAACTATGACATCAAGCAATGATTTAAACATATTTCATTTCCAAATATACAAATGAGTCGGGCTCCACTTATTTCAACATAAGTTATAGTCCTTCCCTGATAACATCAAGCAATAAAACAACAATCATTGAAGGTATTTAGCCGTTCATTTGTTGTTACCCAAGACGCTAGCTACGTGTGTTCTTGCATGGAGACTACACGTGGTTAAAGATCGGAATAGAGTCACTGCCTGTCTCTACAGGGGTGTTAGATTCATCTTTATTTTTCCATGTTGTCATTCTATTATATATATTAAATTTTACACCAGTATGTTTTCTGAATGAAATGTGAGTGTTAATAGAAAATATAAAGGACGTAATGTTTGGAACAGAAAAAACATCGCACCTCTGCAGCTAACATGTGTCACAATGTTATGCCATCTGCTATACATATGATACAGTATTTTTAGTTTTAAATATGATTAAAATAAAACAACATCCAGTTGTTTAATGCGTTTCAACAAACAACAGGGTTCATCGCTTTAATCAGTATCGCTTACCAGAGCAGCACAGCAGTCACTTGTATTGATGTCCTTGCACACGCTGACAAATACCTGGGAAAAGGACGAATGATTTACCTCCAACCCTATCCGCATTTAACAGTTAATTAGTTTAACATAATAAAAAAGTATTAATCTATTTATACTTAAAATACACCCGCTTGACCGTGAAAGCTGTATGACATAAACAAAACACTAAATTATATTATACCTTTGCTGTAATGTTTCTATATACTATCTACTGAAAAGGGAATCCCTTGAAAGAAACGTACGCATGCAAGAGAGAGAAAAGTAGCACACTAGGTTTTATTTAGTCGGTGCACGAGCGGTAATATAAGATGCAAAACCGCTTTCGCCAACAGCGGTATTATACGTTAAAGCCATACAGATTGGGTTCAAAGACTCCGAAGGGCCAATATGTCATAACGATGGGGCATCCGTGTCCGAGTCGTTAGAGTTTCTGACTTGAAATCGCTTGCCTCTCACGCCTTGGGTTCGAGCCCTATTGGGACCAGGTGAGGAAGCACTTGTAAGTTTTGAAGGATGTACGCTGAACCACTAGACCAAGGCTATTTATTGGTATGTTGTATCATTTTTAACACTAAACACATCAAGCGCTAAATAACAAGTCGAGATCTGGTTGTTTTGAGGCGAAGTATTAGTTTCGTATTGATAAAAGTATTACACCTTACACGTGCGATAAGATGGACTTCATTTGTATTGATCAATCTTGAGTTGCGTTCAAATATGTTAAGTTATTTGCCTCATAATAAATGGTAGTTAGTATACTATTTTCTCAAGTAGCGTTATAGTTCAGTGGATAGAGCACCGACTTGAAATCAGAAGGTCGTTTGCTCGAGCCCCGAAAGAGGCTAACTTTTTTCTGTAAACATTACTGTTATCTGTGTATAGGTACGATGTGCACTGGTCGATGTATATACAGTAAATGATTTCCTACGCTATATTTGCTCGCTTAAATACTCGATTTCGACATGAGCTGGTGAACAGGAAGTTACAAATAAAGACACGCCTACAAAGAAGAAATCGATTGATTTAGATACTCTGTAGCTTTAAGCCGGTGTTGAGGGGCGTAATTTGTTTTTAAATTATCCCTCACGTGCATACTTAATAAAACCGAGTATGCCATTTACTTCTATTGCTTAAGTTTGTTGATTCCGAAGGATTCCCTTTTTCAGTATGTATTTTTATACGGAGAGACAAAAACGTCTAACTTAGATATATTGAGAACCCAACTATGTCAGGATAGTGTTTATTATATAGTGTATTATATTTGGTATTGGGTATAAAAGCAGATACAACGAACTGGAAATGTAGCATTCACAACTCAGTCATTCGAAAACACGCATTTAAAACAAACAAAAAATAAAATTATAAATAGAAGTCAGTATGCGACATCATACACATAAAAAGGTTGACAAAGGGAGTACAAACTTGGAACGGTCAATGGTAATAAAGCCACTGGGGGTATAATCCATGTTAAACGATGCACCAAACCTTTCTCTTACTCTATTGTCATCCCAGTTAAACAAGACAATGTAAATAAAGAATTCCACGTCATGCAATATCCTCTAACAGTATAAAGGCAATATAAGAAAAACACAAAGATGATCATGTATATATGAATATAAAAACGAAAGCCTAGAGAGACACACGTTTGAGAATGAATGTGTGTACAATCTTACTCAGTCATATAACAATACATGCATATGATCGTTATACATAGCAAAATTGCCAATATAGTCATTTTTTGGAACAAGTACCTTGACGGTGACGTTTGATGTTTGTCTTGTCGTGCCCTCAATGGTTTAGTCTCTTGTTGCTCTGGCTTCTGCCACGTCACTGAGTACCTTCTTTGTGGCTTTCTAGGCTATTGTTGTTTTTTGTATTTATATAAAGACGAGCATCTTTGTGTTTTACTTATATTGCCTATTAATGCTGTCTTGTTGGTTAGAGAATTGTTCATGGCGGTGATTTATTTATTTACACTGTCCCGTTTTATTGGAATGAAGTATGGTAAGTGTGAGGTTTGGTGCACCCCCGGCGGCCTTTTTTGCCACTGACCGTTCGAAGGCGGTAGCCCTATTGTCAACCCTTTTTGTGTTTGTGACGTCATATTCCTTTATTCTTTATTAACGTTGTCATTCATGTTTGTCGTCTTACGTGTTTTTGGATTTACTGTGTTCTGTGAAAGCTGTATTTCCTGTTCGACTTATATACTTATTTTGATTTGTTTCATATCAGTAGCTTAACTCAAATGATAATAATAGTTTATTAACATCGCAAATGCATGCTTTAATGTGTGTCGAACATTTATTTTCTTTAATGTTAACTATAAGATGGATTTCCTTTCCTCAACACAAACATAGGAGATATGGGAAATCGTCCATTTTGAAACACTGCAACTTTTTCAATGACGATCCATAGTTTATAGCGTGACGAGAAGATTACTACGAGGCAATGTCCTCAATTGTCATGTTGGAATGAAGTTTGTCAGGAAATAAATTGTTTATATTGACATTGTTTTCATCCACTAACAAGTTACTTTATTACACATAATTATACTGTTACCACGCACATCATACATAATTATATTTGGTTTTGGTTATTGTACCGCAATACACGAAGGGTCTAGCACGTTATGCTTAATAAACAGTTGACGTTTACATACTATTGTTAAGCCTTGAACTATTTCGGCATTAACAAAATCAGACACTTTGAATAGAGGTAGAGGTGCATATATTTTAAAGATGACCTAAGTTTTCTAGACGCCTCCAGCATGTTCATATGTATGTTCATATAGTTGGATATAAAACAGAGAGTGTGGTGACATTGTAAAGCTAGGCTGTGTCTGTGTGTGTGACATATTCTTGCAAACCGGTTTACACGGATGGTAGAAAGCCTGAAGATAAAAGTCACGCGCTGATATCAACAATGACAGATGCATGGCGGCATTGTGTAAATAAACATGTAAACCATTAGTACTTGACGAAGTCAAAGAACATAATGTAAATGATAGGCAAGAACAATAATCAAACATTGGTATCCTGTTAAGACTAAGGCTATGCTAATCCTCGGTATATCTGTTTTAATCGGAACCTCGTTACCAGCCTCGGTTCCGATAAAAACAAATATACCTCGTGTTGAAGTGATGGAATTCCCGGTCTTCACTGGATACTTATAATCCTAAAATGATTATCCTTACAGTAGACAAGGCAAACAAGATCGTGAACATGTATCCGACTCAGTTTAATTGGTACTTTCCCAAGTTACACACGCCCCTACGCCTTAGATTAAGGGCGCCCTCGAATTAAAAAAATCAATACGTGAAAAGAAATAGTAGCTGTACAATTGTCATTACTAGTTCGCAGTTCTTAACGAAAATATAACATACTAGGGCCGTTAAAATAGTACGTTGACAGTTTTAATAGATATTACACTTTTATAAATAAAGTAAAACATAAGGCAATAAAGGTTTATGTATTCACTTTCATATCAGTAAATATTACAACCCCACTGTAGCCGCCACGGAGCACGTCATTGGTGTGCTATGGTGTCGCCTTGAATACCAACAACAACCTAACGTTATAAATGATGAAAAATGCTAGAAATAACAAACCCAATGGTTATTTAATTGATTTTTTGTATTATTCATGGTTTGCATTAAATACATGTTTTACATCATTGTTGGATAATCATGTTTTATAAGTATATCCCAGCCTCAAAAAGAGATCATACGAATTCGATCAAGTTTAGCATACACATTTAAAATATTTAGAAAACAAATAGCACAGTCATTTCAAAAGACATGTTTATAACACATATATCGGTACTCTTAATTTATTAACATAAATATTTTGAATTGTTTTTTAAAATTTTATGTTTTTGTATTTTTATTTATTTTTTGTTTTATTAAAAGTTCATATTATTTAATATTCTATTAACATTTTAGTGCTCCGTGATTTTTTCTGACCGTCAATTTCAACTTAAAAGCAAGGAAGTGTTCGTCTACTTATGTATATGTACATATCATAGTTCTCCTTGTTCAATATTCATAAAATTTCTTAATTGTAATTTTGGAACCCCGTGACAATGCTACTTTAGTTTGTGTATTTTTGCCGACGATTTTCCTTTTATTTAGCCATTCCCTAAATGCAGTTTATGAAATAAAAACGTTACATTTTTGACTGGAGCAGTAGATGGGTTTCTCGCCCTATTTTTATATCATTCATTGCAACATGACTAGACATGGTATTGAGTCCACCTATTGTTTGAACGGCCCTCGTATGCGCAATATGTAACATATACTCAAGAATTAAACAAATGGCATGTATAGCTCTACTGTTTAATAGAAATAATAACATATGGTCCTCATACAAAATAGAATATATTTGTAGTTTTACATTGATTAAGACTGATGTGTATACAATATAAAACTAATATTTAAAACTCGTCAACTGTATATGTTTTCAACAATATAAATATTAACATTTTAAGAACTACTTTTTAAAACTTAAAGAGTTACGTACACATATTGTGAAGTAAGAAAATAAAAGGAAAGGTGAAGTTTATTCAAAACTAAAATTTCTCCAACAATTGTACGTATAGTTTAATAACAAGCTTCCAATTGAGAAGTTATGGACCAAACATAAACATGCATAGCCTTGACCCTAATTTAAACCTTCTATAAATAATACATGAACACATAATGTTTCATTCCATTATCTAAAACGAATGAGGGAGGTATTGGAATGGAAGAACTAATTACATGATATTAGTGTCCAGAGACCATCAAAATGCCAAGAAGAGCATGAAGCACACTGTGTATTTATTTTACAAACGCTCAAGTAATTAACTCTCTTGAGCGGTGTAGGAGTTATAGAACAAATAGGGACGGGACAGAACAACTTAATCTAGGGAAACAACACTGTAAAATTTGCGTCGATTGTGTTTATTTGTCTATTTGCTAATAAGATCCTACTGAAACGAATCTTCAATCCAGAACTTGGTGAAAATCAGAATCGGGTTTACAAACTTCGTAAGATCCTTGGTCATGATCACTTTTATATTATCTTTGTTAAACTTGTTAAAAGGTTTAATATCAAAAGAGGTTATGACCCTATCATTTTGCAACGTTATGCATTCTTGGTGGTGGAGCCATTTACAGTTCGCCACTATGCTTTCCTCTTTAATTATGCGATGACCGGACAGGCTGTGGACCCTATGATGACGTCTACCTAAAGCCCAAAAGGACGGTGACGTTTGATGTTTAGTCTGCATTCTTATCTTGTCGTGCCCTCAATGGTTTATTCTCTTGTTGCTCTTGCTTCTGCCAAGTCACCGAGTACCTTCTTTGTGGCTTTTTAGGCTATTGTTGTTTTTTTTGTATTTATATATACACGAGCATCTTTGTGTTTTACCTATATTGCCTATTAATGCTGCCTTGTTGGTTAGAGAATAATTCATAGCGGGGATTTATTTATTTACACTGTCCCGTTTTATTGGGTTGATAGTGGGGTTACTGTGAGGTTTGGTGCAGCCTAGAACCTGGTTTAAACCCCCAGTGGCCTTTTTTGCCATTGACAGTTTCAAGGCGGTAGCCCTATTGTCAACCCTTTTGTGTTTGTGATGTCTTATTTGGCATTTTAATCATCTTTAAATTTGTTCTTTGTTTCTATGTGTGTTTGTGGATGACTGTCGCCCTTGAATGGTGCTTTTCCAGCTCGATTTTTATATCTATATTTACAAAAATTATCGCGTAAACACTCGCTGAAATTAACCCGTATTTAAAATAAAAGCAAGGGCAGTAACTCTGCAAAGTACATGTGGAATGTGTTTATTGTCCAAATCATCCGAGAGCGTATTGAAACAAGCGTTCAAATACAACTTGGTGAAAATAACAAGCCGCCTACTAAAGCAAACATGTAAACAGCCTGCGTGTATAATTCAGAACCATGCAGACACATTCATTGCTCTGCAATCTGAATGATTCTCGGAAATTGTTAACTGTAGTTAAATCTATAATATTGAAACTTCAGTTTATCCCACACACAAATACAAACTTATTGCACCAAACGGAAACTCGTTACCTGAACATGTATATGATTATAGGAGAACTTGCGCTTTTATATTAGCGTGACTATATTCTATTTTCTCCTGACGATAATAATTTAGCGGCTAACTCGGTTTTTATTTATTTTCAAAGTCCTTACCAAATCTACACTTCATTCCAGTACGTTCACTAATATCTATCTCTCAGACAATTTGCGTGTGGAAATGTTTGCGAAAATATGTTTTCACCACGTTCCGTGATATGAGCATACAGAGGAAAGCACTCGTATATTTGTATCTTAACTAATTTTCTCATTTTAAATATATTGCAGAATAGTTGTTTAATAACTATTACGACCAATAGTTTGCAACATATTTATGGTTTGTTTAAATTGTTACATCTTTTGTGAATTAACCTCCCTCTATATGAAAGCATGAACTGTGCTGATAAAACACATAACACGAATCGAAGTCCGCCTAAAAATATAACATTCTTAAAATTAGTAGGACATAATAAAATAAAAGCATAAAAGTCCCGTCTATAATAAAATAAAACATGGATAAACCTAAATTACCCCTCTTGTAATTGAATATCGTTTGAAATTCAAGTAACTTTAATGCAGCGTTAACATTAAATATTTCGAAAATTTATTTTGCAGATGCATTTGTAATGGTAATCGTAGTAAACGTCGCCAACAAATACTAGTAGGCATATTTTATAATTGAGAACATCGGAAGGTGCACTAATTCGAAATACTTAACAAAATCCTATGTGCGCAGTTGTATAAGTGTTCTAATTTATTTTTACGAAAAAACATCGACTTGAAAGCTTTAAAATGTGTTCCAACATAGGAGTTAAACTCGTTATAATGCAGTTCCACAATATCTGCAATCAAGTGTGAATTAAACAAAACAATGAAAATGTTATTGACATAATATTAGGTGGGTACATATGAATTTTGACTAATATATATTACGACAATATTTTCCCGAAGAATGTGTGCTCCTGCCGAGGAATATCATTGCATCTTAAACGTAGACGTTTAAATATTCCCCATATCAGCTTCTTACACTACGCTTTACTAAACGTATTTGATATAGAAACCTCGATAGAAAAAAAAATAAGTATAAAAGTCGAACAGGAAATGCAACTTTCACAGAACACAGTAAACCCAAAACTAAGCAAAACGACAACCATGAAATGTTAACAAAGAATAAAGGCATATGACGTCACAAACACAAAATGGGTTGGCAATAGGGCTATCGCCTATGAACGGTCAGTGGCAAAGTAGGCCACTGGGGGTTAAAACCAGGTTATAGGGTGCACCAAACCTCACACTTACCCTACTGCCATCCCAATAAAACCGGACAGTGTAAATAAAGAAATCCCCGACATGACCGACATGACCTATTCCCTAACCAACAAGGCAGCATTAATGGGCAATATAAATAAAACACAAAGATACTCGTGTATATATAAATATAGAAAGCCACAAAGAAGGTACTCAATGCAACAAGAGAATAAATCATTGAGGGCACGACAAGACAAGAACTTCATAATGTAGAAGGGATTGTGTCAACGGATAGAAGAGAAATGATTTCAATCTATCTGAAGATTTAAACATTTACTCGCATCAAATATGCTAACATACATAAATAGTTGATGCTGGTCTCGTTAGTTCGTTTTCATGAATGTATTATCAATTAACGCTTGCCTAATTATTACATACAACGAAGAACAACACATGAAATAATAATGTTATCATATATCAATATCAAATATCAAATATTCTTAATCAAATTTCCGACATTCATGAACCTGTTGCAGGACATATACTGAACCACTTTAAAAACGTTACATTTATATATTGGTAAGGAAACAAAATGTATTGGAGTCCTGTATCATACTTTCATTATTAAAATGAACAGTTTTAACTATAAGTATAAAAGTCGAACAGGAAATGCAGCTTTCACAGAACACAATAAACCCAAAAACACGCAAAACGACAAACATGAATGGCAATGTAAAACAAATAAAGGCATATGACGTCACAAACACAAAACAGGTTGACAATAGGGCTACCGCCTTGGAACTGTCAGTGTCAAAAAAGCCTCTGGGGTTTAAACCAGGTTCTAGGGTGCACCAAACCTCACACTTACCCAGGCCTATTGTCATCCCAATAAAACAGGACAGTGTAAATAAAGAAATCCTCGCCATTAACTATTAACTATTCTCCAACCAACAAGGCAGCATTAATTGGCAATATAAGTAGAACACAAAGATGCATGCGCGTTTACATATAAATAAAAACAAGAAGAGCTATAATATATGTATTATACCATGGGGAGTACGGACATGTTTGAAAGCCAATGAAAGGATGATATTATCATTTTTTAGCATGACATATTAACAAGAATTTGACCAATCAATGATCAATCACGTGACACATCTTCAAAATTTGGAGGATGACAAAATCTGTGTTAACCTACTTCAGTAAAATAATGAAGAGATAATTATATCAAAAACATTAGTTCAAGTGATCAGGTGTGTCTTTCTTCTTCTGGTTTTGTCTGATTTCAAAACGCCAGTTTGGATGTATACAGCAACAAACATTTTGATATTTCACAATAAGGGTAACACTATACAATGTATGCCCGCTTCACTTTCATTGCTGCATATATAGATATGAAATAGTTTTTTTAACACCAGTATAATTATGTTATAAACCATTTTTATCAATTGTATTTATGTTAAAGTTATGGTTGTTCTGGACAAAGTTTGTACAGCTAAGTGTGCCAGGTTCCCCGCTAGGACTCGAACCCGGAACTCTTTTCTCGAAAGAAAAGCATGCTTACTTACACTACAGAGATGTTCCCAACAGCACAAACAGAGCGTACACTACAACGTAACTGTCTATTTACATCATAATTCATTATAACCTTCCATTCTGGTCACTAATCTTAACTCTTGTAGCATGGCCTTTGAATCGGCCAGATGAAGCTGCAGGTTAAGCTTATAAATAAATTCCAACATTTCACTTATAGAAAGAACCATATAAAAACAAGCAAATTCAGCGAATTACAAGTCCCCTAGTATAGATTTAACCACCTATCTTAAAATTGCACAATGCATTATGGATAATCCTCAATTCATAAGAAAGCCCTCAAGGGAAAGTGTACTTAATGAGGACGAAAAACAACAACAGTTTTTCATTTATATTAACAGCGACCATGATCTTTGACCAAACGACAATACAGTGTTTCCTTTCAATGAGTCTCACATTTTGATGACGTTTTGTTAAACTCCATCAAGATAATGTGAACTTAACAGTAATATTGTCCTTGCATAAATGACCCAAATAACAATCACATGCTAAATGTCCACATAAGCCGCACCTTGTGGTGAGGTTTTGACTAAATCCATGAAAGGATCGGCATTATGGTGATCGAACATTTCCATTCAATTAGTAATGCTGCATATTATATTTAATAATATACTTACTGATTGTTATTTGTTGAATTTGAACAGAGTTTAACGGCACACAAACACAGAAAAGGTTTAAGGTGCCTATTAGGAATAAACATGCCAGGCTCATCCTCTATGTACATCAAGATAAAATATGTAAAATAGGCCTATACAATTCTAACCTGCGGAACTGCAAAGTTGCTGCATATTTTGTAGTAGACACTTCATTTATGAAGGAGCCACGTTTCCACATTGCATACGACGAGATGGCACATATCAGCCACCATACATACGCGATGTCATGATGAAGACTGCCAAAATGAACATGAAGACGGGTCCTAATCCTCTTTCTATAGAGCGATTTGGCCGGCAATCACACGCATTGATTGTTATTTGTAATTCATTTTACTTGTCTGCTTTTTTAAATACATCAGTGGTAAATGTATCTACATGTATGGTCAGAAATAATAAAAAATAAAGAATCCCAGGTCATAAACCTGTTGTCTAAAATGCATCTGGCAAAGGCTCATTTATGGATTTTTTTATTGTTGAAAATGGACAGCAAAAATGAACACAAACTTGTGATTTACTGCATAACACGTTTGAAATACGCATCCGTTACGAAATTTACTTATAGATATCAGTCATACACATTTTGTACAGAAAATATACACCCGGTGTCTCGTTTCTTTTCTTAACTTTTCTGATGAGTTCTGGTATTTTCAAGAGCGCTGGCTAACTGAAAAATTGTCTGAATAATTCAGAGTTTTTTATATTCCATAGAATAAACCATCACAGGCACGCACTCTTGGTTAATTGGATTCTACATCGAGTGTCTTGGAGTATTTGACCATGTGAAAATGGCATACTTTTGCTACCGTGATGCCTTCACTTCAGAAAGTGATCTGCCACCACGCCTTAATGAAGCCGCGATGCCTCAATTAGTTACCGCGATGCCTTAATTTTATCAACATTTCAAGTTTCCCCATGGCTTACTTAGAAAATTTGATTACCTTTACTGTTCCCTTAATTAATCCCTAAATATGACTGTCATTTTCACCTTCAGGGCAATCAAGATATACATAAAATCAATTATTTACCATATTTCTGATTTAAAGATGATCGAATTTATGTAAACATTAGCGCATATATCATGATATTGTTGACAAAACCTAATACTATAATTCAGAACTCCAGAGAAGCAATTTTCGGGAGTGTTTCAGCATTAAAATTTAAGAAATCAGCAGGGGAAATATTTGGGAGGGAAAATCAGCACCGAAAATTTACAATTCTAGTATCAGAAAGGCATATTTTGAAGTAACTACATGAACTAGAAGAGTGTTCCACAAAACACTTGTGGCGTCTGCCATGGCCAAGCTTAGATCGCAGGTTAAAGTTTTATATAAAAAAAGAGCATAAATCTGCCAAAATGAAAGTCAGTTATTGGACATGTGTAACGACATGCCTAGAGATGAGATGAAGATGTGTGCGAAGTTTCATCAAGTTATGTCTAAGGTTAGGTTGCAGGTTAAAGTTTGACGAACAGACGACAAAGTGATCCCCAAGAGACTGCCATGAAACGCAGATGACACAAAAAGCTACAAAATCATAACATTTACTCTTTAAATTAATCTGAATCAGCACTGCAGATTTATTTAGGAGTTAAATTACCCTTTAAAGTAAAAGTTTGTCTGGAGCTCTGTTGTCACAATTACAAACTGACATGTTTTCTTTAATTGTCTCACAATAGCGAATACTATATGCGCTTGTTTACAAAATATTTACTAGCTCCGTCGGCCATTTTAAACATTTTAGTCAGTCACATGAATATTGATTATACTTTCAGCATGTTCCATTCGTGCTTTGCATAGATAATGATTTAATTGATTTATTCCGGAATATATGGCAAATGTTCCCGTTTCTAACACCCAAAACAATTCATAATTTTAATAAAGCATCATCAAAATAAACTGACCAATCAGTGACCAGAATTTTTGACACAGCTCTACATTCTGGTAGGTGATAGACTCGGTCATTATCCAAGATGTTCAACCAAGTGTACTGTTAAAATTAAGATATTTACAGAGCGATTATTTTAAAACCCTGTTTATGTCATGCATATTTATGCAAATTGATTCAATATATGAAACTTTCAAAATTGAATCTTCTAAATGTACAAGTATTTTACGCTGCCAAAGATTTTTATTTTACTAAGGATAAAAACTGAGTAACACAAATTTTATCACCTAGTGAAAATAAAGTAAAATCATAAAATTTTGGCAATGGAAAATTATGAATAAATAGTTGTGTTCAAAGTTTCCAGTCCAAAAAAAAATAGGGAACCGCAAGTATATGTAGGTTGACTGACTTTATTTAATTGTTAAATCTGACGGTAAAACTACTGCAATCAGAAAACATCCTTCCAAACTCTCATTCTGTGGGCCTCTGGTTATAACCTATTTTAACAAGTTTAACAAAGATAGTATGAAAGTGATCATCACCAAGGATCTTACAAAGTTTGTAACACTGCATTTATCAATTAAACGTCAATAACCTAACAGACAAGAGTGGTTTCTCCAGATTCAAATCTACTGCAACAAGGACAATTTTTTTCTCCCTTATTGATAGACGTTTCCGCGGCTGATGTTAAAATTCTTGTCATAGCATTGCTATATCGAGGTGTTAACGCCACACTGTCTATTTCCTTCTTTATGTCTATGTAGTTACAACCCCGCAATTGCGTTGAACCCTCGATATATTATTTATAGGTCTGTAAAATGATTAATGCAATGCAAACACTGAAAGACAAACGATGTTACGCATGGCTGCAGTACGTTAACAGTTTGTTATTGAAACTGTTTACAGTTGCAAATCCATACAAAATGGTCCAAGAAAATGTGTAACGTTTTTAATGTGGTTCAGTATATTTTGACATTTACCTCATATGATATGTACAGCTCATTCATCAGCTTCGTGAACGGTCATTGAACATGGTAGAGTTCATGTAGCAAACATATGGGTATAGGCATATTTCCCTAGGGTTGGGTGTAAACAAATACTCTTATGGAGAAAAATGACAGCAGTAATTGTACCACTCACACATTCTACGCGCTTGTAGTTTAATTAAAGAGAAAGGAGAACATTCTGTGATGTGTATTCAGTGTTTGTATTGCATTAATCATTTTTACATTCCTATATATATATCGAGGGTTCAAAGCAATTTTGCTGTAACTACATAGGCATAAAGAAGGCGGAAAGAAGTTTGTTTTTGTTGCAGTGGAGTTGAATCCGAGTTTAAACCTCACCGGCACCAATGAGTTTCATCAGTGTGTTTTGTTTGGACAAGACGCGTTTACTTTGTCTAGACCGTCGGATGGGGACATACAGTGGGCGCGGGTGCCGTATATCTGATTATTTCTTAGTTCTTCAGAGCACTTTAACGTACCATAGGAATCTATTCGTGTGTAAAAGAAGGGCAGATTCTCGTAATTTGTATGTATCAAACCCGCGGCGTCTAATGCGTGGATGAGCCGTTAAGCAACATTCAAGGCAATTCAATCCTGTTTTTACATGTTAACTTCTCTGTTCGTTTCAGTCAATTATAAGCGCTGTAATTCGATTCTTGCCGTTCATTTTCTTTTCAGTTTCGAAGAACATTCTATTAGCTTTCACGAATCATGTCAAAGCGTTTTCTGTTGAAACAGATGACAATATAGCAAAAACAAAAAATACGTGTTTTATGAACATGATGAAGGAATCTACAATGATACAAAATGACTGCAAAACCGGATTGAAAAGAAATGCAAATGTTCTTAGCCGATGAAATCTACGTTATTTAAATTGAACATAAATATTAACGGTTGAAAAGAAGAAAAATTAAAAAATGATGAAAAGTAAAATGTAATATGCAGAGATGAATAATCAGGCTAACGTTAATTTGTGAGGAATTTAGTTTAAACTCACTTATTTTACATCGAAACTGTCTGAACTTATTTTAATCACTATCCGTGTAATCCTGGGTAGAATCAGTACTAAGCAAATGCAGATAAAGTGTCTTGCTTAGGGACACAACACATATGGTCATGTCTGGGATCGAACCCAAGAACCTTCGATCCTGTGTCCGACGCTCTACCACTCGACCACAGCGCCCCATCTTAGTGTGAATAATTTGAATTTGTCTTGGCCCTTTTCATAACTTTGGAGATAATGCTTTTGTCATATAAAGCTTAAAATCTGGTTAAGACAGTTGATGATAAAAGAAACAAAGAAGTAATCAATACGACTCTTTCACAAAGCATAAACTGTCTTGTTAAAACTAGTTAATGCATATATGACTTAACAGTTCTAACAGGTCTCATTTAATCTTCAAACGATACATGGGGATAGGAGTGGTATTTATCATTACGTGGTCCGAGTATTAACTTTCATACCCCTCTCCAAGAAGCAAAAACGGGGTTGGCTGGCGGGTATGAAATAAAACCTCAATTTCGGCTTTAACAGTTTGCATATTGTAAAATTAAAACATTTAATAGGTAATTTTAAACAGGTTAACGCATTTTTTCAGTAAAAATATGTTTTTAAAAGTGTTTTATTGTCGAAATATCCCTTATAATATCCTGCTAATATAAGCTTTCACATCGCTTAATGGAATCAAGGCGGGTCCACGTAATGATATTACAGTGGCACAGTGTTATTACACAATACGAAATGCTCTGACTTGAGGTTACAGTAACGACCAGCCTTATATATAGCGTGTAATTGAATATGTTTAAGATACAATAAAAGAAGGGAAATAAAGATACACATTTACAAAAATAAACTAATCTCCGTAATTTAGGTAAATCAACAATTAAATACGAACTAAAAATAAGCACACACGCACGCAGTTATAAAACAAATAGTTAACCATCTTTATATGTCAACAAAGAGTTTACTGTGTCTTAGAGGGTTTCAATTTTGAATAAATAAGGCAATAGTTTTTGGCCCCGTGTGGTTCCAGGGGCCCCGTTTGGTCACGGGGAAATAGGGCCACTGCAGATCCCTTTGGAGGTAGAATCCCCCCCCCCCCCACACACACACACACACACCCCAAATTCATGTTCATTTTATCATTTTTTGTTCATGTTCATTAAAGGTCTTCATCATGAATCCTGCATTGTTTCAGGTGCCATCTAGCTCACATCAAAAGAGCAGTGGCAGAAAAACAATAAACGTGGCTCCAGCGTAAATGGAGTTTCTACGATAGAATTTGCAGCAACACTGCAGTTCAGGGTGAGAAGGTTCTAGGCCCATTTTCCATATTTTATTTCGATGTACATGGAGGATGAGCCTGTCATGTTCATGCCTGTTAGGCGCCGCCATATAACCTTTCATGTGTTGGTGCGCCTTAAAACCCAATTCAATTCAATTCAATTATAATCAGCCTACAACGCTTTATACACCGTTTAGTAGTATACATGCTGCATCATTTAAATCAATCCTCAGTACAACACAATCACACATGTCTGTTTATGAATTGTTTTTCGGCGCCAGCTGTTTAAGCTGGCTTTTGGCCTCTCAGGAGGTGTGTATGTGTAAGCCTATCAAAACTCGAGTTGACAACTACACAGAAAATATTCAAAAACTCGCTTATATCTCGTGTTTCCACTTTATAATTCGGTGGTAAAGTGGACACATGATATATTATCACACGCGATAATAGCGAGTTTGTGAATATTTTCTGTATATTTGAATGAACTTTCTAAATCTGGGCTATTGTCGTTAACCTTTACATCTGTTAAGTTTTGCTAATTTCGTTTTCACACCTATGTTTTTAAACTGTTATTTTTTTTATTATTCGGTATATATCTATGAAATTGTGTGTGAACATTAAATAAAGATGTTTTTAAAAGAAAATCATGCTACAATTGTTAGTCCTTTCTTACAGTCTCAGATTTTGCAGGAAAACAAAGGGGATACTTTTTATTTTTGCTGAGTATATTAAACCCCTGAACACGTTGCCTGTCGTATACAGATTAACGTGTTGTAAAAAAAAAAGTCAAAAGCCTTCCTAAAATGTCAATAACTCAATAATTGATTGGCGTAATTGTTTATAAATTTGACTACATCCGCAGGAACTGATTTAAACTAAGATATTTCATTAGTCATCTGAGAAAAATACCTTAAGCTACAATTAACAAACTAGGCTATGTCCCTTACAATACATCCTATCAAACGCCTTTGACCAATTTTATCAACACACGTCGTCTTTGAGATACACAAATTAACTAGACATTGTATAACCCTAACCATAAAGTTATAAGAAGTGCCAGACATGTTAAACGTCAGACCGATGTTATCATCAGACCGATGTTATCATTGATAAAAGGACAGCCTTTAGACATTTTTGAAGCCTGCATGTTGTTATATAATTAAAAGCTTGTTAAATTCATTATATATTGTAAAGACTTTCGTCAGTGGTTTGCCCTCCTTAGTGAGTAGGTTTGTGTTACAATTTCTGAATGGACTGTGTATGTAATGTACATGTTTGTAACAGATAACTTAAAAGAATATGAAAGGAGAAATTTGGAATTCGCCGAATACGATAAATACAAAAAAATATTGCAGTCTTAGTTTTACTGAGTTTGACTGAGACTGTTCATGAACGGTAATGAAAAGTGCTTGCTACAGTTCCCGCCCTCTAGCCCCGAGTTGGGCAGAACTCAATATCTAAAATGTCAAATGCATATGACGGTGAACATGAAACCTTTCAAGAGGTATCTTTACACCATTCCATATGGCCAGTGGCGTATGGTCCCAGTTTCTAACAAAATGCTTTGCCCTAAACGAAAAAACAATTGGCGTAATAAACAAAATGGAATTTAGCTGGGAGCTCAGGTTATGAAGCCTGCGTATCACAGGTAACAGTCAAATAACTAAACTAAACCTTGAATGATATTTTCTGAAAACTACCAATATAAAACATATACCATAAATTATCTTTTTATATAAAGGGCATGCTTATAATGGCAAAATAAACTATGGAAATACCATATATCAACACCTACAAGGACGTTACCAAATGCAAGCACACTCATTCAACTTCAGGATTTAGGATAAGTCTCGGTTACGGGAAACACTGAAAAACAGCTGAAGTTTGACGAATGTAAGAAAAGTGATAAATGCGAGCCTCCGATGCGCCATGCAATGTACTTATCATGCAAATTGTAAATAACATAATTTTCATGAAAACGAATAAAAACAGCTTAGGTCGACGACTGCTGCGATCAAATTACAAATGAAGGAATTTTTTTTCAAGGACGAAAATTGCTTTGTAATTTAGGTGCTTTTATCTTGGTACAAAAAGGGAACTACACTCTTTTCATAATGTTCGGCATCCTAAACTGATACGTATAAAACATATTGTGAAAACATATTGTTCAAGTGGTAAAATTACAACCGATTTTATTTAAACATATTTTATTGCCCTATAAGTATACAAAGGGTTAGGGCCTCAAGTTCTATCAACTTTAGTTACGGCCCTTCCCTTTCAGTCATATACAATACAGCAGTTGAGCGGAAATAGCGGAAATTGAGCGGAAAATATTGTTATAGTAGGAAGTAGACGTATTTGCACAAACATAAGTTGCACGTAAATGTGCATGTGTGTTACATATAACTAATATTGTAAAAAGCCAATACCAAAACCCTCCAGCTGTACAAAGAACACTAATAGCAGGTATAAGTCGAAAAGGAAATGGTGTAGTCACAGAACACAGGCAACCAAAACATTCAACACTCTCCAGGAAAATTCAAAAAAAAGTAAAATATGACAATAAAACACAAAGGGACTGGTAATAGTGGTGCCATCCCAATTAAACGGAACAGTAGGAAAGTTTAAATAAAGAAATCCTCGCCTGGTTGTATCCTCTAACAAACTAGGCAGCATTTATTGACAATATGTGCTATAACACAAAGACGATCATGTATATATGAATAGAAAAAAGACACAAAAGCAGAGAAAACAACAAGTCACTAACTCAGTGATTTGCCAGAAGCCAGAGCAACAAGATAATTAACCGTTAAGGGCAATACAAGACTAGATTAAAAAACATAAAGGTTTAACTGTAAAAAAAGTAGTTTGCATCGGCTACCTAACATCATTGAGAAGATAAGTGCAGTGCAATGGCCCATATGTATCAAAACGTGATGAATAGAATTACCACGACTGACTCAAGTAATAATACGTTGCGTTAGATCCTTACATCTTTAATCTTGTTAAAGACCCCTGTTTACCACCGAACATGCCCACGAGCACTGCCTGATTGGTGTCTGTAACTACTACTGTTACTTGAGATATCCTGTCACGTTAAAAGTTGCAAGTTCAATCATTTCAATTATATACATTGATTTTATGGAATAAAGTATTTTAAGAATATATATAGACTTTAGACATTTTCTGAGGCGTTAAACGTGGTTAATGTAATTTTCTTGTGACTTGCACCTTCGGGTGCTAGCCTATATACTCATTTCGGTTTTTCTGCGGAAGTAATAGCTGGTTCCCTGGGAACCAGGCTACGGAATTAGCTGCTTCTACGCTTGTTTCCATTTAGTCTGGTTCTCTGACTGACTGACTGGCGCTTGTTCGTCATCTACACAGATAGACGCTTGTTTCGGTTGTGTAAGTTTTTCCGCCAAAGAATGGTCCACTTCCGAAGATAAGACACGTTTGTTGACTCGTTGATGCTAATTTCTTTAGATATTCCATCATTATGCAATGATTGTGTTCATGAACAGATGTAGTATTTTATGTTGAATATCTTTCTTTGTGTATGTATTAGTATTGAAACAGAATACATTAATAATAGAATCTAAATATAGATTTGTCGATTTGATTTACCTTAGCTTAAATGGATTCCACATACACAGCTGATACAATACACTGCTCCACAGCTAAGGCTTGTTTGAGTGAACCGGGACATGCATAGTGAAGCAGTCTACTGATTCGACCATGGATGGGTCCACTATTTTGTGTCGAAGTTATTGATATTACAAGATCGAGCTTATTTTGTTATGCTGTTATTAGCAAAATGTTGTTATCTTAACACTACCGAAACGAATTGTATTATGAGATTCCCATACCTCCTCATTATAGTTACCTAACAAGGCAAGCCGTTCCTTTTAAAAGGTAACTTTATTTCAATTTGTGGCAAAATGATCAATACAATGTTTTCCAAAACACGTTAGTAGAGGATCCTACATGAGTGCCCGTTTTAATAATGAATTTAATTGTTGTTTAACGGCCCATCAACACATTGTACATGTTATTTCGAGCCGCCCATAGAAAGGGGGAGGATACATAGCAAACCAATGGTTCTTTAACATGCTCGGAGGATAGACATCAATACACGGGACGTTAACGTCACCATCCGACGGACGTATTAAAATAGATGGATACAATTATATGCTATATGTAGAGCATCATATCAATTGTATCGAACGAGAAAATAAAGTCAATGTTAATTAGGCATGAATGTGAGATTCTGTTTATCACATGGCTTTAAAAATTCCACATTCTACATAATGCAGCTGCATACATGCATATATATATAAACTACTCAACTTTTATAATCGGTCACCAATGTTTTTTGAAAATAACACGAAAACTAAAAACTGGAAATCACCGAAACACATACCAATATTGTATTAAGTTTATCAACAAGGTTTTAGTCCAATCAAGGCAGATTCAGTTTTATAAATCGCTAGCGATATTAAACGACGCCAGTTAAAATTTCAAATGAAATATGAATTATTAAAATATATAGAATTCTTTGAAAAGTGACCGATTATAAAAGTTGAGTTGTGTATATGATGACATCATATGTTGCTTTGCTCTTCTTCATACCACACAACGTGATCGGATGTGACTCTATTCGTAATCCGTTAGGCTTAACGGTTATGGAAATAGACGAGGCGTATCCGAATGCACGGAACGGAAAAGACGGACTGATAATTCGATATGCATTTGCATATCTATTACACTAGTGTATTGTGACATTTATACCATGGCTTTATTACACTTCCACGCCGAAATATATTTGAAATCACAGACATACACTCATTTTAGAATTACAACAAATACTGTAAATATGTGAGTTACCATCTCACATTAACCTACGATTTAAACGCAGTAGCTCTTAACGTACACGTGTCTTGTGTAACTATGTCAGGCATATCTGGTATTGTGTAAATATGTCAGGCATATCTGTTTTCCCGTTGTAATCCAATAGCCAATAATATGACAAAAGATCAAAACACTAGATAAACGTGTTTAAGTGGTATTAAATTAGGGATCATTTGTGTTCAAAAGCAGGCGGGTGATGACATTACATATATATAACTGACTCCCAGATTCATCAACTACAACATGCAATTATGCCCCACCGCGAATGTCTTTCGGTTTGTTCAAACTTAACGCCGCCCATGTCCAAGAAAATGTTTTAAATGATTATATTTATTCGTAGAATAGAAAGAGTTGTATGTTCTGTTCGCTGTCTGTTCTCTATATTCCTGTGAAAACATGAGGCCTAAGTCAAAACTAACAAAAAACATATTGAGACAAGTTGTAGAATCCATTAAAGATCCATTACCAGAATGGTGACATGATATGTCAATATAAGGATGATCACGTGACATGGCAATCTATGAATAGTTGTCTTGGTATGCTCATTCGTTCGTGATAAGAACAAATACGTCCTATTTATATTCAGGTTAGCTGAATTTGCTTGATCCGGAAGTATCCCAAAAGTGTCGACTAATCATGAAAACGTATCGCTCTGTTACAAACATATATTATAAGTTATTAGAATTCTTGACAGGGGACAAGGGCTCACATTCCCTGCCTGGAAATATATATTCACCCGAGCCGTTGTCCTAATAACGAATTTGTCATACTTCAAAGTTAATAACCATTTATTTAAGAAGAAAAACAGCCAAAAACACGATTTCATTTTTGTTGCGCCAATTTCCCCGTAACGTGCCTCTAACTAGACGTTGTTTACTTTCGTGACGTCATCGCTCTAACGTCGTTAAATTTGGCGGATTTTTTAATAAAATAAACGTACTTTGTCACTATGTTAATGTTTTATTATCTGTAAAATTGCCAAAAAAATACACTTACTATTATTTCAGACTTTTACACACAGTGAAAAGCGCAAAAAAGCGATAGGAAGGAAACAATCGGCGGTTTCCAAAACGAATCGGCAACGTTATCGTCGCCATTTTATTTTTGTGTATTGGAGTAATGGGGTACCTAAGGGGAATTTGTCCCATGCTCACGTCGCGAGACGTAGACATGGGCTCATGTCTACGGCGCATTGACCAATGAAATCCTGAGAATTTTCTTTGCAGTATGATAAATATACATGTATATATTGTATGTATAATACCAAGAACAGACATAGCTATCCCATCAACAACATCCAAATTTTACAACATATGTACACTGTTTAAAACCTACTGACGACGAGGTATATATATATAACTTATATATTTTGAGAATCCATACTCTATAGCCACAATATAAACGGCTTAAACCAGCCAGGCCAAATCCGACAACTGGAGCGTCGAATTAAGAGCTACCAACGCATAATTCACTTTGCGCATATTCAATCATGGTAGTTTTAAGAATCCGTAATAAACCTATACTTTTAATCGGTACATATACATTATTGTATGGCCTAAATATGGATAAAATTTTGATAGACGGCTTTGTAGTGTAATTGTGCCGTTATTTGGCGGGTTAGTTTCTTTCAGACGAACTTCGGCGGGGGCACCTAGCTATGATGAGAGACGCACAATTCAAACGTAAGCAACTACTTCTTAAACAGAAAAACTTCAACACACGCTTATAAAGTGCATCGTTTCGTCATAACAAATCCACATGGAGGCGTAATTAACATATAAACGCATTTTCCCGCAATACAACCGCGTCTATTTTTCTCTCTTGTTTGTGTTTGTTACTTGCAAGGGAAGCCTTTGTCAGTATGTATACATACAATTACAGCTCATATGAGTGGATCACAATCAAACATTTAATACAATTTTTTATCACATAACTTCCCTTGATAGCAGTGAGGAACACCCATTTAATATTCTGTTGTATGACACACGTGTAATACAACCTGGAACGATTTTGATTGGTTGAGTAAAACGTGTAACACTACGCAAGTTTATTAACTGAAACTAATTTATTTATTACAAATTCACCCAGATCTGAGTCATAAACTTATTATTTGTGACAGCTTATAAAAAATAATGCACGTTATACAAAACATTGTTGTTGGTTTGTTGAAAAGTTGGCGTAAACAGCTATTTTGTAAAGAGATAAAACACGAACTCTTTTATACGCAACGTTATGTGCGAGACGCGACGTTACGACGTCACATATTTTATGACGTTTTGGCGCTAAAGTGTGTCTGACGTCGTGGCGGTTCTACGACCATCTGAATTAATTTTTACTAATTTAATTGCAATGTTATGTGATAAAAAGGATCTTAAACTCGTTCCCATTCCATATAAGATTTATGAAACTCGTTATGAATTATTTTTAAATTTAACTCGCCAAAAGGCAAAATCTTATATGAAATGGGAACTCGTTTAAGATCCTCTATTTATGACTTTCTGATTTTAAGTACATACATAATTTCGACGGTAATTCTTTAATTTTAAGTTCTTAATCCATTCAATGTCATGGAAAATCTAACGAAAAACGTTGATGATTTTACTTCAAAGAAATTATTTGTGTATATTTTATTAACCTAACAATCCTATTTTCCTTTCTATTTTTCTATATTATCTCCCTTAAAACAACATGGTAGTTTTAGATTAAGTTCAAATTCAGGTATGTCCATTATCCATTATCTCGTAAGAAATAAACGATGTAGACTGTCGACCAATGTTAAACAGCAAATTGTTTTCTAGTTTGTAACAACGGACTGCGGCAGCCCGCGGTGGAATCCGGAGACCATGGCTGGGTTTCTTTCATGTGTCCTTAGAAAAGGCATGTCCCTTAGGCTCCTATATCAAATAGGTATGTAAAACGGGAGGTCCCATGTATCGGAAGTCTGTCATTCGAGCACATAAAAGAACCCTAGTAATCATCTATTTGATAGTAAGAATATGGCAAGGTTACCGGATTCCTAGGTATCACTCCAGTCTCTCTCTCAGGGGCCGAACTAACCTTAAATGTGTTGGCGAGACGTTATACAAAAAAAAAATCGTGCGCGTTCTGATAAAATGTGTTATATCTCGTGGGAACTTAACATTGTCTAGCATACTCTTATTTCCAAATGTGCAACAGGAGGAAATCTGAGCATATTCTCGAATTGAGAGATCGCATACTCGTATTGTTAAGAGTGTTAAACAATTAAATGGATAGTTTCCTACTGACAATAACATCAAACTACACAATGCACACTTGCAGCCAACGTTATGCCACGTTTTATTCTATAGTTTATATTGGGGCACGATCCTTTAAAACATTGCTGTATTCACTGTGATTTAAAAGAATACAATAATAGAACGTTATTTCGGATTGTAATGTAGCAATAAAGTCAATAAAAGCTCTCCGTGAACGTGAAACAGTTATCAAACTTGGATCGCATGATTATGCCTTAAACGCTATTATTTTCATTCATCAATTCATCGATACTATTTGCTCTATTCCAATTGAAACTTCCTGCCTGGTAGTAACTGAGGGAAAAGAATAATAAAAAATGATAATTCACCAGTTATCTATTCAATCTAATTTTACAATCCAATTTATTTTCTATGAGCTTAACATAGGAGAAGTCATGAGGGAGATCTTGTACGTTAATGGAAATGTTAAGTGAACTTATCTGAGTAGTAGGAATGAATGTTACTGATAATGTTCAAGGTGATACACGAACCTACAACATTGTTAATATTAACCATTAACACTTTTTAGATTGGGTCTGACAGAACGGCTATATTGTGGTCCGTTCTTAGAATATACTTAAATGAGTACTGTATTGTCCTATAGGCAATATGTTTTGTAAACATTACGCGGTCCGAGTATTAATTTTCATACCCATCCAACCCCTTCTCCAAGAAGCGAAAACGGGGTTGGCTGGTTGTATGAAATAAAGCATTACCTTCGGCTTGTAAAATTAAAACATTTGATAAGTAATTTTAAACAGGTTATCGAATTTTTTATTAGAAAATGTTTTAAAGGTGTTTTATTGACAAAATATCCGTTATACAATCCTGCTAATATAAGCTTTCACGTCGCTTAATGGAATTAAGGCGTGGCATACAACGAAATAAAAATAGTTTGTAAAGTATATAAAAAAATATAATAGTGTTATGTATTATTCGGGGAGAATCAATATGTAACCTGACAATATGTGTTAATGTTTTTTAAAGTACCTATCCAGCTCAACAACCGCCAAAAAGTGCAACATAGGTAAATCGTTTCTAAACCTACTGACGACGACGTATACCGTATTTTGAGAATCCAAACGGTATAGACACAATATAAACGGCTTTAACCAGCCATGACAAATCAACCCCAAAATTGAAGCGTTGAATTAAGAGTTACCATTTAATAATTCATTTTACACTTATGCAATCACGGGTATTTTAAGAACCCGTGAACAATCCTTTAATTTTAATTAGCACATATACATTATTATATGACCTGAACACCTGGATAGAGTTTTGATAAACGGTTTTGTAGCGTAATTGTGCCATTATATTACGTGGTCCGAGCATTAACTTTCATACCCCATACAACCCCTTCTCCAAGAAGCAAAAACGGGGTTGGCTGGTGTATGAAATAAACCTTAATTTCTGCTTAAAAAGTGAGGCATATTGTAAAATTAAGACATTTAATAGTTCATTTTAAATAGGTTATAGCATTTTTTCAGTAATAAATGTTTTTAAACGTGTTTTGTTGTTGAAATATCCGTTATAAAATCCTGCTAATATAAGCTTTCCCATCGCTTAATGGAATTAAGGCGGGACCACGTAATGTTAAACCGAACATTGGGCCCAATCTTGTTCATTATCAGCGGAGTTGGATTACTTCTCCGTCGGTGGAGTCAACACTTAGTTAAACCATTTCTTTGGAAACTGTGTATCTAAAAATCCACCTTCAGAATATTTCTTTGAAAACTGAGATACGCCCTAACCAAGTATATAATGTTCGAGCCTCCCCAGGCAGAGGGTAAGGATACACAGGACTACTGCAACGTTGAACTGCTCTTACTTATTACTATATAATAACCGGGTTTATCCACATAACATGCGGTGTGGGAATGTAATAACACCATTGAATATTTTCGATATTCCACTAGTGGTATAACATAACGTTAATGACGTCTGGACGTCACGTTAATGTACGTTGTCTGACGTAATGTGACGCTATAAGTTATGTGATAAATAGAATCTAACATTCGTTCTCATTCATTATTGAATTTATTAAACTCGTTAGCAAACAAAAATGTTATAATGCTCGGCAAGAGCCTCGCATTATATCATTTTGCCAACTCGTTTAATAAATTCAATAATGAATGAGTACTCATGTACGATCCTATATTTAGTCCACATTGGACGCACAGAGTGGCGAGGAATTATTTTGCCCATGGGCTTTCCTAAGAAAGCCAGCGGTGGCGGTGTAAATCCAGTGAAACTGTGTTTGGTAAATTTAAGTTCATGTTTATAAATGTGACCGCTCTAATCCAATGAAAGTCTAGGATTTTGTGCGAGATGCAATAAAAAAACAATCAACACTTACAAGGAAAAACGGAAGCAAAGTATGAGACCCCACAAACATAAGGTTTGACATTATGATTAGTACCGCCTTTGAAAGGTCAGGGGCAAAAAGGCCGATGGGAGTTTAAACCAGGTGCTAAGGTGTACCAAACCTCACTATTACCCTTTATTGCACCTCGCACAAAAATCCTAGGAATTTCATTGGATTAGAGTGGTCACATGGTGACCCTCTATTATTCTATGGTGGGTCAGTAGATTTCATAGAGGGTCACTAAAACAATATGAACTATAATATTCCGATTCAAAGTTTAAATCATTTGCATATAGTTCTTTAAGGCGTTATGCCCCAGTCACACCAACCGCGAATGCCAGTACGAATCCACTATGGATGGATTCGTAGTAAATCTATAGTGTATCCTGGGTTATTCGTGGTTATTCGTAGTAGTTCGTATATATCCGTGGACCCACCCCGAGAGTTTTGGACATGCCCAAAACTCTCGGGGTCAGCACCACGATTTTTCCATCGGCAGAGCATCCTTAGTGGGTTCGCAGCGATTCGATGTGACTCGTAGTGGTTTGTAGTGATTCGTAGAACATTCCCGGCATACCGGGAATGACCAAAGCTTACTACGACCTACCACGACTTACGAGGACACTAGGGTTTCAGTAAGGTTATCTCACTGTTGGAGCATGGTTTAGTACGATCTGTACACGAACTTGTACGGCCTATTACGATCTAGTACGGTTTCATCGCTAATAAGGCCGAATTGCTGAAATGCAGGCCTTTTTATTGCGCGATTGCGGACCCCGTGGGGAACCGTGACACGCTCGTGACACTCCATACTAGTTCGTACTAGTTCGTAGTTGTCCGTAGTAATCCGTACTCGAACCGTAGTGGAACCGTAGTGGTCCCATTCATTTGCACATGCCAACCGCGGTGTTTCCTGTGCCAACCTTGCTGCTCCTTACTGTTACCGTACTCAACCGTACTCAAATCGTAATGTATTCGTAGTAGTTCGTAGCATTTTTTGAGAAATGCTCATTCGGGAGGCATCCGTGTTTGCCTTAAAACATGTGCTCGATGCAATAAATCAGTTATTGGGTTTGTTACTGACCCCCTACAAAAATATGTGGGGTCTGTCAGATATATAGGGGGACTTGGCTATTGCCTCGCCCCCTATAAATCTTACTGACCCCACATATTTCTGTAGGGGGTCAGTAACAAACTCAATAACTAATAATGTCATCCCGAATAAAACGGGACTGTGTTAATACAGAAATCCCCACCAGGCTGTAATTGATATTGTGGAAGAAATACGTTAACACTAAAGGTGAAAAAGAACACAATAGTAACACAATAGTAACACAATAGTAACACAATAGTAACACAATAGTAACACAATAGTATCCGAAAATCCACAAAAGAAAAGTAAACGTAGTATCTGCCCAATCGGTAATGCATCTCAAATTTCAAACCCTCGTTAAAAACACCAGCAGGCCTTGAATTCACCAACCATTCTTGAGAATATTCTTCTTAGACTTAAGCCCAAGTACGAAAATGTCAATCACTATATTTCTATACGTTTAAAGGATAAACGTTCATAAGAAGCTGCTATGTATAAATATGATCAATTCTAATGTATATCAACTTCATACGATTGTTTATCTATGAATATCATGGGAATATTTGTGAATGAAATTTTAGTACTTGAGCTCAAGTCTAAGAATAGTCTTAAGAATGGTTGGTGAATTCCAAGCCTGGCCCGTATTCATAAAGTAGCTTAAGTGGAGAATATTACTTAAGTCAAAATTTAAGATTTTTACATGTTTTTATATCTCCTTATTAACCTCTCAGGAACACTACAAACCATCTATTTTAAGATTATTTAAATTTTATTTATCCATAACCATGTTGCTAAGAAGCTTTATGAATACGGACCTTGGAAACCATGTTACGTTTCGTGTGCTCTGAAAACGGAATATCTTAAAGTGGAATAAGAAAATAGCCAAGCACGGAGTACGAAATGTGTTCGCTTTAACCTTGCATTGTGGGAGAAAACGTAGGAACTGAGTCAATCATTATTCTGCAATTGTTCATATTTATTTCCTCTTCGCCATACAAACTATATCATTGTTAAGCTGTCAAAGCAAACAAATGCTTGATGTGATGGATCTCTCCTTTTCTTCTGCCAAGGCTTAATACAACGTCATATCAATGAATAATTTAGGACAACTGATATTTTAGTGGCATCTCCCTACATGGTATAGCACATTGTGATTTTCTTTTTATTGAATCATCGTTATACAGTTCATAGAGTTAAAGACAATAGTGTTTAATTTTCCAGATTGCAAATATCCATCATTGTTGTGTGCGTACATGTATACACAACTTGGTGTAATTAAAAACAACAACATGATAGCTCTCTTCACATGTTACATGTCACATTGGTTTTTTCATTCGAAATTTACTATGAATTCTTTATTTAGCTGTTGTATGGTTTCCTTGCTTATACTTCCATACGTGGGACGTGTAAATGATCGAATCTGTATCACAAGTTTAGTTAAGTTGTCCGTAAGTTTTTTGATTATATAGATGATTAATAACTGGACTTACATACTATCTAGTTATGTTTCATTTATTAACATCCAAACTGCAACATTGGCATAATAAAAGCAGTGATAAGGAGATACACACACGGAGTTGTAGTCTGCCTCTGCATCTTGGCAGACGATTCATTGTTTACGTATCTGCACAGAAACAGTGAAGCAATAGAGATTATTTAACGGCTGGGATCAATTATGGGGAAATTCCCTCACTCACGAGATGGTAGTTGTGTTGTTCTTTTCACAAACGAGCGTATGCGAGTGAGTGAAAAGGCAAAACACGCCTGCCATCAAGTGAAGGATTTCCATTTAAATAATCGATTTATTACATTTTAAATCAGTTTATGCATGATTTTAACCGAAATTGTTAGCTTTATTATACGTTATCGGCGAATGACGTCGACGTCAGCAACACTTTATTGACGTCATAACTCAACGTCACAGTTAGTTATTTTTGTGTTTGCAGTTAACTATTAATATTTAGCAATTATGAATATTCTTTCACTGAGAAATGCCAACCTTTCATCCATAGAAATGTAATAAATATAATTATACTATCCTGTTTCCTTACATTAACCCTTAACCCGCCAAGCACGACTATAATAGATTTGCGTCCATTGTAAACCCAGATCAGCCAACGCAAGCTGATCGGGGTTTACATTGTCCGTTGCTGATCAGTCATTTCCCCCCCAAAACACCCCTTTGTCACATATATGGAATGGTCTTAATTCAAATCCATTTATATGTGTAGGGGTTTAAGGGTTAATATGGATGATATGCAGTGCATCCGTCACACTGTTGTTTCACGCGACATACAACATTCGACATACGACATTCTACATACGAAAATCGGCATTCATTCAAAAACATCCTTCAAGGTGAATGTCGTTTCACGCGACATACAACATTCGAAATACGACATTCGACATACGGCATTAGACATACGACATTCGACATACCACATTCAAAGTGAATGTCATATCACGCGACATACAAGATTCGACATGCGGCATTCAACATACCACATTCAAAACTATCCTTTAAAGTGAATGTCTTTTAACGCGACATACTACATTCGGATGTTCTTGAATGTCATATGTCGAATTTCGTATGTCGAATTTCGTATGTCGAATGTTGTATGTCTCGTGAAAGACATTAACTTTGAAGGATGTTTTTGAATGTCGTATGTCGCATGTCAAATGTCGTATGTCGAATGTTGTATGTCGAATGTTGTATGTCGTGAAACGACATTCACTTTGAAGGATGTTTTTGAATGTCGAATATCGTATGTCGCGTGAAACGACATTCACTTTGAAGGACATTTTTGAATGTCGTATGTCGAATATCGAATGTCGTATGTCGAATGTTGTATGTCACGTGACATTCGTTTGAAGGATATTTTTGAATGTCGTATGTCGAATATCGTATGTCGAATGTCGTATGTCGAATGTTGTATGTCACGTAACATTCACTTTGAAGGATATTTTTGAATGTCGTATGTCGAATGTCGTTTGTCGAATGTCGTATGTCGATTGTTGTATCTTGAGCCAACTTCACGCAGTTAAAATAGTTTCGTTTTAAACTATCACTGTACCAATTAGAATAGTCAAAGTGACACAATCTAAATAAGTTTGATGGCAGTCTGTTTCAATCTTCCGCATTTGTTATTCGAAGTATCCTTTATAAATATTTATTTTCGGTGTAACAACTCAAAACTGAAAGTTAACATGTTTTATAGCGCCATTAACATACCATCCTTAAATTTGCTCCAGTAACTGGTTGCCACTGTTATAAACGATTCCATTAAACTGAAAAAAAAACAGGGTAAAAGACGTTTCACGTTATCGTGACACGAACATAATTATGGCAATGAATATGGCCGAGGAATTGTAAGACTGATTTTCAATTCTAAAGCTGACACATTGGATATAACATTCTTTATTAGACCGGTCATCCCTTCATTTGTACAATGGACACCTCTCGTCATTTAGTTGGAACATACTATAATGGTAAATATGGGTGAATGGGTACTGACCTGAGTGTATCATTACGCTCCACTTGCTCACGTTTTTATTGTCACGTAGTAGGCATGCATGTCGACCAGGGAATACAGCATTCACAGAACACTGTCAGCTAAAATCACACATCCAAAACAAACAAACATGTCAAGAATATATAGAATAATAGTTTACGAGATCACAACATAAAATGGTTGGGAATAGGGGTACCGGGTAACGGTCTGTGGCAAAAGATCGTTGGCGGTTTATGCAAGGTGATATGGTGAATCATTTCTATTCGTAGTGTATTGTCTTGTCATACTATGAGCACAAGACAGATAATTGTTTGCTGTCAACGGCAGTGCTACAGATAAGCTTTCAGCACAATGGGTATGAAAATAACACATTAAGTATTTACATTTACAAATTCGTATCCTTAAAAATAAGTTTTGGACAAAGCATAATGTAAAAGGTTTAGTCTTTAGTTATTACCATAACACTATTACGTATTTCCTCTTCTCCTTACATATACATTCAACATTGTTTCAGTTTTCTGTTTTTTAATGGCATTAGTTTGTGTCAAACAGCAAAAACAAAAGCCATTTCTTATTTCTTGCGAGCATCTACTAGTAAAATTTAGTTGGAGGCACTTGATTGTCACGCAATAACTTAAACTTCAATAAGCATCTATTGAGTTTGACATATATTGAGTATGACATATATTGAGTATGACATATATAATCTGCGTTAATATTAGATATTCAAACTATACGTAAATATAGATATAAATATCGAACAGGAAAAGCAGCATTCAAGGACGAAAGTCAACCACAAACACACACAGAAAAAAAGAACACATTTAAAGATGATTAAAAGGCCAAATAAGACATCACAAACACAAAATGGTTGACAATAGGGCTACCGCCTTGGAACGGTCAGTGGTAAAAAAAGACCGCTGGGGGTTTAAACCAGGTTCTAGGGTGTACCAAACCTCACACTTATCCTACTGTTATCCCAATAAAACGGGACAGTGTAAATAAAGAAATCCCCGCCATGAACTATTCTCTAACCAACAAGGCAGCATTAATAGACAATATAAATAAAACACAAAGATGCTCGTGTATATATAAATGGAAAAAAAGCAATAGCCTAGAAAGCCACAAAGAAGGTACTCAGTGACTTGGCAGAAGCCAAAGCAACAACATAATAAACCATTGAGGGCACGACAAGACAAGACTGCAGACAAACATCATTGGCTTTAGGTAGACGTGATCATAGGGTCCACAGCCTATTCGGAAAGTATAGTGGCGATCTGTAAATGGGTCCACCACCAAGCATGCAATGCGTTGCAAAATGATAGGGTCATAACCTCTTTTGGTAAACCGTTTAACAAGCCTAACAAAGTTGTATGCAAATGTTTATGACCAAGGATCTTACGAACTTTGTAAATCACGTCACCATAGAAGTTGAGGTTACAGTTGATATGACTAATAGTTATGAATTATATGTTTATATGAATAGATATACAACAAAACGCCACCCCAGCCCTTAACCAACTTCACCCAACCCTATACACACACCACCACCTAGTAGTGTTTTAACTTGTTTATCAGAATTGCGTGGTCAACAATATTAAAAGCTTTTTTAAGTAGACAACGTCCGTTATAATTAGCTTCCAGTCATTTTCTAATTATGCCTATTAGAAAGATCTTTATTTCCAATTTTCAATAGACTTAAAAGCCCATGAGGATACAAAATACAATTACAAAGCATGGCAACAGTGTACTTATTACAAACAAAACATGTCCAAATATGCAGTTTATCTTAACTGAGTTGATACAATGAGAAGGCGTTTATATAACACTTCCTTGCATAGATAAATTACAATTCATCACAATTTCCTTAATTAACACATGTATTATATCAAATGAGTCAAATAAAACAGCTTGTTATCCGTATGATAAATATATATCATGTAATGTAAATATAAGTACAGATATACATGTCTATTAATCCACCACGGATTTTTAATAGTTATTAATAGTTGCAATTTAATTGGTGATTTCTTTAACTTAGTTTGTTTGCTACAGACTTTAAATAAACAATGACATAGATACCCGTTGTTGAGTGAAGACAAGTTTTAACCCAGTAAATGAAAACAATTCACTGACAGTCAAACTACTATTAAAGCAGATCCATATGAATAAAGTGTCTTTAACCAGACTGTGTTCTGTTCCGCTATTAAGCAATCCATTAATCAATCTTGTTCTTGTTTGTCTAGGAGTGTACTGAGAACAGTTATAGAAATATATTTGTGAAGAGGTGTCACTTTACCTTCTTCCCATGTATCAGTCAACACTGAATTCCTTATTTGGTGTCAAAGTTAAAGGTTACTATCTACTATATATCGGGCATTACTCCTGAGTATTGTCACATTATCTGGACCCTGAAGGAAGACATATCATTATGTCATCAAATATGTATTGTGAGCATGTTTAGTATGCTGGCAGTTTTCAGTTTTTGCGTAAAAACTTTTACCCAAATAATACGTGTTGGTGACATATCTGATTGCAATCAAATTAAGCAATCCAGCATAAAAACAGCCGGCTTTCCGAACAATCAAGTCTGAGGATATTGAATACCTCTAAGCGCAAGTCCTCTTCTCACAAATTAATGTAAAAGTCATAAAACTGTTTCCGCTCATTAGTTTTTCCAACATCTATTCGAGTCATTGACCGACTATTAGTCAGATATATATGTATGTTGCCGTTAGCACGACTTAATCGAATTACGCCAAATGCGTCTAAATATCTGTATGTCGATGTAAACACTATATTATATCAAATACGCCAATAGGCCCGGATATTTGCGTCTAGATATATTGGTCGACAGTAAGTCGGCTTAAAATGTATGTTGATGTTGGAATTACATTAAGTGGGTCCGTCTTCCTACGAATTAGAAGTGTAATTACCTTATGATCCTTTGGGATCATGGAGTTCAGCCACTGTGATTTAAAGAAGAATACCGCTAAATACTGTGCGAGGAGGCGTGAGAGGTACAGCAGAAAGCATTGCCTTTTTTGAACGTCCTCGACAATTTTGTTTTGTTTTGTGGTGGAGGCAGACCACCCACTTTTCCTGGGTAGAACCAGTACTGTACACCTCCCGCCATCCGTTCGTACTCAACAAAACCGAGTAATATATACTCCGGTCGTACCAATGCGATATTGACACTTTTGTTTTTATTTATGGCATGCATTTGCTATCATTTGAAGAACATTGAAGACCAAGAATAATATATATCCAAAATAATAAATGCATTTTAATCGACATTAAATTCCTTCAATGGGACTTGCCCTAGCAGCTGGGAGATTTATTTGTGATTTTAAATGTGTTATTCTAAATGTGTGATTTAATGTTATTTTCCAAACTATTGCTGTCAAAGATGTGAACTCTTTGTTTTATTATCAGGAACAATCATTTAACTTAGCTGTTTTTGTTGTAATACTTTCTTACGTAAGATGTTTTCTACACAACATTTGTTTATAGTAAATTGTCTGTACTACTTATGAAGCACAAAGCATTAACTCAAATACTCAGCTAGCTCAAACAACTGCTTAAAACAGAAACACGATAAAAGGCAAACGACTTATAAGCTTGTGCAAATATTGGTTGTAATGTAAGTAAACTGTTTATTATAGTGACATGTGTACAAGTATCAACATAATATTCAAATATATAACATGGATATTACGTGATATAAGTCTGTAAAATAAAGTTTTCATATAATTAACGTGATATACTAAAGATATATACAAAAGTATATTATTTACAAAATCTACGCTCCGGATAATGTTTCGCAACCGTACCAACACCCACAGTAGAATGGGGTTTGTTAACATGACACAAGGTTTGAGAACACATAAGCAATATTTATCACTAATGTTCCAAAGTTATTAAAATTATGCCGTGTCTAAGACGTTTTCTCTTTTTTATCAAAAGTGTTCAAGAAACTATAACTGTATATACGTTGAGTTGTCATGTACATAAAGCTATTCATTCATTCATTCATTCATTCATAAAGCCAATGGGAGGGGTTTTACGATTCGTTTACTTCCAAATGCAAGCCCGTATATAAGTAGAGAAACTTATACCAGAAAATATTTTTAATCCGTCGTTCGTTTTAGCAAAATCCTCACTTTCTTGATCATTGAAAAATAGTTCGCTCACCACGGAATTCGAACTGGCATTGAATTTAGATTCCACTAGAGTTTATATTGAATTTTGAATTGAATTGAATTGGATTGTATAGTCGCACCAACAGCTAAGGTCATATGGGGACTTTCCAGCTTCCATTGGTGGAGGAAGACCCCAGGTGCCCCTCCGGGCAATTTTCGTGCACGGGCGAGCACCTGGGTAGAACCACCGACGTTCCGCAAGCCGGCTGGATAGCTTCCTCACATAAAGATTCCTAGGCCCCTGAGAGATCGAACCTACAGCGGTGAGGGGCAAGGGATTTCAAGTCAGAGACGTTAACCAGTTTATATTGAAACAACATTAAACAAAATAAATATATTGCCGCCACGTAGCAGTCTTTCACTATTTCACTTGCCTCCACTTCTTTTCGGATACCTATTCTGGATTTTCACACATTTATGTATGACTAATGAATTTAGAAAGATTACTTTGCCTCCCAGAACACTTAAAGATTGCTCTTTTACCTTGGGCTATAGTCACGCAACACGTTTAATTATATTTTCAGAAGACATTTTATGACAAACTCTACAAGGGTTATTTGAAACAATGTTAGCATCGATCTTGCTATTCAAATGACGTTTCATGTTGATGTCTAATACAATCAAAACCAATAAAGTCCTGTCAATTAATTTACCAGATGGATATTGTTTAGCATTTGTCATATTTATATTCATCGGAGGTTGTCATATTGTGTAAACATACTTAACAAGTAATTATGTTCGAGTGCAATGATGTGTATTCCATACGAAGCATCACATTAATTGGGTAGTAGATAAATGACAAACAATATTGACGTTACAATGTTGTGGTAAACGACTCTAGGGAGGACAATTTATATCGAAAGAGCCACGATATGGCGTTTATCTGCTCTCTTTAGTGCACTGGAGCGATTAATTGTAAACATGACGTAAATGGGACCGTGCCGAGAATGTTATGACGATATTTACAGAAGCGTAGCAGTTATCAGAGACGTGTGACATTCGTCTGATGGTACGATAAGTTATGGATAACTCAGAAGTTTGTTAAACTAGATTTATAATTAACAGAAAATAATAATATAGAGTTCATGGAGTTTATAACGAAATTAACGACGTTAGATTCGGTTAATTTATGTTTTCATCTATAATACTCAGCGAATGAGTGAAAAATCCAACAAACCGGTTCTCGAATCTATTATCTCAAAACGACGGCATAAACTGTACATTGTTATTAACGTTTAATAAACGGTTGAATAACAGACTGAATTAACACTTGGCTACATTGTAGTTTAAGTCATATGTAATAAATCATATGGTTTTGAAAAGCATTTTTTTTATCAAAATATATTGTTATTGAATAATAGTTAGCAACTCAGAGCATCTGGTCATTGAAGAAATTGAGAGATTTTTTATTATTAATATCAAGTTGTTATAAATAACTTTATAGTTGTTATCATATTTTAAATAGTTTAGGTCAATATTTTAGAACTGACCATGATCGCCGCCAAACCCTTTAAGATATATATGTCACTTTTTTTTTACAACTTAAGCAGTCATCAGTGTCTGGCAAGTGGTGCTAATAATTAAAGCTAGACACAAAAGTCAGGGATGTGTATAAATCATTCGAGACTCAAACACAACAATTGTATTAATAGGGAGGGACCCAACTTCTCGTATCGTGCAAAAAAACACGTTTGGTTTACCCGGAAAGATATACTCGTGATTTTTTGCATATCAATAGCAGAAACTGTACCATATACGAAACAACTGTATGGATTAATGGTATTCTTTGCATTTCGTAACACCAACGCATTTTCTACGGAAGCCCGTAATGTGATAAGAAAATATTGATATTCAAAGAAAAAATGTGTACAAGTTTATATTTTAGCGATATGATTTTGTTACATAAATAAGACATAAGCATGCCTGATTATATTCTGTCTATGCAGAATGCAACTTTCAAAAATAAATAAATTAAAAGCGGTTTAAGGATTGAAGATGGCGGGCAGATGGGTGGAGGGAGGGACGGGCATTTACCTTTTGGCTAAAACTTTCGTGCACGTTGTTAATAACTTCTGTAAATTGTTTTCGGTAAAAAACAACTTTACTGTGAAGCATTATATCGTTAAGATGCCACTTTCTTACGAGCAAGGCCGATTTTCTTATTTTCAGAATAGAGTTATGACCCTTGAGCTACTTAACAAAAATGCACATTTTGGATATTAAAGCTTAGGTGCAAGGTTTAGATAAATCTTTATCTTATTTTGGATTTTAACTAAAATTGCTGTGAAACATTATATCAAACAGACATCACTTCCTTACGATCAATGTGGACCTTTGCCTTTTCTAAATATAGTTATGGCCCCTGATTATTTACGAAAATACATTTTTTTTGTGTTGACTTTATGTTGACTAATCAAGTTTTGTTGAAAATTAAACAACATTTTGGGTGGAAATTGTATATTTAAATAGAATACCAGTAAATGTTAATCATCATTATGATATATCAAATTGTTTTGCCATTTTGGAATAGAGGTATGGCCCTTAATTTACTTAGAAAATATGATTATTGCAACAACTATCTTTAATTGTGTAGGGTTTAAACCATATCGTTTAGTGTGAAGTCTTAATAACATTAACATGCTGGCGGATATTTAGAATCCGTTCGATGGTTGCTTTTAGATTTCTTAATACAGTTATGGACTTTCAATTTACCTTGAAAATAGAATAGTAGTTACTGCAATTACTATCTTGTCAAATTGTAAATTTCCAAATTGGTTCACTTTTTTGTCACAGTCAGATGATTGTATTTATCAGAAAAATAACGGGTTTTTTATTGACTAGTTTCGTTGGAAGGCGATTGAGCGACGTCTGTGTTTGGGTATGACGTCTGGCAGAGTTTCTCCAAAACATATTGAATACTATCTAAATGAGTTATTTGAAATTTGCACTTTTGTTACATATGATCATTAACTGTCCAACCAACATTGGTGTTTCTGTGACCTTGAGTTACAATTTTAGGTTCTGATTGATTGAACAGGCAACTTTTGGTTAAGAAAGTTGGCAACGTTTCTCAAAACACATCATGAACTTGAATACTTTCCTACGGATTGTGTCGCCTTGATCCATGAGACCCAATATATTAAATAGTGTAATAGAGTCATGTTTACAATTTAAAACTATAAGTAACACTAAATGTGATCCATATCCTATTTCGAGTCAGAAATAAATTATGGTATAAAAGTCTAGAATGAAATATGACATTCACAGAATACAGTCAGTCAACCAAACAAACGTATTTGAAACAAACACCAATCACAAGGATAGAAAAGAGCAAAGTATGCGAAATGGCAAACTCAAACGGTTGGAAATATGGGAACCTCCTTGAAATGGTCATTGACAATATTGGTACCTCTTTGGAATGGTCAGTGACATAAAGGCCGCTGGGGTTTAGCCAGGTTCTAGAGTGCACCAAACCTCACTCTTACCCTAGTTTCATTCCAACAAAATGCGACCAGCCAGGCTATATCCCCTTACAAATTAGGCAGTATTAATAGCAATTAGTAGGCAATATAAGTATAACACAAAATGATCATGTATATATGAATATAAAATGCCCAAAAAGTCACAAAGCAAATACGTGTCAGGAGCCAGGACAACAAAAGAATGATGACGATAAGACAATATTAAAGTCAAACATTAAGCGTTACCATCCCTTGCCCTATTTAGATAGAAGCACATGCATTCATTAAGATATATAGTATAGAAGGATAGAGATAGAGAGAAGAAGAAGGCCCTTTACTATATACATATACTACAACTATATTCTCTCTAGCTTTCTATACTATATATCGTAATAAATGCCTGTGAGTAGAAGTCATCATAGGGTTCACAATCTGTCGGGTCATCGCAACATTAATTGTAAAACATTGTGGCGAACTGTAAATGGGTCAACATCTAAACATGCAGTGCGTTGCAGAATGATAGGGTCATAACCTATTTTGTTATGTTTGTTAACAAGTTTAACACAGATTGTATGAATGTGATAATGACGAATAATCTTTAAAAGTCTGTACATATAGTCACCATAGTATTCACGTTGTGACAGTCCTTGTAGCAGAAGAGTTCTGACAATACTTTTAAAAATAAATCAGGGTTATGCTGATAAATCTTTGCACAGGTTTGTCCGGATATAAAAGTCAATGACTCAATGAAGTTCTATTAAAGCTGGAGTAGATGAAAAGCAAAACAAAATTCCAACTGTACTGGATTCCTTATTTACAAAAACAGCCTAATAAAGCACACTTTCTTCCTATTTCTACTGTCTGCACCACTACAAACATCTCCACGTAAACACAATATTGTGCTAAAGCTTATGCTAACTCTTGGATTAATATATTTTAATCGTTATTACTTTCTTGAAAACGAATGCAATAATATTTTCAAAGACAAGCATTTTGCTCTTATTCAATATTTAATTTAGTAAATAAACACTAATGTTTGCTCAGAATTATACTGCAGTAGAATAAAATGTATTCTTTGGCATATCACTCCGTCAAAACAATCAAAATGGACTCCCACCATTGTGTTTTCCATAGGGTTACAGTATAGCGTTTGTTCTAACCATCACTTTCTAAAATTCCATAGCTCTAAACAGCCTACCTAAAATTAAAATACTAACCTAAATTCATCAAAGATGTCAAAAGTAAGCGGTGTTCAGTTCGATTGTTTATCACTCAGCACCAGCCCATAGCATTAGTGGTGTCAGGTCGCGGAGTTGATTTCTGATTACCATTTTGATATTTTAGCTATGGTCATGTGACAAATTATGACGTATCACGTTGACAGAGTCACATGGTGATCCTGGTAAAGATTGGGTAATGATCACTGTTAAAAGGCTTATCAAAGGAGGATGTCACCTTATTATTGTGCAACGCACTGCATGTTTAGTGGTTGACCCATTTACAGTTCATCGCTTTGCTTTCCACTTGTGTGATCGCCGGAAAGATTGTGGACCTTTGATGACGTCTACCTAAATCCTGAAAGGACGGTAACGTTTGATGTTTGTCTTCAATATTGTCTAGTCGTGCCCTTATAATTAACAGTGTCAAAATTGAAATGATCTCTCTTGTCATAGACTTTGCTTATTATTTCTCAGTTTCAATCGCGGGATGTAATTCGAGTAAAGAAGATATAGCAACTATGGGAAATATTAGCTTTTTTGAGTTGAAGTTCTTTAGGAAAGAAAGTATATGTAGTAACCATAGTAATAAGAAAGGGTTGTAATTGTCCAATATATCATCCATATACAAAGAGGTATAATAAAAGGCTTCGATTACATCTGCCTTAGCGTATCTGGTAAAAGTCTAAATATGAAACGTCTAGCATAACAAAACAAAAACAAATCTGCAACAAGAGGTGCACATTTCGTTCTCATTTTGATTCCAACAATTTGTCTATAAACAGTAGTGTCATACTTAACTAGTTCCATATGTGTAAAAATATTATCTTATATGAAAATAAATGCTTCGAAAACAACTACGTGATAAGTCCAAATGGTGTAATTTTCAAAAACTCTTCAACTAAATATAAGTGAGAATCAGAACTCGTTTACTGAAGTTGCTGTGTACTCAGTCTGAAATTTAAATATTTGCAAACATCAAGGGCGATAACTTTTTAAACCTTTCCTCAGTTGTTCTCATTGTCAAACAAAACCGAGACCTTAATAATATTACCCCAAAAAGCATGGAAAATCAAATGCTATACAATCATCGTGAAAACAAAACGCTCCTTAGTCAGAGGACGATATCCTCATTGTTTAATTAGAATATTACATGTAATTGATGATATTTCAAAGGAAAGTAGGAAACAATCAGACGTTCGAATTTTTCGACAATTTAGAGCAATAACTTGATACTTGTCTAACCTGTCTGAAATCCGTTTGATATAAAGTTACACGCCAAACTCTGTGAAAATCGAAACCAATTTATTTAATGTATTGTGTACGAAAGCTGAAATTTGCATTTTTGCAATAATCAAGGCCAATAACTCAGTAACGCAGGTGTCAATTCTGCTCATTGTCATCTTTTCAAAGTTCATATTCATATAAAGTCTCATACTAAATAATGTGAAGATCGGATTCCGTTTACTAAAGTAATGTGCGTACTCAAGCTAAAATGTGCATATTCTTTCAATAACCAAGGGTAATAACTCTTTAAAGCAAGTGTCAGTTTTACTCAGTATTGAACTTGTCAAAGGCCTTGTAGGTATAAGGCCTAACACCATACAACATTTAGTGGAAATCAGAAACCGTTTACTGCATTTATTGTGAACACAAAACAATCGCATTATCCCTAGCACAGGACAGAACAAAATTCATAAAAGGTCCATAACTCTTGTTAACATTAGTAAAGTGTAACGTAATCAGTTCTTGATTCTGTAGTTTGATATTTCATATACACATATAGGTTTCAAATACTGGAATTTTATTTGCCTAAAAGGACGTGTGCACATTTCTTTACTTTCCTTTGACTGTTTGTTCATCGATTTTCATATAATGGCTTACCGTAGAAATCGCGATGCTGTTACGAAATGCAAAGTATGCCAGAAGTCCATACAGTGGTTTCATATGTACAAGACCCTCATCTGTTAATATTTAAAAAAAATCAGGAGTATATCTTTCCGGGTAAACGTTTTCGTTTTTTTTCAGGCTTGGATCCCTGCATATAAGTAATGTTATCGAAAATTGTATTCTCGAAATCTCCAACAAAGACGAGTTTAAGATAAACGAGCCAAGATACATTTCTAAATGTTGGAAAATTGCTGTCATTTCGTACAGTATCCTTCAATACTTGGTAATGATATGTACCGATGTCATCAGTTGATAGTAGGAGTTTTGTTTCAACTGTGATGCGTATTGATGCATGAATTTGTCATTCTTTTTTAAACGATGCCTTAGTTGTTTTAGTTGTTATTTGTTTCTGTATGTTTTTGGCTGACTGTCGTCCTTGAATGCTAAATTTCCTGTTCGATTCGTATATCTATTTTTACTTAGTTGTTCATAATATTGATAAAAATAGACATGAAGCATCCATCAGAAATGAAAAAAAAAGGTAGTCCTATAGTCCCACAGCAATCAAGCGCAATGGCACCGCAGTTCCACACTGCACCACAACCCTAATTTAAAAAGTCAATGACAAGGGCAATGCATAATATAAAAAGTGGTGAAGACTGATATCATTGTAACACTGATAACAAACATTCAGAATAAGCTATTTTTTCCTTTTTTTTAGTTTCGGGTTTTAAATTTGATATAAAAAGAAACAAATCTCTTTAAATCTAAACGGATCTGGAATGGAAATAATGATATCGCTCAAGAAAGTAATTCGTCTAAGAAGAATGTATGCATAAAAAAATCTTTTAAAAAACGACGTCATGTATTAGATGTAATCTAATAGAATACCGTTAAAGATAGATGTGCTAATAAGCTTGAGATTATTAAAGAACGAGGATAATAGTTAATTCAGAACCAAGATTAATATTTCAAAAAAGTAAAATTTAGCGAATACAGATATTAAAATGTATGTCTAACTTAAAATACATTGTAATAATGACGAATAGAAAAAATAATGATTACAGAAAAGTCCCTTTAAAAGTGAATGGCCACCCTTTTTGTAGTATTATCGATTAACAAATTTAACTCTTAAAAATCATATGAACATTTCTTGATAATCCCGTAGAGAAACATATATTTAAAACCGCTACTTAGTTGTATGTACATATAAGTATTTGCATGACGTAGATACTACTTTTACCAGTGCGTGACTGCACGGGAAAATGAGGTAAATCTGAATTGTTTAGCTCCACAACTATTTCCAGATAATTGATCAATACATTTACCTATGGGTTAATTTACCTGTTCAAAGTTTTCTACGTCATCAAATAAAAATGTATTCTCGATTTTCACAGATATTGCAATGTGTGAATTGTACATATCTATTGTTGTGTATTGATTTCGATTTAAATAAACATAAACATGTTCATGAAACAAAACATGGCCGGAGAAGTTTAATAAATATTCGTAAAGAAGGCTTTACGGTTCGATGATAATAGGGTAAGAGCGAAGTTTGGTGTACGCTATCCCTATTGTCAATTCGTTTATGCGAGTGATGTTACATGCATTGCTCTTATTAACGTGGTTATTGTTGTTTGTTTTCAGCCGTGTTTTTGGTTGACTGTAATCTTTGAAAGCTAAATTTATTGTTCGACTATTATTTCCCCATTATACATCTCTGTAAAAAAAGAAAACTGTGCTAGTGGGCGTGAGAGGTGTTGCTTCTTTCATTACTTCTCATGAACAGACTCAATAAAACCGAGTCTGCTGCTTTATTCTCTTAATTGTGTTTGTTGCTCCCAAATAAATAAAGCGTCGTAATTTTAAAGAGTATTTATTAAGTATATAGTAATCTGACAGAAGAATAATAAAAATTAGAAAAATGGTCCTATAGAAAATTCGAAACCACAGCAATCAAACGGGTAGATGACACCGTAGGGCCGCATAACATAGAGAGTGGTAAAGACAGGATTGCCGACTTGAAACTGTCAGTAGGTAATGAGGCCTATAGGTTACATTAAATCGATTTAATGTGTAGGCTAGCTGCTAGTATTATTCTGTCTTAAACGTCCTAATTGACAAAACAGTGTAAATAAAAGTGCATACCATCAAAAGAAAATAATCCAAAAGCAGTACAGGCCTATACAACAGTTACAGGCAGGTTACTTTTGGAATATATGGGAATTTTAACATGTTTATTATAAATTTCAGGTATATATCTGGTTTGTTAAGTGTTTATACAAATGACGTGTTTATTTACTAGTATAAGAATACTTAGGATCGAAAGAGACAAAACTCGTGTACAAAGTTACACCAAACCCGACACACAGACAAGCCACAGGAAGAATAATTGAATGAAGTGAATAAAACAACAATATATGTGACACAGACTATACTGAATTGGTGGTTACTGTCAGTTACTGTCAGTGAGTTTGAATATAGTCTAAATTTATTAACCGGCGTCATACTCATGTGTATTGCACCTCGCACAAAATCCTAGGAATTCCATTGGATTAGAGCGGTCACATGGTGACCCTCTATTATTCTATAGTGGGTCAGTAGATTTCATAAAGGGTCACTAAAACAATATGGACTAGAATGTTGATTCAAATTTTAAATCATTTACAAATAGTTCTTTAAATCGTTAGTAGCAAACATAGTAAGTAAATGGAATAATGTTTTTAAACTGTACCGTCGTGACGTCAACGTCATGACGTCAATTTACGCGAACGTCTCAATGACGTTGACGCTCCATTATAATGGGTTAAATATCGGCGTTTGCCTTTAAAAGGGTGCTCGATGCAATAAATCAGTTATTGGGTTTGTTACTGAACCCCTACAGAAATATGTGGGGTCAGTCAAATGTATAGGGGGACTCGGCTATAGCCTCGTCCCCTATAAATCTTACTGACCCCACATATTTCTGTAGGGGACGTCAGTAACAAACCCAATAACTAATAATATGTTATCATTATCATCTTTGGAATTAAATAATAGCTGTTCGATCTGATTAAAAGGTATACATGTTGCAACCTTCATTCAACTAAACTAACATACAGACTTCTTACGGATGGCGGGAGGTGTACAGTACTGGTTCTACACAGGAAAAAGAGGGTGGTGTGCCTCCACCACAAAAAAATCAACCGTCATATATAACCTTACATGTGTTGAAAATGACGTAAACCCCCATGCAAACAAACAAATCCACTGATAAAAACTAACCCTGGTAGAATGACAACGTCAGTGGCGGGAGAAAACAGTCTGTAAATATCCATGTTTACACGGACTGACTAATATTGCTATGCTGGGTAACTAACATGACTAGTACACAACCAACCAACCAAACAAACAAAGAGAGAGAGAACAATTTCTCATCGTCAAATACGATCAATCAAACCTATGCATTTTGCCAAAGGAATAATGATTAAAGAGAGTGTCGTTAGTGAGGCACATATCTGAAAAAGGACGTATTTAGGTAAGTGTTGCCAATGTATAACAGCCGTCAGATGCGGTTTTCTGGTCGACATAATTGTAAATGTGAAAGCGGGAAGAGTCGTTATAACTGACTGGATCAACTGATAAAGAGTCGGAATCTTATTGAGAAAATACTTAAGAAATCAGGAAAAATAGCAGCGTCAAAACTCTAGCTAAGATGGTAGAGCACATTAAATGATATATGGTACGAAACATGATTAAATACTAGTATTGCATATCATTTTGCAACGCATTGCATGTTTAGTGGTTGACCCATTTGCATTTCGCCATTATTTTTTCCTTTTTTATTGTGCGATGACCGATCAGATTGTGGACACTATGATGACGTCTACCTAAACCTTAAAGAACGGTAGCGTTTGATGTTTATCTTAAATCCTGTCTTGTTTCACCCGGAATGGTTTGCTCTCTTGTTGCTCTGGCTTTTGTCAAGTCATTGAGTACTAGCATTGTGACTGCGTAGGCTTCCGTTTCTTTATATTTTTATACACATGATCATATATGTGATATTGCCTATTAATGCTGCATTGTTTGTTAGAGAATATAGCCTGGCGGGGATTTATTTACACTGTCCCGTTTTAGAGGAGTGAGATTTGGTTCACCCTAGATCCTGGTCAACCCAAGCGGCCTTTTTACCACCGACCGTTCCAAGGCGGCTGCCTTATTGTCAATCCGTTATGTGTTTGTGATGGCACATGCTTGCTTTTTACTAAAATGTAATTGTTTGCTTGATGCATGTTTTTGATTGGCTGTATTCTGTGAAAACTAAATCCCCTGTTCGACTTGTATATGTACTTTTGCAAATACTCAAAAGCAACGAACACAAACAAGAGAGAAATGTAGCAGACTCGGTTTTATTAAGTCTATTCATGAGAGCCCCTTGTGGTTCCCGGGGGTCCCGTTTGGTCAAGGGGCAAATAATAGGGCCTTTGGAGGGGTAGGCAGAGGGATAGAATCCCACCAAATTCATGTTCATTTTGTCATATTTTGTTCATGTTCATTAAAGGTCTTCATCATGATCCCTGCATTGTTTCAGGTGCCATCTCGCTCACATCAAAAGAGCAGTGGCAGAAAAACAATAAACGTGGCTCCAGCGTAAAATGAAGTTTCTACGATAGAATTTGCAGCAACTCTGAAGTTCAGGGTGAGAAGGTTCTAGGCCCATTTTCCATATTTTATCTCGTTGTACATAGAGGATGAGCCTGGCATGTTCATGCCTGTTAGGCGCCATATAACCTTTCATTTGTTGGTGCGTCTTAAAACCCAATTCAATTCAATTCTATTCATGAGAGATAAAAACATCTATCACACCACCAAGCGCTGACTTAAGCGACATTCTATTGTAAAGGACCAGTAAGTCATAAAGTTACTGATTTTTAGTCGGGCGACTTTTTACAGCCGCTACACAGCACCGAATGAACGCTAACTAGTAACTTACCGAAAAGGTTATCACATGGAAGCTCACGGAAGCAAGAGAGAACTGTATCTGACCCTCTGTAAATGTCATCTACTGAATGAAAGAACGTCATATAATATATAATATATAACATAATTTGCCCATTTTACGTGGGTCTGGTTTCTTACGTGCAGACTAAGAGCTATGCAATTAGTAATTTAGTCAGTTTTAACCATTATTGAACAACATTAATCACTGTTATGATGTGTTGTCACAACCATTCGAAAATGTCATTAATCTCAAACATATAATTGCAACGTGTTGTATTACTTTATTGACTATGGTTTTACCTTGTCATCACTTATTCAACTATATTTACCATTTTCTAATGGCTGTCGTCCTCGAATTCTACTTTTTTCCTGTTTGATTTTTACTTGTAATGGCTGTCATACTTAATGTATTGTTTATTCACAATTCATGACTTCTATTTTTTGTGTTCGTTGCTTCCGAAAGATACTCATTTCAGTTTTTATTAAACATAAAGCGTCCATAAAAATATGAATTATTTTGTAATACGATACTATAATGTAAAAAAATAATAATTAGGCCATTGTCCCGTATTTTATTGCGCGACGTCATGGTGGCCTTAATTAGTTTCAACACTATATTATCATAATAAACGATTGACACATGTGATAACGTCAGGGGTATGGGTTTGGCAATGCAATATTCATTTAGTTTTTCATTTACAGAATTATATAGTGTTTTTTTTATTTGTAATTCGAAAAGATAATTGCTCATTAAGTAGCCAGTCCACTTAGTACTTGTATCCGCAGGGTATTATATTATACGTGTATGTTTAATTGTTTAACCTTCCACTTAATGTTTATCAGTGGACACGAGTATTGAGAGTATGTATCCGTCATCAGTAAGCATTTTTGGCTTTTTTTTATTTTAACTGTAAACAGATGTACTGCATTAAACATATGCACGCAACAAACAGAGAAAATACTTACAACGAAAGCAATTCTTTTTAGAGTTTCTCTACTGAAATACCTGATTAGCACACATTACCGATGCTTAATATGTCTCGTCATTTGCCTCCAACAAATGATAATGTCACCATGTAGTGATTGTTGTTTGTTTTGAATTAGTATTTTTGGTTCACCGCGTTCTGTGAATACTTTAGAAATAATAAATATGTACCTGTATTTTATCGGTGAATGAAATACAGTTAGGAGTTCGGATGCGTAGTAATTAAATCACGAGTGCGTTAGGAGTTTGGATGCGTAGTAATTAAATCACGAGTGCGTTAGCACGAGTGATTTAATTACTCGCATCCGAAAGACTAACTGTATTCGATTTCACCGATAAAATACAGATACGTATTTATTATTTCGATTCTAACACAACAATTACCCCATGGTTTACGCTATTGTTGGGGCACTATATATTATCTCGCAGGTCAAAATAATCAGGCTGCTATGTTTACAGGCTGTTCCATTGGGCACCCCCGTATGCAAAGTTCTGCGTTTCAATACACTTGTAGTCACGTGACAAACAATTAAGTCATTGCTTACGTCATATAGCTTGCGCTGTATGACGTCAAACGTTCTCAGCTTGTTCAAGATGCTTATTAATGTTATATGTACGGATGCATATGATGGGTTTATATCGGGGACACCGTATTGGGAGCATGGCAAGTTTGTTGTAATTAACATTTCATTAAAATTACTGTTGAGTTTGTCTTCGTGACGTATATTTACCAAGTGACGTCAGGTAACGTGGCGCTTCCAACGGATGAAATATACGCGGGGAATTAATGGAACAACTGTGTTTTATCGTAGAATAACATACAGCTGTCTCTCTTCTTTGTCGAAAATGAAAGACTGCGGAGGTCGTTTTAGAATATATTTTCTGTGACGACTTTTAAATAATCTAGTTTTAATATTAGTTTTCTGAATTGCCCTACTATAATAATCATTCCTTGATATTTACAACCATTTACACTTACCAGATTATCCTAATATAACCTGTACAAACGTGGTAGGACCGGTATATACTCTCTAATATAACTATCATGATTTAAGGACAACAAAATAACAATAATAATTACTTAATCTTTAACGTTCTTCATTTCATATCAACTTCAACAGTTAATAGTTTTGGGTCTAGTAACAATTGTTAAATGATAAATTAAACATAAAAACTGCAAAAGACTGTAAAATGTTATAATGTATTACGGATAAAATGTAACAAGAAAGGAAGTAAAACCAGCAACAACTACTTTTAAAATATAATCAACAAATTTATTCAAATACTACAATGAAAATGAAAAATATTCACTTACAGAAAATACATGAAATGGATTCAGTATTTCTTTAAAATCCAATGTACGAATGACGTCCAAATAATATTAGCAAGTGTCCCTTTAATCAAAGTTGTCAACTGTTCCTTTAATACTATTTCACTTCAAGTCTTGCTGTTTATTAATTCATAATAGTCCAAATGTCCAGATAATCCAATTATCCAATGTCACTAGATGAGCACAATATGTTGTATCCCCTCACAAAATATTTTAATCACAGCATCCAATATTTTGTAAATCCTCAATTAAAATAATGAACCAGATACTTCATTTTGAATATTAATAGTGAAAACCTTACACGTTTTACTAAGGTCAGCTTTATATACCAACATGCAACATTCTAGGTTAAAGAATGTTCTGTAACAATCTACACATCTCATTACGTAAACAATAAATCTGGCCTAAAAAAAGTACACAATAGTACACAGCCCAGCTATTTATACGCGTGCTATTAATACAAACAATCATTAAACATGTACGCTTATATAACATGAGGGTTACAAATGACAATTTCAAAACTGACACAAACAAAACTTAGTCCTGAAATTATATGAGGAGTATACGTCTGAGATGTGAGAATGCACAACAACTGTTTTTAAATAAATGCATGTATGTGTGCACCTTTTGTGATTTAAACATATTTTATTGCCAATAATTTTAAATACAGAATAATATCCACATATATACAATAGAAATAGTATAATGACAAATGGGTCGGGTAACAAGTTCTACCAACATTAGTTTGAACCCTTCCCAGAAGTGAACCTTTTGTATCGGTGAAGAGCTATCTAAACAAGTATTTAGATAGTTTTTCTTGCTAAAAATGATAATTAAACATATCACTTCTTTCAGGAAGCTTTTTCCCCAGTTATCTTGTCTCAGACATCAGTAAGACCCCAGGCGAAAGGACGAATATTCTTTCATACAGATGCACACTTTTTGAGATAAATGCAACATCTCATAAACGCGTGTATTCATACGTGAACGAATGTCCACATACAGGTACACTCTGTATACAATATGTACACAATACGTTTTTACTTACTATGGTCAATCACAAATGAATAAAATGTGTGGGGTATGAAAAAAATCATAATTTAGGCATAATCAATGTCAAGCATGTAATTGCATGACAATAATTCAACACTATTGATGTGAACATAATACCAAAACGAATACTTGGAAGAAATGTGGATGATGTGGGGATAACATGGTTTATTTTATTTAGAGATGATGGCTCGTGTGGTCTAGATGGATATGTGGACTATTCTATGAATCAGTTTATTTTACGTAAAAGCTCAACAACTTTGAGTAAGATTATACCAAACTTTCGGATATAAAGAGCACAATGTCTGTCTCATAAGTATTATTGCTGATATTATGTTCACATCAATATTGTTAAATATTTCTCAGTGATTTTAACCATGTGACAATCCCATATTTCCACTATTGTATTCAAAACAGTTTCATACAAAACATCTATATTAGTTTTATATTGTATATACAATACATATATATTCAGTAGATGTGGAGTCCAAAATATCCATTTCCGTATTTGTCCTATTGAATTAGATGTGGAGTCCAAAACATCCATATTCCGTATTTGTACTATGGCATTAGATGTGGAATCCAAAGCATCCATATTCCATATTTGTACTATAGGAAGATAACAGTTAACAATAAATATCAAAGAGTCATTCAAGACTGCTCTCACGATTTGATTTTAGTTAGAAATTAAATTGAAACATTACTGTTTTGATACTTTAAGCGTGCTTCCAAATTACATTGTTCACAGTTAATACATTTTGAAAACATATTGCTTTTGTTCTGTTCAATTAATAACAGATATATCAAGTTGGAATTCAAATGTGCAACGTTTGGTTAGGTTCTTGGGATGTGACATAAAGAGGTCATTTAACAGTGTCGAATACAAATACGGAATTAAATTGGGACTCGAACACAGCAGACAAAAACATATTTATACTCGGCTTCACCTCGTCCAAATATGAATTCTGTCTGCTGGGTACTCGTCCAATAGAATTTAGTATTGTACTCAACACTGTTAAATAACGTCATAGTACTATATGCTTGACAGTGTTATGCCTAAAATATGCATTTGGTTGAACATTTCACGTGACCATACATATCCACTTTTGACCATTTATGACCGACCAATAGCACTAATTTTGTGTTTTTATGGTGTCTTAAATGCGGGTTGCCTATTAGTTTGCAATAAACGTCTATGTAAGAGCCTTTTATATTCTACTTTTGATATATGTTTCCATAGAATCATGTTACAATACTCCCGACTCAATTGGCGTTAAGCGTAAACAGAAGCTATCAAAGTTGCTATACATCTTCATCATTCGATTGTCATATTATCCTTCCTAATTTGTTCAGATTCCGGTCCATTAGCAGCACATAACCACAATCCACTTATTGGGGAAAGCTGCTACAACGAAACGTTCAATACAGCAAACATAATTGCTAATGGAGAGTAGATGGTTAGCTGGAATATAGAACACCGATATATGCACGTTATTTAACAATTCGTTTTCTTTTTTATTAAATGAAATGTGATTATACATTTTGTCTAGAAATATGCACAAATAATAAATTCCAGATAATAAAAAGTTCAATCCTGGTGTATGTTATGGTGGCATTTCCTTAAAATGTACCTGTCTTTGAAACAACGCTTAAAAGCCACAGTAAAATGTCAAATCTTTATAAAAACTACTAAATATATTTTCTTATTTAAATTCTCTTTATAAGTAGTTTCATCAGGGTTATTAATATATAATGATATTAATAAAAAACGAAAAGTTGATCCCTAGGAAGCATCATACACAAACAAGAGAGCAAAGTAACATTTTCGCTTTTATTGACTCCGACCATGAGAGGCAATGTAACCTGCAACACATCTCACGCCCTCTAGTACCGGCTTTTTACAGTTCGCCACTATGCTTTCCTCTTTAATTGTACGATGACCGGACAGGCTGTTGACCCTACGATGAAGCCTACCTAAAGCCCATTGGGACGGTGGCATTTGATCTTTCTTGTCGTGCCTTTAATGGTTTATTCTCTTGTTGCTCTGGCTTTTTCCAAGTCCTAGTCAGTGGAAAAAAAGGCCGCTGGGGATTTAAACCAGGTTCTAGGGTGCACCAAACCTCACACTTACCCTACTGTCAACCCAATAAAACGGGACATTGTAAATAAAGAAATCCCCGACATGAACTATTCTCTAACCAACAAGGCAGCATTAATAGACAATATACGTAAAACACAAAGATGCTCGTGTATATATATAAAAAAACAAAATAGCCTAGAAAGCTGCAAAGAAGGTATTCAATGACTTGGCTGAAGCCAGAGCAACAAGAAAATAAACTATTGAGGACACGACAAGGCAAGACTGCAGACAAACATCACACATCACTGTCCTTTTGGGCTTTAGGTAGACGTCATCATAGGGTCCACAGCCTGTCCGGTCATCGCACAATTAAAGAGGAAAAGATAGTGGCGAACGTTAAATGGGTCCACCGCCAAGCATGCAGTGCGTTGCAAACTGATAGGGCCATAACCTCTTTTGATAAACCTTTTAACAAGTTCAGCAAAGATAGTATGAAAGTGATCATGACCATGGATCTTACGAACTTTGTAAATCACGTCAGCATAGAAGCGGGTTGTGATAGTCCTTGTCGCAGAAGAGTTCTTAAATTACCTTTATATTTGGAAAAGAAGTTCAGGATTACGATAATAAAATTTTGCAAAGGTTTTACGAAGTTTATGGTAACGGTAACCCTGATGGAGTAGCTTTTCAGTTACACAAAGATTAGTAATATTAAAGTCCTCAACCCGAGTAGAAGATCTAGAAAAACGAATAAGTTCAGACACATAGACCCCATAAAAAGTTGCTCGGGGAACATCCCCATATACGTGGGGTTAATTAACAATATCAAAATTAAAGTCCTCTCCCTTGTTATATATTTTGCTAATTATTTTCAATGGAAAGATGTAAATCAAGAAAAGAAGCGTTAGTATCAGAAATATTAGCTTTGCTAAGTTGAAGTTCTTTAGGTATGTATTATTAACCATAGTAGAAACGAAAGGGTTGTCAATGTTTAATATGTCATCCAGATACCGAGAGGTGTCATTAAAGGCCTCAATAACATCTTCCTGGGTATCTGGTGAAAGACTCAACATGAAATCACTTTCATAGCGATATAAAAACAAATCTGTGACAAGGGGTGCACAGTTCGTACTCATTGGGATACCAACAAAAACGGTCGTTCTATACCTGACGAAAATATTAACTAATAGGAAGATGAGTGCTTCACAAACGTCACAAAACCCAGTCTGCTACTTTTTATCTCTTGTTTGTGTTTGTTGCTTCCAATGATCCCCTTTTCATTATTTATTGACTAGAAAATATTGGCTGTACCTAATAGGTTATTGCACATTTACTGTCTTCTCCCTGACAAATCTCATGTAAGTACGATTCTTTTTTAATTTAAAAATATTTTATTGTGAAATTACATGGTCTGGCAACGAATTCCAATCCTTAATTACATTAACATATAAAGTATTGGATTCAAACCAGTAATTTTAGGCATATCAAAGTTATATTATCCTTGTGTTATGGTTATACTTGTACTTAACCTATGAAAAGGGTATTTAATGACTGTTGGTCGACCATCTTTGAATAAAATTCCAAAATCGATGGAATATGGGCAAGCGAATTGTTCAACCAAATACGTATAGTAAGCATGGGTAATGTCAACCATATAGTACATAGCTGTTATTCAACACTATTGATTGTGAACATAACATTAGAAAGAATCCTTATTTGGCAGAAATGAGCGGTTTCTATTCGGAAAGTTTGGTACAGTTTCACTTGAAATAAATGTGTCCATACTAAGAATATCATATTTATCCAGGAGTGCAGACGGAACAAGTACACCTTCAACCCGGGGCTAGAGGGCGTGAGCGGTAGCTATACATATTTCACTACCGTTCATGAACAGTCTCAATCAAACCGAGACTGCAATATTTTGTATGTGTAATGTTCGTTTCCAAAGGTCCATTATCATACTCTATTGTAAAAAAACAAAAAGGAAATATTTTCTTTCAATGACAACGTCATTTACTTGTTGAACAATACCATTTACAATATGTTCCCCGACAGAAAATTGTCAATATTCGCGTCTAAGTATTTAATTTGAGTTTGAGACATTATAATATGGTCATTTCATCTGACTGTACACAGGGAGAATCTGATCTATTAGAGAGCGTCCAAGTTGAAGCAGCACGAATAATAACAGGCCTGAGGTGCAATTCCTCTAGATCATACTTATATAATGAATTGAACTTAGAAACATTAACAAAAAGAAGAAAAGATCATAAACTTGTAACTATTTACAAAATAATTTATGGCATAAGTCCGGATTACATGTATAATTTAATCCAGCCATACTTACCTGTAAACAATAACTATAACCTTCGAACTTCAGGATTAAACTTACGTCTCCCTCTTTGTCGTACAACATCATATTATAACAGCTTTCTACCGAGTACAATTAAACTGTGGAATGCTTTACCTTTAGACGCTAAAAATGCACCATCTGTTGAACAATTTAAGCATAAACTTAAGGCTATTGAACATAGGACTAACAGTCCATATCACTATAATATAGGAAATAGGAATTATAACATCATCCACTGTCAATTAAGAAATAACTCAAGTAACCTAAATAAGCATTTATTTGACCACTTCTTGACAGATTCAGCAGTATGTCCGAAATGTGGCAATCCATGTGAGGACAATACTCATTTCTTTTTCAACTGTCCACTGTATAACCAATTCAGAAATGACTTACTTGATACCCTAGCCAATCTTGTTGATGTCACGCATATCAACATTGACTTGATACTGAATGGCAGTTCCAATCTAGACGATACTACGAACTCAGAAATTGTACTTATCGTCCACAAATACATCAAGTGTACCGGGAGATTTTCGTAGAATTATAGATGCATGTACATGTATGTATGTATATGTATGTGTACATAGGTATGTGCATGAATGTGTACATGTATGTATATACTATTGTATTTTCAGATATGTTTTGTCACAATGCTAGATTTTTTTTATATTTTGTCATCTTTCTTCCTTTTTATTCTAATTTTTATTTTTTTTATTTGTCTGTTTGGTCTCAGTTATCTTAAATTCCAAAATTAACTATTGGTTACAGAAACTCATACTAAAACCATTATATTTTGTAATAATCGGTACATTTTTATATATATTTCGTATTGGTTTCCAGGATAATTTTCTTTCTATTTATTCTTTTTTTTTTCTCACTTAAATTCTTTCTGACAATACAACGTGTTAATAATAAACAATCACGGTACACATGTTTCAAAGATTCTAAGTTAATTGTCAAACCAATATATGCAAACTGTACTACAATTCCACATTTTATGTTATGTTTGATATGAATGTATTGTTTATATGTACCTTGATACGGGAGAGGTCTTACATAGGCATTGCCTGTTGTCCAATTCCATTCAGTACTTGAACAAAATATTGTTTAAATTATTTCATCTGACTTGAAAATTGCCACCTTTATTTAATTTACCTGATTCAAATAGCATGCTTTCTGTTTTCCGTAAGTGTTAGGATAATGTTTGTCAACCAGTAAGGATGAACATGATTCTAGAAGGCTGTTTAATTTTTTAGTTATATAATATTGGACTTTATGTAAATTGCGCTGTCATCAGCATATTAATTCACAGTCGTTATCTATCGTTATCTATGCTAATGCCAATATCATTGACGTGGGTAAATGATACTGCACTGTGGAACTCCGTACGTGACAACAGACTGGTCTGAAATTGTATTATTGACACAAACGAATTGGTTTCCTGTTTGTTAAGTATGATTTGAATTGAATTGAATTGGATTTTATAGTCGCACCAACAGCTGAGGTCATATGGCGACTTTCCAGCTTCCATTGGTGGAGGAAGACCCCAGGTGCCCCTCCGTGCAATTTTCGCTCACGGGCGGGCACCTGGGTAGAACCACCGACGTTCCGCAAGCCAGCTGGATAGCTTCCTCACATAAAGATTCCTAGACCCCTGAAGGATCGAACCTACAGCGGTGAGGGGCAAGTGACTTCAAGTCAGAGACGTTAACCACTAGGCCACGGATGCCCCAAGTATGATTTGAAACAACAAGGGGCTCAACAACCATAGCATTACGTTGCTTCCATAGCATTTCATGATCGACAGTATCAAAGGCTTTTTGCAAATCTAGCATAACCATTCCTGTATATAAACCTTTGGACATTTAACTTTTAATGTGGTCAAACAATAAATGATATGTGTACCTTCTGAGTATGCAAAGTTTAAGTATTAAAATAGTATTGTTTATCAGTTTCTCTCTAGTTGTATGACATACATGGTACGTTATAAGTTTAAGTTGCAAGGAGCGTGTTTAAGAGAAAACAAAAAACATATTTGGCAATAGCAGTTTTCACAGATATTATTGTTTTTCTTTATTAAAGTTCTTTGAAATTGTGTGTGTCTAAATTACGTAATTGTTGCTTGTTTTCAAATTGAAATGTATCGGTCATTGCCCAACGAGAAATATGTATCATTTCCATCACCGAACAGAAGTAGTGTGAAACCACAAGTACCAATAAACATGCAACAACATGAGATGATATAATCGATAAACGTACTGGCTGATTTACCCATGCATGTTATGCTTAATGGGCATTCTGTCTTGACTTCCGTTACACTAATCTGCTACAAAATTGTATTACACGCGTAGCCATTACGGTACATTGACGCCATATTCAGTTTACTCTTCTGGATTAATCGAAATAAAACGCAATGAAAGTAAAAGTACAATTACGAAATAAAGGGTTGCCATAGAAACTATAAAAAAAAGTGTGTGCATGTATTTAAAATGGCATACGGCGATCTTGAAATAGTTGCACGCCATGATTTATGTATGCAAGGACATTTCAAGTTTTAAGCTTTATGTTTATATCTAAATCGGGGTAATATTAATTGAAATGTATGGCTTTGTTATTTTTCAATATGTTTATTAATAGAAGGCTTCAGTAATCTGTAAATTACCTCTCTTGTGGTCTTATCATCAATCATAAATTGGTCCTGGTATTTGATCTCTCCTCTGTGTATATTATTGCATTACGAGGTGCTTTTTAAATTATGTCTTGTATAAATATGACAATTTCAAACAGAGGGATTTTCATAAAATAATACTTGTGATATTTTACTGCATTATTATTTACACATTTTAAACACGTTTTAATATTAAAAAAATCTTCGAGTTATCAGGAGAGACTATTCATTGAAGCTCCTCATTGAATGATGTTAATTTTGGTTTTAAAAAACGTTATGATGACGACTGCGACAATCCTCATAGGACGGTCGCGTTTGATGGTTGTCTTAAATATTGTCTTGGCGTACCCATAACGGTTTGTTCTCTTGTTGCTCTGGCTTCTGCCAAGTCAATGAGTTCTTGCTTTGTGGTTTTCTAGGTTTGTTGTTTTTTATATTATACATACATGATCATTTATGTGTGTTACTTATATTGCCTGATAATGCTGATTTTTGTTTGTTAGAGAATATAACCTGGTGGGGATTATAAGAATCGTTCATGGGTATCCGATGAAGATAGGGAATTCCAACACGAGGTATACGTGTTTTTATCGGAACCGAGGCTCTAACGAGGTTCCGATTCAAACACTTATACCGAGGGTTGGAATTCCCTATCTGAACAGAATACCCATGATAGATTTTTTTCTTGCATATCAGAGACATGTTGCGCGTTGACGGCGCCAGCTACTAACGTTTTGCATGTTTTCCGGCATACCGGATGTTGGCGCGCGTGAATTTTATCTCGATCCTAGGGTGAGATGGAAATATATAGCCCCGGTAAAATGACGGATATCCTTGTCCGGTATGCAAGAAAACTTTATTTACACTTGTCTCGTTTTATTGGGATGATAATAGGGTAAGAGTGAAGTTTGGAGCACCCTATAACCTTGTTTAAACCCCCCAGCGGCATGTTTTTGCCACTGCTCGTTCCAAGGCGGTATCCCTATTGCCAACCCTTTTATTTTTGTGATGTCATATCTTACCTTTTATTGATCTTTGTAGTTGTTGTTTGTTTCTATGCGTGTTTGTGGTTGATGTGGTCCTTGAATAGTGCATTTCTGGTTCGACTTGTATATCCATTGTTACTGTGTGTTTAAGAATGATCACGACTGCATTTAAAGCGAATACTATACAAGTATACATACAAGACGAAATAACCGATGTAAATAAACTCAAGGGGAAATAGATAACAAATGTAAAGTAACTCACGTCGCTATAAAAAATAAAACTGTAAAAGCTAACGTGAGTATAAAATATAAGAAATGTATAAAATTAATAATGACCGGAAAATAACTTGTGAGTATATTTAAATGTGTTTCTGTGTGACGTATGTTACAGATTTTGCTCCGAAAGGTAACAACCTAGTCTCTTACGTAAAACAACTATTCACCTTTTGCGCCTTAAACACTGCATATATACATGATTGTCTTTGGTCATGGGACATGGAGGATGTCCTCGAACCTATGACGTGGCACATAACATTCTATATATATCATAAATACATATGTATATATTTATATATATAAACACAGTCAACGACGCCAAAGGCATCATCTGCATATACGTACGTATGGTTTAAGTTAAAACATGGCATTATTTGTCTGTATAAAATCGTCTTTGATATCGTGTGTGTGTGTGTGTGTGTGTGTGTGTGTGTGTTTGTTTGTGTATTTCTAAGGATTATAGTCCGTCTGCCTACGACAGGCGTCCTACCCGACGATTATAGGCACAATTGAGTCTGGACTTTTATCTGTGTGCTTTTGTGTGTGATGTGATGATATGTCTACTTAAAGCAGCGAACTCAATGGTTTCTTTATAGTGCTGCCACACTGGAATACCACGCCGTAGTAGACACTGATACCCCCAGTCACATTATTCTGACACTGGTCAATCAGTCGTAGCACTACCCATTATTTGCTCGTCAGGCAAGGGTTACATTTTAAAGTCTTTGGTATGACGCGGCTAGGAGATTTGAACCCACGACCTCCCGAATGCAAGGCAGACGCTCTACCCACTACATCACAATGCTTCGGTCGTGTTTGATATCGTATCCAAGACGTTATTTTAAAAGTATAGCTCTAACATCTACAACAACGGATACATAAATATAACAATCAACACAGAAACATGACTGGGGGTAACACAATTGCAGACAATCGCATGCAATAAAAGTATGAATGAGACAAAATCATCGGAGCTGCATGACGACAATTTACACGAGAATCTTACTGACGAATTCGCTGCTTAAATAAAAGGTTTTAGATTAAACCTTCGGTTGCGTGTGTCACAAAATTAGTCACGGCAGATATGGCGTGTTTGTGTTTTCCACAATGGGCGTCAGCAGATGAATTAAAGTGTTATCAATCCGCTTTTCAAGTAGTTTATTTTAAACAAATTTCAAGTAGTTCGTATTAAACCAATCCCAAGTAGTTTGCATTAAACAAAATAGACAAGGTTGAGTACAATATGTATTACATTTTGAAAAGTTAGTGATTAAACCAAAATGTTGGACTTTACTGATCATTATCGCATTCTCTGACGACGTCGACGTTTTTTTGTTGTTGTTGTTTTATTTTTGTTGTTTAAACTATCATTCAGGACATATACCACTACTGCATTTTCCATAGACTTATTATTGCTTATCCTGCTGCACAGATGCAGCTAAGATACATGTAAACAGAAACTTATATTTAGGGGTTGACATATTTTTAGTGCCACTTCTAAATGTCCGAAGGTCATGACCCTACAATTTGAGGGAATCCCCAAATAAATTTATGAAAATCACCCTCTTTCCTTTTTATTCTGCTATATCAAAGAGACAAATCGTACACATGAAAGCCATGTTAAATAATAATCAGAAATAAATAACAAATTCAAGTTAACCTAATTTAATTTCCCGCATTTCCCACCTAGTCTATCATCCAATCAAAATGAGGCTTACGTATGCATTAGGCATTGGGGTCTCCATAAACGTTTTCCGTCAATCAGACCGGTTTTTGCAATCGGGTACTGTAACCTTCAGAGTAAGTTAAATATATATGGGATCATCCATGTGATTTCTAGAGAAATCCTAATATTTCAACGGCAATTTAATAAAAGAAATATTGCATATTACTTTATTTGTCGGCGAAAATAAGCTAAACAAATCTGCATTTTAGTGTAGCTGTAATGTAGACAACAAAGCAGACGATATCACCGGAGACAATTTCACAATATAAATCAACGTGTTAATATTAACGAGTACCTAGGGATACCTCTCTGTCGGGCGCGTCTCTGACAATAATACACTATCAAAACACTAATAAAGGGGCACTAACGGCTAATTGATGGATGGGGAGAGCTAATTTTGATTTACTGTTTTTTGTTTGTTTTCAGTTTACTAATGCATAATGCATTTTGTTCGGTGTAGACCATAAATAATGAAACACAATCGACGGACTCACGAGTATTTTTTTTAATTACCTAGTTTTATTTCTCAATGATATGTGACGTCTTGTTAGCCAGAACAAGCGTCTTATTATCAAAATGTCATTTGAGTTTATTTCAGTATCCAGACTATATTCAAGTACTTTCTTACCGGTATTATCTAGCCCGTATATCAAGTAAAATATAATACGTGGTACTTACAAGACTTGGTTTCTGGAAGCTTGGATAATTACATAATAAAACACTATCATCGAGGGTCCTGTAGACGCTTGATTAGCTTAATAACGACCGTGTATGGTCAGTCAACAAAACAAAAGCTTCCATTTAAGTGCTATTGAGTCTACAATGAGATGTCCGTCTTCTAATAAAGAGTGACAAGATAGGAGATAAAATAAGTAAAAAAACATTTTCTTTTATTTTAGTACATTTTAGTACCTACACCCATCACGTGGTTCTCAATCCAACAAGCTACAATGAAAAATAATTTAGTAATTAAGAACAAATGCAACTATCGGTTTAAAAACAATGGTGATCATATGTACGGTGGTATCACTGAATTAATGAAGATGTTTCGACAAGCTAAATAATCTAATCAGAAAAGAACACTTTTATTTTAGAACATAAACTCATCCACGTGGTTCTCAATTTAACTATAGCATTCAATAAAATACAATAAAATATAAATAAGTAATTAGGAAGAAACGCAACACGGGAATTTCCGCTTTATATTGTATACACTGCACACTTAATTCCACATAATATTCCAAAGAAATCGTAAGATGTTTTGTAAAAAAAGTTGCACTTTTTGGCTTGGTGGAAAACTATGGTAACTACATATAATTAAAGAACCGCGTACAGTTTTCCACCAAGCAATCGAAATATCATCTAAATATTGCGTTATTTTATAAAAGCATAATTACAAACCGAGAGTTTGCTTGGTGGAAAACTGTACGCGGTTCTTTAATTATATGTAGTTACCATAGTTTTCCACCAAGCCCTCGATTTTTCTACTTAAATTCAGCTAAATAACGATTTTTTATTTTTTCCCCTGATATTTTGTATCTTGTTTGAGCAATTTTTCTAATCCTATTACTAGTATATGCTTTGTACAATTACATATAACGTTGTAAACGTTTGAAAAGAAAATATGTTTAAAATGTAAAAAAAAAAAAAAAAGAAAAAGAACAACAACATAGTTTGTGTCAACGGTAAATATGGCCTAGGATGGTAATTCGTAACGTACGTATTAATGAGGGTTACAGTTGCTTAAGATACAAAATAAATAATAATAAAATTAAAAAAATAAAAGTAATAAAAATAACAAAGAAGAGTTTTTGAAAGAAAAGGGAAAACTATTTGTAAAAACATAAATCTCTTAAATTCACGAAAAGATGGGAGGTGTGTGTGTCAAACAGCTTAAATATTTGGCTCAGAACTTAAAACATATATATCTTGTTTTTCTTTTACAGGCGGAGTGCATTACAATATGGGTGATGTGTGTCAAAGAGTTAAGCTGATATCAGTCGCAGTATGGTTTATTTCTGTGATAGCTGCCGAATCTTTAACAGGAAAGTCCGAAACCTTACAGCAACCCGATTCATCATCTAACTCAGTGAAACTCACAAAGCGTGATGTTGACAACGATCGATACTTTAATGTAAACAGCGATAGCCGTGCAAAACAGGAAGATTTTGATGATGTTAATTCTAGCCTGGATCCTATCAACACGATTTATGATGGAGATTTACAAAGTCTAGAGCCTGAATCTACTGGAGACGTGTATGAACCAAAATCGTCAGAAAACATGTTTAATTACGACACAGTTGGGGATGTTGATTCATATAGATTTATCGAGAAGTTGGACAAATCAGACGAAGAAGGTGAAATTAATAATAAAGAAAATGAGCAACTGAGTGAACAGGATGGGGATTTAATTGGTGAACTATACAAACGACTTCGAGCTCCAATGGGATTTAGAGGGCAGTTGGGTAAACGAGCACCTATGGGGTTTAGGGGACAATTAGGCAAAAGGGCACCAATGGGCTTTAGGGGACAATTGGGGAAAAGGGCACCAATGGGGTTTATGGGACAATTGGGTAAAAGGGCACCAATGGGCTTTAGTGGACAATTGGGCAAAAGGGCAATGATGGGATTTAAGGGGCAGTTAGGGAAAAGGGCACCAATGGGATTTAGAGGACAGTTGGGGAAAAGGGCACCAATGGGATTCAGGGGGCAGTTAGGAAAAAGGGCACCAATGGGATTTAGAGGACAGTTGGGGAAAAGGGCACCGATGGGATTTAGGGGGCAGTTAGGAAAAAGGTGGCCAATGGGATTCAGTGGACAATTGGGGAAACGGGCACCTATGGGATTTATTGGGCAGTTAGGAAAAAGGGCACCATTAGGATTTTATGGTCAATTGGGGAAAAGAATAGCACCAATGGGATATTTCGGACAGCTTGGTAAGAGACTTTCAGAAAATGAAAACAGTGTAACATCGCTTCGACGTAAGCGAAACAGTGAATTGCGTTACCCGTCCAGATGGATACGAGATGTCGGACATCGCAGAATAAATTTAAGATTCTTTCCCCAACTAGGGAAAAGGAGCACAAAACTAGGTCAGTAATGGTAAATTGTCGTCTGTCGGTAATGCAGTCGGATGTTGTTTCTTGTCCGTGTGTAAGATGTTTTCCAAAAATATTAAGTTTTATCATGTTTATTGTTTAATTGCTTAATGCACTTCTTTGGTTTATCGTTGATTTTTCATTTTTGCTTTCGGAAAAAAAAGACAATTTAGAGTTAAACAAAGCTTGAACATGCTGTTGCCAAACAGTGTGTTATGAACCCGTGTTATACATAGTTGTAATGAAAAAGAGTATGACCTTTGGAAACGGCCGAAAACGACACATACGAAATATTGCAGTCTCCGTTTGATTGAGACTGTTCATGAGCGGTAGTGAAATATGCTAGCTACCGCTCATGCCCTCTAGCCCCGGGTTGAGCAGAACTCAATATTAATAAAATCAATAGTACACAATTTTAACCATCCCAAAGATGGCGTGCATATGGCGGTGGACATGGAGATTAATCTCCCCCATGTCGTACGGCGTATGGACCCAGTATCTAATAAAAATCTATGCCCGAAGAGCGAAATAAACATAATGGAATTTAGTTGGGAGCAGCGGTTATGAAGCCTGCATATCACAAGTAACAATCAAAAGACTAAATTAAAAAGCAGACAACATATCCTATAAGTGGTTAAACAATACCCAGAGCCTTTAATCGGCCGGAGTAGTGGAACCACTGAATCGAAAATTAAGTAAGAAAACAAAAAAAAATTAAAAAGTACCACCGATAATTAAATATAAGTATCGGGCTCAGCGATCTCCAAAGATCGAATGAATAACAGTACTGATTGCAAGCGAGGGGAGACGTTTTACTGCCGCCACACTGCACAAGCAACGCCACTGTGCTATAAAAAGAGTATGATAATGGACCTTTGGAAACGGCCGAAAACGACACATACGAAATATTGCAGTCTCGGTTTGATTGAGACTGTTCATGAGCGGTAGTGAAATATGCTAGCTACCGCTCACGCCCTCTAGCCCCGGGTTGAGCAGAACTCAATATTAATAAAATCAATAGTACAAAATTGTACAAGTTGAACCCGTCTTATTCACAGCATGTAACGACCTCGTATTATACACAGTATGTAATGACCCCGTGCTATGCACAGCATGTAACGACCTCGTGTTATACACAGTATGTAATGACCCCGTGTTATGCACAGCATGTAACGACCTCGTGTTATACACAGTGTGTAATGACCCCGTGTTATGCACAGCATGTAACGACCTCGTGTTATACACAGTGTGTAATGACCCCGTGTTATGCACAGCATGTAACGACCTCGTGTTATACACAGCATGTAACGACCTCGTGATATTCACAGTATGTAAACGACCCCGTATCATACACAGTGTGTAATGACCCCGTATTATACATACTAGAAGTGTAATAATGCCATGACATAAATGTAAAATTTATTGAGCTAATATCACTTTAAGTATTCCTAGTATAAAGGCAAATATGTTTAGGGTTATCATATGATTGGAATAACACTGTATCATGCTTACGATTTACTGGATTCCATCTGCAAATATATAAAAAATATATTCCTACATGCATAAACATACAAAATGTACTCTAATAGCGTCTCCGTGTCCGAATGGTTAACGACGTTGCGTTATAAACATTCTCCTCTCACCGCTGATCCCACTGGGAGCTCGCCTTGTAAGTGATGAAGTGTCGATCCTTACGGATGGCGGGAGGTGTACAGTACTGGTTCTACCCAGGAAAAATGGGTGGTCTGCCTCCACCACAAAAAATCGTCATATATAACCTTACATGTGTTGAAAATGACGTAAAGCATCATACAAACAAAAAAAAACACAAATCAACACATAACCATACAGCGGAGCTCATGCAATGATGATTATTATACAAAATGCATGGCTCGTTCTACACATATAAACACATATGTCAATCATGGCGATGATGCACACTAACGGGACTTTTAAATGATATACGACAATAATGTTCTTTAACAAACCTTGCAGCTTATTTACTCTTAACATAGTTATAAAGTATAATCGTTATGTAATAATAGGATGAACGTTGCAAATGAATACTTATTACGTACTTTTAGCAAATTTGTATATAAACTTTATTTCTTCATGCAGAAACATATAACATACACTCACAAATCAAGACATTACAACATAGCGGAGCTCGTGCAATGATGCGTTGCAGACGTGAACATAAGTGATCATGTGTAGGTTATAATATAATTTATCACATAACATATGGTGTGGGAGTGTAATAACACCATTCAGTATTTTCGATATTCCACTAGTGGTATAACATAACGTTAATGACGTTATTGACGTCACGTTAATGTACGTTTTCTGACGTAATGTGACGTTCTAAGTGATGTAATAAATAGAATCTAACATTTGTTCTCATTCATTATTGAATTTATTACACTCGTTAGCAAAAATGATATAATGCTCGGCAAGAGCCTCGCATTTTATCATTTTGCCAACGCGTTTAATAAATTCAATAATGAAAGAGCCGAGCATTATATCATTTTTGCTAACGAGTTTAATAAATTCAATAATGAATGAGTACTCATGTAAGATCCTCTATACTCCCTGCTTCAGAAACGGTGAAAATCTGTTGTACAATTTGTCCGTTGAAGGCGGGATAGGTAATTTAACTTTTGACGTCCTTAAATAAACATTATTATCACATAACTTACGGTGTGGGAGTGGAATAACGACATTCTATAATTCTGATATACCACTTGTTATAAAAGTATGCAAATTAGCCTAGTATGCGCTGTCAAATCAAAATCGATAATGACTATGATCCAATTCCCACGGTTTATGTCGGTTTCGCATATAAAAGCGACAGGCAAAATGCAATAAAAAGTCGATATGTGAATTATGTAATAAATAGAATCTAACATTCGTTCTCTTTCATTATTGAATTTATTAAACTCGTTAGCAAAACTGATATAACGCTCGGCAAGAGCCTCACATTATATCATTTTGCCAACTCGTTTAATAAATTTAATAATGAAAGAGTACTCATGTAAGATCCTCTATTTATTAATACTAATTATACCCCCGCTTTCACAAAACGAAGTTGGATCTACTGTCCGTAACGACGCGTCTTGTTCCGTAACACATTTTGGCCCGTCGCGTCCAACATATTTGTATTACTTGCATTCCCCCCAAAATTCATATACACATAACAACTGGTCAAAAAGCGGGGGTATCCATCACCTTTAGTGATAGTTTTAGTAGTAGCAATATTAAATAGTAATAGTGATATTGCTAATCATTCATCGTTCGAGATAATGTATAATTGTATATTTGTTTCGTTTCAGATGTTTAAGACATCTCTCAGAGATGCACTACAACACCTGCGTTACAGCTATCTATGCGTGAGAAAAATAATTTATTCATAAACGTTATACGAGATAGGCCTATTTCTAATGACTCATTAAATTGAAAGGCCTAAACCTAAACTGGATCTAAATAAACTCAATAAATACATCCATCATACGACTAAAGGGAGGACGAAGTGTGCATCAATCGATGACCATTAGTTTTAGACCTGCGTATAATTTACTTGGAACTATTCCTAAGGCCAATTCCGAATATCAAAGTGGAAAAGTTTTCATTTCGGTACATATCGGTAATCTCCCTTGAATCTGCGATTTTGTCAAGCTCTTAAAGATTGGAGGATGAATCGGTACTCTTTTCCAGCAATAGTCATATCAGTGTTATTTTTCTGTGTTTCTGTTTAAAACTTGGTGTAGTGGTAACGCTGTCCTCTTTCACACGGCGAAGAGGATTCGAAACCCGCTGCGGAACTGTGCAGTTGTCTTCAACAAATGTGAAAACAGTGTTGTTGTTGTTGTTGTTGTTATAGGACTACATTTGGACACACCCATCCGCCATTGACAGCATCACAGCATTTGATTCTTATAAAATATTGCATATTCATGTAATAGATACTTTATATATTGGGTAATATTTCTTAAAAAAATGATTGTTCATAACCTGTTTGCAAGTTTGATAACACATGTAATATGTCTTGAATGTAAAAAGGTTTTTATAAAAACGTGCTGTTGTTTAACCCACTTATTTGATTCAAAGGTTTTATAACGTTGTATAGGCAACTCGGATAAAATGTAAAGGTATTCCGTCAGTGTCATCTTAACTTAAAAATGTCAAATATTAAAACATATTTCATATACAACTTCTAAAAAAACACAGTTTTTCAAACGTGTAAATGGTATCTTTTGAATACACTGTTTCATTTCTCACCCAATTTTCAAAATGTTATTGTTTATCAATGAAATGCTTGTCTCTTTTATGTATTGTCTATTAAAGTCATATTTATCTTGTACCTGACAATACTGAAAACATTTTGTTTGCCTCAGTGGAGCGCCATCTGTTGTTGTCCGTTGTCTTCGTTTTGCTTAATGGGCGTCCAATGCAATATGTGTACGTAGTTACTACGGGCGAACAATATGTGTACGTAGTTACTACGGGCGAACAATACTTGTACGTAGTTACTACGGGCGAACAATATGTGTACGTAGTTACTACGTGCGAACAATATGTGTATGTAGTTACTACGGGCGAACAATATGTGTACGTAGTTACTACGGGCGAACAATACTTGTACGTTGTTACTACGGGCGAACAATAATTGAACGTAGTTACTACGGACGAACAATACGTGTACGATGGCACCAGACCGTAAAAGTAGGTATAAAAGTCGAACAGACAATGTAGCATTCACAGAACACAGTCAACCAAAGTCACGCATACAAATACAAACAACAATTACAAGGCAAATCAGAGGCACATTATGCGACACCACAAACATAAAAGGGTTGACATTAGGGTACCGCCTTGAAACGGTCTGACAATAGGGTACCGCATTGGAACGGTCTGACAATATGGTACTGCCTTGGAACGGTCTGACAATAGGGAACCGCCTTTGAACGGTCTCACATGCTGTATAATAGGCAATGCAAGTTTAACATAACGATGATCATGTATATATGAATATAAAAAAAGAAAGCCTTAAAAACCACAAAGCAAGTACTCAATCATCAACTCTCGGCTTAATTTGCCTCATTTTTCATGTAAAAAAAATAATGTGAGGTAGTTGTATTTAAAGCTAAATTAAGTGCTTTTAAAAATGGATATTTGGTTCGACAACAGGCTCCCCAAATAATAATAGCTTGATTTTTTATTGATTTTTATTAAATATAACCATCACTTATCAGCACAAAAGGTCCAGAATATAATAATTAGATGCGAGGACTGAAAAAGTTCTTAAATTAAAAAAAGAAGTCATATAATTTTTCCAACATTCTGGCATTATAGAACAAAAACCATAGATCCATTTATTAAATACTAATCGTTCTTATTTGATACAAATATGTCCGTTTAACGTGTCCATCATTCTGGCATTATGTAATAAACACGATAAATGTACTTATTATGATTCCAACCAGTATATATACATACTTTATATGATTTCATCTACGGTAATTTTGCCAGTGTTAGTCGTTAACGTTTAATTAAACATGTCCTACTTTATTGTTAATTTACTGTTACCTATACGTATGTTTATATATGTAGTTTATGTTTCGCTTCTGTTGATATTATTGTAGATTGCAGTAAACGTAGATATAAAAGTCGAACAGACCTAATATCCATCAAACTTTTGAGTACAACAATCGGACTCGACTCAAAATCTCTTTTTTGTTAATTCCAAATAAAAAGAATTTTACAAGCAAATTACTATATTTACTTAAACAAACGAGTAATAACAGAAAATGTCTGAAAATCACAATTCTTACACATACTTTTGTGTTGATAGGGTTTGCCAGAAAATGAGATTTTGAGCCCGAGTCTGATTCCTGTGCTCAAAGATTTGATGAATTTAGGCCCTGGTTAAGTAGCATTCAAGGACGACAGTCAACTGACATTTGTCAGTTTTTAAACAACTGACTGGAAACCAGGCTAAAGTGATAAATGATCTTGTATTTTCATTGCTCATAATAAAACCTTACATTTGAATTTGACTTTTCATTTTAAAAAAGAGAAGAAGACAAATTGGTTTACTAAGTTGAGTTTGTTGTGGGTTTCATCTCAAAATGAGAATATGAACATATGTTGACTCAACTGCGCTGGTGAATATATTTTTATGACTTCTCGACGAAAATAAATCCAACATTTGCTCATATTCACCAACTATGGGATTTATCGTCCTTTTATTATTTATCATGTTGTTGTTGCTTTGCATCATTCAAACGACCATAGATGATATAAAAATGTTATACAATGATAACTAGTAAGATTCCAGTACATATTTCATACCAGTGATGTATGTATACGTGTGAAAAGGATCCACACATCTTACTCTATATACACTCAAACCTTTATTAAGAGACAACTAAGCGGAAGAGCAAAACATTATCTCTTAACACTAGTGGGCCCTTAACCCAAGTGTATTTTAATTTAGTTTAATACATGAACAATGAGAAAATGGAGCGGAGGTTCCTTAATGCATGTGCTTTCCTAATAGATGTCGACTCCTGAGTAGGTGTGACTGTATATGTATGTCCCCATGCTTTGATTTATTTCCTAATAGATAAATGAGAAAAATTATCCTATAGAAACTACAGCCATCATACGCAATGGCACCGTAGGTCCGCACTGCACCATAAACCGATGTCGACTCGAGTAGTTTGACTGTATATGTATGTCCCCATGCTTTGATTTATATGAAGTATACAATTCAATAACAACATCGTCTATTTTTGAGACAGAACGTATTGTCACGTGCTCTGTACATTATATTGGTGGAATAATAAAGCATTTAAAACAATTTATATTTGGAAATGAAACATCTGCTTTGTATTATTCTGATTTCAGTGAATTAAATAAATCGTTTTGGAAAACGTTTGTTTTGTCATCTTTTTATGATTCATGAATAAACATTCAAGTAATGCATTGTCTGTCATGGACACACATTAACGACATATGAATGCAAATAATGAATTATATGACAGTATAAAACAATAGATAATGAAGCCTGACATTAATACTTGTTGACTGTATAAAAGTAGGTAAAACTGTCGAACAGGAAATGTACATAGCATTCACAGAATACGGCCAATCAATATCACGCATTGAAAACAAAAACTAATTACCAGGGTAAATAGAAACAAAGTATGCGGCACCACAAAATTAAATCTTCAAAAGAATTGATACTATGAGTATCGCCATGGAATGGACAGTGGCCAGAAGACCGCTGTCGGTTCAAACCAGGTAGATGCACCAAAAGTCGAACAGAAAATGTAGCACCACAATAGAAACAACAATAACAATGAAAAATAAAAGACAATGTATATGACGTCACACACATAAAGGGCTTGACAATCGACCTACTGCCTTGGAACGGTCATTTGCAAAAGAAAAGGCCGGAGTTCTAGAGTGCACCAAACCTCACACTTACCCTATTGTCATCCCAATAAAACGGGACAGTGTAAATCAATAAATCTCCGCCAGGCTATATACTCTGACAAACAAGACAATATAAATAGGCAATATAAGTTTAACACAAAGATGATCATGTATATATGAATATAAGAAAGCCTAGAGTGATCATAAAGGAAGTGCTCAATAACTTGGCAGAGAACAACAAGAGGTAAACCGTCAAGGGCATCAAGAGAATACAGATACCAAAACTGTTTCTATAAACAGTTGGTGCATAATTGACGAATATGTTATATAAAAGGAATATAAGTGATTCACAAACTTCCTCACTCTTATAGCATTGTCATCCCAGTGTAAATTAAGAAATCCCCGCCAGGGTTTATCCTCTAACAAACAAGGCAGCACTAATACGCGATATAAGAAAAACAAAAAACTGATCGTTTATATAATATAAAGATGTTTAGAAAGCCATGAAGAAAGTATTAAATGACTTGGCAGAAGCCAAAGCAACACGAGCATAGACTGTTAAGAGCACGACAAGACACGAGTGAAGACAAAGATAGAACGTTACAATATAAGTACAATTATAAATATGCAACGTTTCAAAAACACAAAGTTCATCGCACTTTTTATCACGGGTTGCTTTTAATCGAAAGTGACTAGCCTATTTCCTTAAAAAATAACGTTACCATTGTATGTGTACACAACCTCGCTATTATCCTGTCTTCAATATACTATATACTGAACCAAAGTTATCACGCAACATGGATTTTCCCATATTGTATTATATTTAATGGGTACAGCTTAAACGTTTTACTGTAAGGTTTGGATTGAAAAATATAACTTTCTGAAAATATGGTATTAAAAGAATCAATACATTTATTTTAGCATTCAGACTCAATTCCATCATCTTAATAACTGCGTCTGGCTCATAATAGGAAAAAAAACTTAAAATGTAAAGTTTAGTTTTGTTTTTCAATGAACATGATGAATAAATAACACATAGCAAATACAAATAAAGTGTAATTTTACGTGAACTATTGATCAGATACAAAAATGAGGAAAACATGGTCCTATAGAAATCGCAGCAACCAAACGTGGTGGCATCATAGGTCCGGTCCGCACCACAGCATCCAAACGTAGTGGCATCATAGGTCCGGTCCGCACCACAGCATCCAAACGTAGTGGCATCATAGGTCCGGTCCGCACCACAGCATCCAAACGTAGTGGCATCATAGGTCCGGTCCGCACCACAGCATCCAAACGTAGTGGCATCATAGGTCCGGTCCGCACCACAGCATCCAAACGTAGTGGCATCATAGGTCCGGTCCGCACCACAGCATCCAAACGTAGTGGCATCATAGGTCCGGTCCGCACCACAGCATCCAAACGTAGTGGCATCATAGGTCCGGTCCGCACTGCACTACAAAGAGCAAACTAAATATATAATGGAAAAGACAATACAAGTGGCGCACAGTTAGAATTGAATTGAACTGAATGTTGTTTAACAGCTCATCAACACAGTATAGGTTACTTAGAGCCGCCCTAGAGAGAGTGGAAGGATACATAGGAATCCGGGAACCTGCCCTACTCTTATTATCGCTCACAGTTAGTACCCATAGGAATAACAACAACCGTAAGGTTTTACAGTATCTAATAGAGACGTTATCTAAACGAAAAAGATAACGCTCTATAAATATAAGCGCATGTCCACAAGTTATCATTAAGGGCGTTGGTAAAGAAAGTCCTCAAATTATTAAAAAGCAAGAAAAATAGTCCATTTTCTAGCAAATGTCTTCTGTATAAGCTGAATCAATTTGTCTTTGATCACGTTATGTGGTTGAGATGTGAGTCGTAGGTGCTTATAATAGAGGCATGGACATACTTACACAGAATTTAACAAGGACTTCTCTGGAGTTTTTTTTACAGACCAAACCAGATTTCAAACACGTTTTCACAATATTTTATAACATGTTCTTTAATCGCGGAAAGGCAGGAGGTCAACAGTGTTGACACCTTAGTAGTGGTACATGAACTATAATGTTCGATAGAACTAGCTTTGTGCGGATTTTTGCGAAGTTTTGGAATCCAGTACATAGTGGGGGGCATATTCTGCTGATTATTTACAGAAACCTTCATACTCTCCAAAATGGACACATGATGGCAAACTATATCCTTCTCCAGCAATGGTGTGAAGTCAAATTCATTCAACCACAATTTTAACATATCCTCAGCCTACAAATGCATCGAAATCATTCTAACCGACTATTTGTGTTTCCGAATCATTTTGAAATAAATGTCCATCGCATAAGTTATATAGGCAAAAACGATGATGTTGCGTTATGATCTACCTTCTTACAGCAGATAATTACTGAATAAAAAGCAACAATGTATTCAGAATGTCAATAATTTATGAATAACGATTATTGAAATGACAAATAACTTACCCATCTGCCATATATTACGGTCACGATTGTACCCCGATGGTTGTTTTCGTGACAATCTGTATTTGTGTACATCCCAATGTATACGTGCTGTCTTTCTTGTAACTAGCTTAAATCATACATCGCAAATGTTCGCAGTGAGCGACTGTAACGTGGTTTTGCGCTAGATGTTATGTATTTAGAAAGGTTTAATGTAACAATAATCAAACATGTCGCAAAAGCTCGTGCAAAGTATGCTTGTCCCGAAATTGAAGGAGTATGGGAATGAGACGCCGCGGCGAAACATAGCGGGCACGTTTAAGTATAGATACAGTAACTACTTAAGTTAGTTTTTCTTCCAAGTTTATCTTAAGTTAGGAAAACGTGTCTCACCAAACAAATTTCATTAAATAAAATACTTGAATTTCTAATTAAGCTTAGGAGGAGACCGACCTACTTTTAAGCAACCTGGTCAATATATCCATTAACCATTATTAACATTTGATAACGATGTAATTTGAATGCATAACTTATCATGTTTCTGTCATTTGACATCAACTTTAGATAAATATTTCGCCCGTTTAAGACATTTATTTAGCGATTTTCACCAAGCTAAAATTAAAATGACAAGTCCTATAATAGACTAGTTCGTCTATTTACTTCAACATTTTTCATAAGTTCATATTTAAAAATAATTGAATTGAATTGAATGGCTCATCAAAACAGTATATGTTATTTAGAGCCGCCCCAGAGAGAGGGGAACGATACATAGGAATCCGGGAACCGTGCCCTACTCTTATTATCCAATAGATTCATATGGTTCTTTAACGTGCTCGGAGGATAGACCGATACATGGGACCGCCCAAATGTATGTCCCCATCCGACGGACGAGGCTAAGGGAAGTGTCTTGCCCAAGAACACACTGGCGAAATTCAATGGCACCACGGAGGATTGCCACGGAGGAATGAACTCGGGGCCTCCGTTTACAAATCCGCCGCGCTGCCGACTGCGCCACGTCAGCTCTCATATTTTAAAATAAAATATACACAAATAATCTGCAACACCAATTAATACATCAAACAAAGATAGAATACATGTATAACACTTTATTTTATCGAAAATGCTGATAAGAAAAGAAGCAGTAATCATGAATTTATGGTGATTGGTTGCTATGAATCTACTAAAAGCATCTGGTTTATCTTGTTTTTTATTGGTTACTCCTACATGAAAACTGCATTTACTTAATTTACACTGATGGAAGAAGAAATACATGCAAAGTCAATATCTTAATAAATGTTTAAGTTTGTCCTTAGTACTTTATTAAGTATCTACTTAATTCATTTTGCAACGTTTATTTTCAAGTATTTAAGTAAATACGAAAGAATTGATTGTGAAACCGGCGCCAGTGAGCATTATATAAATATTGCATCCCGGTGAGGGTGACAGTGGATATTGTTAACCTGAGGAAAATAATGTCAACCGAGGCGATAAAAGGCTCTGGGTATTGTTTAACCACTCACTGGATATGTTGTCTGCTTTTTAATTTAGTCTTTTGGCTGTTACTTGTGATATGCAGGCTTCATAACCGCTGCTCCCAACTAAATTCCATTTTGTTTATTTCGCTCTTCGGGGCATAGTATTTTGTTAGATACTGGGACCATACGCCGCTGGACATGGGGGAGGAGAATCTCTATGTCCACCGCCATATGCATGCCATCTTCGGGATGGTTAAAATTATGTTCTATTGATTTTATGATTAGTGTGTTCTGCTCAACCCGGGGCTAGAGGGCGTGAGCGGTAGCTAGCATATTTCACTACCGTTCATGAACAGTCTCAATCAAACCGAGACTGCAATATTTTGTATTTGTCGTGTTCGGCCGTTTCCTAAGGTCCATTATCATACTCTTTCAACTGTATTTTAATAAGCGTCCACCGATTTCCAATTGCCAAAGCGTATCGTTATTGGAAAAACCCAAAACCTGTTTTTATACTTCCCGTGACGTCGCACTCGTATGACAGTAAAAATTGTTTACTGGTGAACAGTAAAAATTGCTTCACGCTAAGGGTGTGGGCAATTTATACAGGAGTGTGAACGTGAGGTATAATACAAGGTTCTATATCGAAAATATATCATGTTTTCTACAAGTGGTGAATCATCACAAACATAAAATGGTTGACAATCGGCCAGAAGAGCAGCTAGAGAATAAACCCTTATGGGAATGACAACAACATATTGGAGACAAACATGAAACACTACCGTACTTAAGTATACGTCAATTACATTCTATTGTGTCGCGTATACTCACTTATTTCAATTAACTACAAGTTTCCATCATTAACAAAGAACGTTACTAACAAGTGGTTGAGTCAAAGATTATTTGTTTGTTTTAGATATGAATTGTTTGAGAAACAAGCGACAATTAGCATGACTTTTAGAAGTATTTTAATCCAACATATGACATTGCTTCGTCACACACGGAAGCGTTTGACGCATCAAAAGACCTTAGCTCCATGAGCACACAGTTACACCACAATGCATAGATACACGGCAATAAGTGGCAACATATAAACACGCATCTGAGCTTTAGTAAGGCAATACGTGGCAACATATAAACACGCATCGGAGCGTTAGTAAGTAAGTAAGTAAGTACATTGTTTATTATAGTGACAAGTTCATAAAGTAACAAACAGTTACATAAATCAAATGAAATGTTGCGTAGACCAATAAGTTACTGTCAATGTTAAACACATGACAAAATGTAACTACATATTTCAAGGTATTGATCCTACTCCTTGAAGTAGTTTCAGAAAAGTACATACTCCTGTTGAGATAGTTTTCTCAGTGTAGGGGAAATTTTCTCAGTGTAGGGGAAACCTTAGACAGATTCGAAAAATAAATTCCATTTGCAAAATAGCAAACTAATTGGAACCAAATTCGTATGAAAGCTGACAAGTGAATCGTTATAGCAACATGTTAATTCATCACATAATTAATTGGCATCAATGACCTTGATAAAATAAATTGTATTTACAAAGTACAAACGCATTTATTATCCTTAAGCATATATATATGCAAGTATATACACGTATCGTCAATATCCAGTTATCTGGCAACATTAAAATATAGTTATCACGTAGTGTAGATAGATACAGGAGAGCATTTACATATAGGTATACAAATTTAAAATGTAACATGAACAAAATTAAACATATACAAATATATATATATATATATATATATATATATCAAGCAATACATGTCGCACTCAGAGTCAATTAGTTATGAGTATAGAGTTTTTATAAAACTATTTAAACAAACCCTATATCGACATGTATTACCATATACATGTCTCTTGCCGAAACACAACACAAGATGACCAAATGGTACAAATTACTGAGTTAAAATTAGTGTAACATACATAAATGATTACGCATCAATTATATAAACAATAATATAGAGTTTTAAAACATATTGTGAACCACTATTGAAAGTATTGTTTCATTTTCTATTGTTTAGTACTTCAAGTCTCAAATATTTATACAGATATGTATCTATAGAAAAGAGACAAAGAGCATTTCCCAACAGGCAACACGACATTCTGACAACGTCAGCTGTCTGCTGGCTTTAATAAAACACTTAACCATAATAGCATAACCTTGTCGAAACGAAACAAAAGGTAACAACTATCATACAGTATAACACATACATTATACCTTAAATAATAATCATTGTGAAGATGATACTGAGAACATTGTGTGAATAAAATAAACCACTTTTAAAAGTACCTGTTCATTGATACAGTACAAAAATGAGATACTATAGAAACCACAGCGTCCGAGCGCAAAGGCATCGTAGGTCCGCACTGTACTGCAAACAAGGACCTGAAAATACAAGGAAAGAGACAAAAAACAACAGAAAGGGTGGTGAAGACAGGGTTACCGACTTGGAACGGTCAGTAGGCAATAAGGCCCACTGGTTAGCTTGAATCGATTTTATATGCGCACAATCCTCGCTATTATCCTGTCTTCAGCGCCCAAATAGACAAGACAGTGTAAACAAAACTAAATCCCATCAAAAAGAATTCTCAAACAATAAAGTCCACATCCTGAGAAACTAACTAAAGAAACACATACAAAATAATAAAACATCTCAGGATATATCCAGAATCGTACTGAACAACCATAGTAGTTGCAGCTAAAGAAAAAAACAATCCAGGGAACGACCAGAAAACCCGAGGGACGAAAGCTCATGCACCCACCTCCCTTAGTTGGGGTTTCAGTAGGTACAATCATAGAGTCCCAAGAGGTAGTCCAGTCATCGCACTAGTGAAAAGTGAAGCGTAATGACTGACTGTAGAGGGGTCAATCACTAAACATGCAGTGCGCTGTAAAACCAAAGGGTTATATCCTTTTCTGACGAACTTCCTGAATAAATTTGTAAAGCGGACAGGAAACCCGTCTGACCCCTTTAACTTTAGTAGTTTATATACCACATCTCCATAAAATGAGGGTTGTGATATGCCTAGTCGCAGAAGTGTCTTAAGGTTGGTGTTGTACTTTTCCAGCAGGCCCTCGTTGCGATGGTAGAATTTAGAGAAAGATCTACGTAGTTTGTGATAACGAAAACCCTGCTGAAGAAGTTTACTTGTAATAACTTGATTTCGATCATTGAAGTCTATAACATCATTACACGCTCTAGCAAAGAGATATACACCCCGTATGAGGTAGCACGAGGTACATCTCCATCCAGGTGTGGATAGTTAACGATGTTAAAATTGAAATCATCTCTCTTATCATAGATTTTAGTATGAATACAATCATTTGAAATCGAGAGATGAAGATCGAGAAATGCTGCTACTCTATCCGAACTGTTGGCTTTATTCAACGTGAGCTCTGGTGGATAAATGTTAGTAACCATATGAGCAAAGAACGGATTATTAATATTGAGTATGTCATCAAGATACCGAGAAGTATTATTAAAGGCATCAATAATTTCACCCTGGCTAGCAGGTGACAAACTCAACATAAAATCTCTTTCATAGCAGTACAAAAATAAATCTGCAACAAGTGGCGCACAGTAAGTACCCATAGGAATACCAACAACCTGGCGGTAAATAGTTTTACCGTATCTTATAAAGATGTTATCCAGAAGAAAAGATAAGGCTCTGCAAACATCAGTACAAGTCCACAAATTATACTTATCAATGGGGGCGTTAATAAAGAACATTATTACAAGCTAGAAAAGTTGTACCTTCTCTAGCAAATGTCTTCTGAATAAGCTGAAGCAATTTTTCTTTGATAAGATTATGTGGTAGTGTAGTATACAGTGTAGAAAAGTCGTAGGTGCTTAGAGAAGAGGCATGAAAATGCTTACACCGTAGTTTGTCAAGAACTTCTCCAGAGTTTTTGATAGACCAAAACAGATTGATTCCTGAGTTCTCGAAGGCCTTTCCGCAATATTTTATAATATGTTCCGTAATCGCGGAAAGTCAGGAAGTCAATAGTTTTGATATATTGGTCGTGGTACATGAACTAGAATTAGCGATAAAACATGCTTTGTAAGGAATTTTGTGAAGTTTGGGTATCCAGTACATTGTAGGGAGCTTCGTCTGCTTTCTAATTACAGAAACCTTTATAGTCTCCATAAAGGTCACATGCTGGGAAACAATGTCCGTCTCCAGCAGAGGTGTAGTCAGATAAGCAGAAGTGCTCGCTAGCTCAGCATTCAAAGTATTGATATAATGTAGTCGTCAGACAATAATTATATTGTTGGAAGCTTTGTCTGCTGGAACTAGAGCAAATTTAGTATGTAAATTCTGAATACCCTTCTTAAGGTGC